>OY751332.1:14285186-14885186 GCA_963564715.1 Catocala sponsa
GAGCGGAACGCGTCAATGCATTCCCCACGTAAAAAAAAAGCTAGGTACATCGGGCATATCAATCGTAGCGGTAAGTCCCGTTTTCGAGGAGTGGCTGGAGAGGCGGCATGGTGCCCTCACCTTCCAGCTGACACAGGTAATGACTGGCCACGGTTCGTTTGGCCAGTTCCTGCGGTGCATAGGTTGGCAAGAGACACCCGGTTGTCACCACTGCGGCGACAACTGCCGCGATGTTTTTATAGACACGGCGCTGTACACGTTGGCGGATTGCCGCGCCTGAGCTTCGCAGCGCCGTGAGTTGGTCGCGGCAGTTGGAATGGTTGCCCTCTCGCCCCCGACTGTTCACTCCCGTGTGTGTTCGAACGCCGTCACCTCTTTATGAGGAATAAGTTGAGGAAGTTATTTCTATGAAGGAGGCGGGAAACCCTCTCCCCAACCGTAGAACCGGGAACCGGTGGGCGCGGGACGACCTACAGCCACCATGAGGTTTTTACTTGGGGGTCGTGGGCTTCGTGGGCCTGCCCGCCACCCGATCAGCTCCAGGTCCGAGAGGCGGCATGTCTGTTCCTACGTGCGTCTCTCAGTTGTGTGTTCTTCGTCTACAGTAAAGTAGACAAGTAGGGATAAAATATCTCTCTAAATAGGGTAGGTAGATACAGGCGCGGCCCCGCCGATTGCGGTTATGTCGAGGAACACCGTGGAGTAGTAATGAAACTTTTAGATTGAAGGAAATTTTCAAGGAGCCACCGCCAATTAGTGCCGAAAGAAAAATGATTTAATGGATCTTCTGGAGTTAATTGGTTGCCAGAGAAATCTTTGATCGGATACATAATTCTTCTTTACAGAAAATGGCCCTCCCTTGGCCTTGGATTTTATTCTTGAAAAATCGGCAAGATTACGACAACATTAAAGTGATTTTTTATTTTGTATATCCTCACTAACTGCAACCTATCATTCAAATGATTATTATCTTCATTTGCGTATTTTTTTTCGCTTTTCTGTAATTGCGTGGTATGAGTCGCACTCCATGTGAGCATGGCCACTTATGACAAATATTTGATTATTGCAAAGTAGGGTGGTTATTAAGTGAAAACAAACGTTATGGACACGATGCTATTCTTATTTTGTCCTCCGCATGTTTCAGAGTAGAAAATTATCTCCTTCACATCGGGTGGCATAATTGAAATAAACATTATGCAATTTGATTCGCTTCTTGACCGCCTATGATCTCATCCCACATATAACATGTTGTTGAGTTGTTTCCTAGGTTATGAATGGTTAAGTTAAATGACCAAAGCTGTCGTTTGTAAGAGGAGACCGAAGTTTTCAAATAAGGCGTTGGCAGGAATTGTAGGAGGTCAAATGCAAATGCCCTAATTGAAGAATCTTTTTTTATTTTTGCTTTTTCAGCTTGACTTTGATGGTCAGCTAATTCCGCTTTCAAGATAATTTTGTAATTTCTATCTGCTACTTTAATTTTAGCATGGTAAACGTCGCATGTATTGTACGTAACTTTCAAGGGGTTGCTTAAAAGAGAAGTTCAGGTCATGGAATTCTTTGGCATATTATTTCAGAGAAACAGGATTCTACGTAGATTTTTTGGTTCGTTCGAGCAGTTTTGACGATGAAATGACATCACATCTGTAATTTTTCGTGCTATTTTTATTTTGGCAGGTATGCACCGCGCATTGTTCCATAAATTATTGAGTATGAAACCGCTTCCATAAATAATACTAATATCATAAAATTAGGTGCGAGTAACAGCAACTAAACATCTTTGAATTTGTTTACGAAGGTTTGGTCACAGGCTTTGTTTATACTAGATTTTTGTAAGATTTTTAATTTAATAACTAAAGATATTCCATTTTGAACGCAATACTTACATAATTATATCGTAGTTAATATTAACGATACTAGGCTACCATAACTAGATAACTCAATATATTATGTTATTATATGTATTTCAATTTGTGTTGGAATTCCTATAAGCTTCTTCGTTTTTTTCGTTTTTTCTTTTTGTGTGGTTAGTGGCCAACCTGTTGTCAAGAGTTGTTCAAGCCATTTCCTATAATATTAACTGGTTTGCTGATGCATGCGGAATTGAAATTGCCACAGAAAATGTATATTACAAAAACAATATACCTATGTAGGAGATAATGATGGCTTTGTTTTACACATAAATCTCAATCTCAAATTATAATCACAAGTAATGCGTTTCATCCTTGACATATTGTTGTAATGTAACATAATATCTAAAAATATCAACATATAATTTACTGAAATAGCAATCTAGAAATCGTACAATTTGAGATATCTTGTTTCGTATTTGTTTTGTTAGCAAGGATAAATTGATAAACCAACATAGCAATATATTGGGAGCAGTATTTTTTATATTTAAGAGCGAACATAAGTTTATAATATCGATATATCAATCTGTTAATAGAATATATTGTGGTGCGTTAATTTGATATGTCTTTATGTTAAATAATGTACCTTCAATACCAAGATATCCAGGTATTACCGAATGTAATAACTCAAAAAGTTATAAATAAATTAAATTGGATTTTTCCCCTGAAAGAACACGGGCTAAAGAAGCGCTTAAACCGATAAAAAACATGTATGTCGAGATGTCAACGTATTCACGCCAGGTACGGATAAGTGAAAAACCACTAAAATAATAAAAACTAAACTCAACTTGTGATATTACTAACTTGTCATATCAGAAAAAAAAAGAAAATGTCACGTAATTTAAATATTGTCGAAAGTGCAGAAATTATTACATTACACAGAGCAGGATACAACATAAGTCAAATTTCTAGAGGTTTGAATATATCACGCTATACTGTCCGTATAGTTCTGGATAATCGAGAAGGTGAAGAGGGCAGTCTCCAAAGTTACAGGCATAGTGGTCGAAGGCATACAGTAACGACAGCGCAAAGGGAAGAAATGAGACATGCATTTGAAGAAAATGGTTTTACATCAACATCTCATTTTGCCGAAGTCATTTTGCCATCGGCATAGCATGGGGTTGCACTATAGACGATACGGTAAAAAAGTTCATTTAACTGATGCCCATAAAGCAGCTCGGTTGCGTTTTGCCAGGCATTTTTAGATTTTAATTGGTCATCTACAATATTTACTGATGAAAAGATATTCAAATCTAATCAGCACGGTCGATTAAATCTCTGGCGATATGACAATACAAGATATGATGAAAATCATATAGTACCGTGAGTCAGTGCCGGATTAACCACGTAGCAAGAGTAGCAATTGCTACGGGCCCCGCGCGAAAGGTGGCCCCGCATATTTAAGCCCACTCATCTCTGCCTGAGCGTAACTTTTTGAGTTAAACTTATTACTTAAGATGTGGTGTATTGAATTTACTTGATGTCACAAAAACGTGAAATGTTACAACTTTTCCTAGGTACTAAGACAATCCACGTCAGACAATCGGTAACCGTCTATTTCCTTGGCGTATATAAAACACCGAATTTCATACGGTAAACGCACAAGTTCTACAAAAGTCGCTCGTATAAATGTGTAGAATTTCAGTCGGCCCTATAATCAGCTCTACAAAGAGTCTGACGTATGCAAGCACAATTACCCGAAAGAATTTGCTACGGGCCCCGCGCTTGCTTAACCCGGCACTGCCGTGAGTAGAATCAGTGCAAACGTTTGGGGTTGGATGGCGGCCGATCGTGTCGGTGAATTATGCGCATTACCTTCAAAATCAACTGCGCAAAATTATGTTGACACTCTAGGAATCGTCATGTTATCAACTGTTCGCAACGTTTACTCTGAAGATGATATCGCCGAACTTCACTTCTTACAACTGTCGGTTACACACTGCTGCTGTTACTCGCGAGTGGTTCCGTCAACACTAATGCTTTCGACTGATACTACGGCCTTCAAAATCTTCAGACTTAAACCCGATCGAAAATGTTTGGGGACATGTGGTGCAAAAATGGACATATAGCAATGAGAGAAATAAAGAAGCAATTGAAAGTCATTGCAGAGAGATTTGGAAGGCTATGCGGGTTACAGATATTTGTGAGCGACTTGTGGGATCAATGAGAAGCCGTTTGTTGGCAAATGGCGGCAATACAAGTTACTAATTGAAGTATTATTAAACGTGATAACTTTATTATTTATCTCATTTTATGTTAGTAGTTATCTGCTAAGAGGATTTTTTAATTTATTTATATTTCATAAATGAAGTTTTTTAAAAAATTGTTATTAAATTCTTATTCATCGTCCTTTTTTTGCACACCACCTATTTATAACCAGCTGTCCCTACTCCGCTCCCATGGATTATAGCGTGGTGTTATATTATATCCTCGATAAATGGACTATTTAAAAAAGGTAGTAGAGCTTATTAGGTATGAAGCTTCTCGGCAGCTTGATTATTTCCGACATTTTCACAAAATATCCCCATATTTTAATTGTGAATAACACTGTTTATTGGTGAAAATCGCATTAAAATAAATTCGTGGTTTTGCAGCTTATCGTAAAAAAAAAGACAGACAAACAGACGCGGTGCAGGACTTTGTTTTATAATATGTAGTGATAGACTTTATTTTAATTGATAAATAGTTCTACGTCTCTGACGTCGCGCATTGATGACAATCACTATCACTGTATAATGTCACTTGCAAGCAAAAATAGACATTCTTGTTTTGTGATATGCAAACCATATTTACTCTAAGGGTGGTAAACTGGTAAAGCAATTTTATTGTCGACTATACATGCATTGACATATCTTGGATTATTTTTGCCACCATGAAAAATAACCTAAGGGTGAGGACACCTTAACAGTTTTGACCAATATACAAATACAACCCTAGTTTGTGTCCTATCATTTGACGGTGAGGACTGCCCACCTTCACTTATTTATGCCAGTGCATACATAACATTGGCTATACTCCTAAATCCATAATAATTATTATATTATCTCCCTGTTTTATCATTTTCTATACGATTGTGTATTAATGGTTGTTCACCATAATTTGTCTGGTCAGGTTAGATAATATCAGACCTGAAACATTCTGAAGAAAAGTCAGTTTAAGATTTTACATAGCATAATTGGATAGAGTAGTTTGTTGGTTAGCTTTTAACATGGTAAGCTACAGTCCTTCATCTATTTTGTAAACTATGTTACAGGGGGCACCTGCTGGTACAGTAAAATGTCGTTGGGACTGGCATCAGACATCTGACTACGTCATAGTTAGTGTGTACGCTAAAAATTATGACCCCACACTGAGTTTTGTCAAGTTAAACCCAATAAGATTAAACACTAAGTTAGTCTTCCGGGAACAAGGAGATGCAGCATTTGAGTTGGATCTTGAACTTAGAGGAGTAAGTAAAGTCTGTCTTAAATGTGATGATGTAAATAAAACATATACCTACAGTAGATGTAAATATGTGTTTTAATTATGATTATGTGTCTGTGTCCATTCTCGGATCTATTCTATCACAAAATTTGCAGCTTATGTTCTTAATGAGTGTAACATATTGCAATGTGAATTAAATTACAGGTATTGTAATTATCTAGTCATATTTTGTATTTATTACAAAATAGCTTTTAACTGCGCATTGGCCCGCTTGATATCTCTGGCTATTTGTGCAAGGTCTAACTGTGTCTTGGCACGCATATCATTTAAGTCCTTTCTGTATGATTGAGTAACAAACATTTTCATAAATTATCCAAAATAATAACTACTTTTGACTGAATAGATATATATCAATGTTTGTGTAAACATGCAATTTCAAATAAGACTAAATTCTGAAGAAAATAATAATAATAATATTTTACCACATACACACAACACCATCTAGTCCAAACTAAGCAGAGCTTGTACTATGGGTACTAGACAATGGATAAACATACATATATACTTTCTTTTTTCTAAATACATACATATTATACATAGAAACACCCAGACCAAGACAAACATCCATGTTCATGCACACAAATGTTTGACTTGTGCGGGAATCGAACCCGCGACTTCAGGCGCGGCAGTCGGTTACACCAACCACTACGCCATCGAGACCGACAATATAGTCTAACAAAGGTTTTATTGTAAGGTACTAAACTAACTTTTGCAAATATTACTTTGTAGAGCATGCAAAAGTATGTAACGTTTATACCAAAAGATATAAACATGTTTTATATAATACATTTCAGTAGGATGTTGAGATGCATTTCTATCTCACAATATGTTGACCATTGTCCAATCTTTATTACAGGTAATAAATATAGAGAAGAGTAGTGCATCAATGTTGGCAACGAAAATAGAAATTAAATTAAAAAAAGGTGAACCAGGAGCCTGGAGCAAGTTGGACTTCCCTCGGACAGAGGCTAAGAAAGAAGAGGCAATACCTGTAGATGTCAGACCATCCGATGATGACTATGAGGACTTGTCTACTGTAGAAGCCATACAATCCATGGGAAAAGTGAATGTCACGGGTTGATGTTATGTTTATTGTGAAGAATAAAGTAAAGTTTGCCAATTTGCTATCCTATTTTATTTAAGCACAATGGGTTTTGTCAATCTAGAATATATTCTTCTGTCATTATGGTAGATATGCATTTATTTAATCGAAAATAAAATGTGCTTTTACTACATATTATTAACATATTGTTTTATTTAAAGGATAAGGTTATTTTAATTAAAATACAGACAGCTGTTTGATCAAATCAAAACATTTATATACAATTATGAGAAGATATGCTATAATTTTTTTACAATAATTTTAACACATTTTTTATAATATGAATATATTATTATCTTATAATAATTTATGGTGCATAATATAATATAAATGAACCTCTATGCTATTTAAATAAAATACAATAACATTTACAGATTTATACAATGTGACTAGGTTGACTAGATAGTTCATATAGGTACTCATTTTTGTTATAAGTAAGACATTTAAAAATTCAGACGCTCCTACAGATCCATATAATGTAAGGCTGTTGAAATATTAATTTTGAGATCTTTCTACAAGAATTGAACTATTTATTAATTAAATGCATACATACCTAAGTTTAATTGAGAAGTGGTTTAGTATTTATTCTACAGCAGGTTTTTGCTGTGTTCTGTATTATAATACAATAAGTATTGGCAGTTCAGTAGGCAATAACATTGCAACTTCTTCCTGTTAGAGGCGTCACCAGATAAATCGTTTTTACTCTTATTTATTTTAGGGATTAAATATAATGATCAGCAAAAATACTAATTGGTCAGCAAATATTGCACAGCATAACGCATCTACACGCCTCAAATCACTGCATTCCGTCTCGGAAGTGTTAGTTTATGTTAGGTTCCTTTTTTTAAACCCACCCAAAAATAGGAGCCCCGCGAGGCGGGGCTTCGTCGACTTAGTTTGATCTCTTTAAAGTTTGCTGGCCATGAGTTGCTGATCAATTAGCTTTTTTTGCTGCGCAATTAGTATTTTTTGCTGTGCAGTTAAATACTACCCTTTATTTTAGCATCTTATGCTAGTGGTGCCATCTACTCTCGCATTGTATGTGTTTATAAAGTTCACTATCTTTTGCGCGCGGCTCCGCCCGCGTGGTACCTACTTCAATAAAAAGTAGCCTATGTCTTTCTCCAGGTTTTAAACTATATCTGTACCAAATTTCATCTAAAGCGGTTGAGTGGTTTAGCCGTGAATAGGTAACAGACAGCCAGATAGACAGACAGAGTTACTTTCGAATTTATAATATTAGTAAGGATTGTTATAAACACATACAACTATTGAATACCATTAAACATTGAACAATTAAAAATGGCTACTGAGGGGTTGCATTCAGGGCCAGTTTCGAGTTAAGAGTGTCGTAGGGACATAGGATAACAACAAATCTTATCAAAGATATAGATAGGCACAGCTTGCAGACACGATCGACGCACCTTCTAGTTATTAAGCCTGATTACTATATTAGAGAAACGAGTAATTTTAGATACGAACAATTAAATCTTGACTTATTTTACATAGAATATTTATCTGTCCATAGGTAAAATGACTCGTTTATTGTATAGGAACGGGACTTTAGTGGCCCGGCTCAGACCAACCAACAGCAGGAACAAGTTGCAATTCTATTTTATTGTCTATGGTGAGGAACAGTGCTCCGTAGTATGTGTACTCGTCGGCACAGATGGAGGGTGGAACGCCGGTGTTGGCGCCGGCTGCATGCGATACATATCGTGGAGAAGTGTTGCCACGGATACATCGCCCACGGTGTCTCGGAATAGTAGGAGCTCGATCGAACGAGAGCGCACTGCACGTAGTGATGGTAACAGCAGGAGTAAGCGACCGAATCTGGAATAAGGATAGAGTATATTATCAATAACTTGTCATAAGTTTCAAGTATATTATACTATTTAGTACAAGAATATTTAGCAGGTAGGTATTAGTTTTTACGGCCAAGGCATCCTAATTGGGTGTAACTAGGTCATAATATTCAGTCCATCTTATATCTACTAAGACTAGACTTGGCAAAGAAATTGTTGCAAATATCTATTTTACATAATCCTTCAGTAGGTATATTGATAGATACCTACAAGTGGGCGTTTAGTGGCTGAAATTCAACCGTACCTAAATATGTACAGTGATTTTTCTGAACCCTGCACTTTTCCATATAAACTTTAGCTAAGCTAAATCCCACACTCTAAGCGCGCAATATGCAGCGTATTATATTATAAAAGCGTACCAAGATTTTTCGTATTCATATTACATTATTTACCTGGTAGGTTGCCTGGTATATCTGGTACGGACGTAGTCAGCAAGAATGCATTGGGCTTGATCTTGCAACATTTCTACTGGTTGTGTCTCACTGAGTCCCGGTGTATCTGTATAAATTATAGATATATATTAGCCAGTGTCTGATTATGTTTGTGCGAGGCCTAGCATATTCTATCGAGGAGCCCATTCATGTGCAATAAAATTCCAGTACTAAAACATGTCGTTTTTAGTACTTCTCAATTTACGTGGAATGAAATTGTGTTTGTGGTAGCGATTGAAGATTTGATAATTTTAATTAAAAAACCGAAATGAGGAGCAGGTATGCTCAAGTAGCATTTCTGATCGAGCTAAAAGCGCGGAGCCCCGTTTAGGTGCGAATCTCGTAACGTTTGTTATATGCTATCTGTTTATGGCTCATTCGGTACCTACAGCTACACCTAGGCCTTTGTTAGACGTATTATCTGTTTAAATAACACGTCCAGCAAATGTAAATAAATTACCTTATGTAGACATAGATTTTGTAAAGTAATCTAACCTGGTGAAAATAGCACGATTGCTTTCATGCAACCACATTCGCTGCCGTCTGGTGCAATTTGGCGAAATCGGCATAGGATCTCCTGGAAATAAACATTGCAGTTTATGATAACCCGGTAATTTGGTACCTACATTCATACATAGGTAGTCTTTAGGTATATCCCGGAAGGGGTAGGCACAGGTATAGCACCCTCACGTTTCGCAAGCCAAGATGTTAGACCCCACGTAATAGGCAGTGAGCATATTGCCGTTTAGCGGGCACTGTTTCAGATTCCGATCTGCTTGACAAAAAAACCTAATAAACTCTTGTCAGAGCCGGGAATCGAACCTGATACCTCAGGAACAGCAGTTACATACACTCCTGCTGTGACATTGCAACAGTAGGTAAACCTCAGTAAAGAGAGATTGAAAGAGAGTTCTTCTTTCACGGTAGGCAGCGGCTTTGCTGTGTCCTGACATTGCTAAAGTCAATGAGCAGCGGTTACCACTTTCCATCAGGTGGGCCACTTGCTCGTCTGCCACCAACGGCAATAAAAAAAAAGAGGTACCTAGATATACCATATAAATTCTAATTTCAAATCCTTTAGATATTCGAACAACAATGGGTGCCTACTTCAAATAGATTAGCTACACAAGGGCCAATCACCTGCAAAGTATTTAGTTCCAAATCAGCCAAAGGATCAGGCGGCAGTCTTGCCCTAGCAGCGGGGGCAGCTAGCAACGGAGCTAGATCCCAGGGGGCAGACCACTGTGCTAAGTGCAGTAGGAACAGATCCTTCCATGCAGCGCGTAGAAGCACCAGCTGGTCGGCAGCTGCCAACGCTTGAAACGGAGCTAAGCAGCGCACCCAACGAACGGCCATGAAGAGAAGACGGGCACTTGTTTCCTGTTGAAAGAGACGTTAAACTATTTAATAGGGTAACCACCCTAATCCACCACCACAAACCACCAAAATCAAACATAGACAACCGTCTATGCTTGATTTTGTAAATTATTTTTCACATAAGAGCAATAGCGAAGTAGGTAGGTAGGTATACTATATAAGTAAAAGTATCAAAAGTCGTTGCATAGTAAGGTGGTAATTAATATTTTAAATTTGGAAATAAGAAGAAGTGGGGTGGTAGTGGATAGGTATATCTTGATATCTGCCTCAGACATCTGCGTTTAAATAGCGATTACGTCATAGTGTGTATCGTGCATCCTTTTTTGTCATTTACCATTATCCCTTTTACGAGATTTGTAACGCCTGTATCTTGTTTATTTTAGAGTAGATTGAGCGTTGAGTGACATCGCTCACTGCACGCCGCTCACATCTCCGCTTCCATCGCGCCATACAAATATTACACATCTCCGCACAGCGAACTCCACTGAAGCTGAGCGGAAAGGAGATGTGTCAATAACACAATTCTATTGGTTGTTTAAAAAACATCACCTCTCCGCTCGTCTCGTCTCCGCTTTGGTGGAGTCCCGGCCTTATACTCCAATATTATAAAAATGTGAGTCGCCTATTACGACGGTCATATTTCGCACCACACTACCTCCTACCGTAAAATAGTTACATTATTCAACGTTAAGGCGATTTTATAATGCATCCTGGCAGCTAACAATTTTTCTGATATAAAGCTAATAATAATGCGCCAATTGAAGATAAAAGTGAAGTGAAATGTCGTCACGACACAAAACTAGGTACTCGAAACATAAGTTCCTTCTATATTTGAGATTTTTATCAAACCTTTGATATCATGCAAATCCTTTAACGTTTTAACGATATCGTCAGTTTTAGCTGGCCATTTAATGAAATACTTACAACCATTACATAGGTATATAAAATGGTTGGCCACGTCATGAAGTGATACATTATATGATCCGGCTACGATATAATAATATAGGTACATGACACTAACATTATTCTTTATACATAACTAGCTGTTACCTGCAACTTTGTCCACGTAGATTTTAACTAAAAAGTGTTTGTCTCCGCGGAACCCTATTTTTTTTTCTAAAATCAAAGTAGCCTATGTTACTCCTTATAACATCAGCTATCTCCCAGTGAAAGTCTCGTCAAAATCTGTTCAGCCATTTCGGAGATTACCCGGAACAAACAGACAGTCAGACAGACAGCCAAAAATTTAAAAAACAGATGTTTTCGTATAGGTACCTTATATACTTTCATATGCACTAGATAAAAAGGTGTTATTTTGACATTACAAACAGACACTTCAATTTTATTTATTTGTAAGTATCTATAAATATACCCGTAGGTATGGTACGTCACTTGGGGTTACCATATAACATCAGGGTTGGTTTGAGATATAAACCGCAAACCAACAATAAACTTGAGTGGTAACCTCGATTTTCATTATATATGTACTTTTTTTTTGCCGTGTTATATTATTTGCCTGTATTTTGTGTACCTACCTATGTTTTGAAAAGGAGGCGTTCTGGACAAAGGCCAGGTTAAGAGCTCCTTGAACCGACGGGCGTGTATGAGAAATGTGATGAAAGTGAATGAAGCCAGAGAAGTGTGTCAGGATCGTAACAAATGGAAATCCGTAGTCTCTGCCTACCCCTCTGGGAAACAGGCGTGAATCTATGTATGTATGTATGTAAAATACTTACTTACTATATGATAGTCCTCCTATCCTCAAAGGGGTAGGTAGAGGTGCAGTATCACACCTACTATTGCTAGCTACGTTTTCTGGTCCCGCGTAAAAGGGTGCGACCTTATAACCGTCTACCGGGCACATTTCCAGATTCAGTGATGCTATTAATAAGTTCTGAACAGAAAAAACCGATAACAAATTGCTCAACTCAAAACCCCAGACGTCATGCTTAGCAATCGCATAGGTACATTATAGTTGCGCCGAGACACTCTAAAACAAATTGAGTAAACCTCACAATTTTAATACATTTTAGTCAGGGTATCTATCTGGTACTTACCTACCTCGAATTTGTACTGAGAATTTCCTCACAGAAAACCTTAATAACACTGTCCAATCTCACGATCGTGCATAAGTGCAATCTGCTGCGAGTCCAACGAGGCAGAGGTAACGCAATATAAAAAAAACTAAAACGACATCGGTTCTCCTATCTATAAATAGATATAACATACCTACTATCGCCTATCTATAAATAGATATAACATACCTACTATCGCCTATCTATAAATAGATATAACATACCTACTATCGCCTATCTATAAATAGATATAACATACCTACTATCGACTCTAGCAAAGGTGCATGTTAACGCCCACAGAAGTAATGGATCACCTACGCGATGGTATATAGACACTTCGCTATATCCTGTTACGTGGATTCAGGTCACTTGGTTTCTCACAATAGTTTAATGCTTAGGTATACCTATAGGTACCATAGTTTGGGTAGTAGTTGGATCCAAAATTCCCTAGCCATGTGCATAAAATTTTAAGACATAATATAACATGGCATACTTTAGTTTGTCCTAATTAATAATAATATCTAATAATAATAATATTCTACTACATACACACAACACCATCTAGCCCAAAATAAGCAGAGCATGGGTACTAGACAATGGATAAACATACATATATACTTTTTTTTTTGTAAATACATAGTTACATATTATACATAGAAACACCCAGACCAAGACAAACATCAATGTTCATGCACACAAATGTTTGACTTCTGCGGGAATCAAACCCGCGACCTCAAGCGTAGCAGTCGGTTACACTAACCACTACGCCATCGAGGCCGATATATTTACGCATAACAGCTTACGCATAATATTTAGATTTTTTAAGCATATTAGATAATATTTCGATTTTTTAGGCATTATAATTATATTATCACAACTGGCCGCGGCAACCAAAACAATTTTTCGGGTTGTAGGTAACTAAGAAAATGTCATCATAAACTGTAACATCATGCCAAAGACAATTATGGCAAAATACTTATTATTATTATGCCAAAAAATATTATGCCCATGTATATTAGGAAAAACATTATGCACAAAGAAGGGATCCCCGTTTAGGTACTTATATAGATATTCCTGTTACGTATTAGGTACCTACGTTCTTTAAAATATTATCGGTACTTTGGCGCTACTAGTAGGTACAATCAATATTATAATTTCTGATTATCATCTTTAATGCAACGTAGCAAGTTACCTTCGTAATCGGTAGTTTGAAATCGTATATTTCCGTCAAAATTGAAGGAAGTGCATGGAATTTTCTGTAATTTTGAACGATGACTCTAGTGACGCTGCGCGTAAGGGTGATGGGCGGGGTAAGTCAAGTAAAGGCGATAAGTCACTCCGCGAGCGCCCAATCGCGAGCCTGTGCCCGCCCCTAGTCAAAAAGCCACCTATCAAATGTCAATGTTTACACCCCTTTACTTGACTTTTTACCTTTAAAATGCCTACTGTAAACGAGTAAGATTACACATTATACCCATTATCATTCATCATAATTTATCATATGATAATATTTTTCTTTATCATAAAGAATATTGGCCACTTTATACCGGAAAATATTAGAAATTGTTATTGACGAAGGAATATCACCAACGTGTACCTAGTTGTGATTGTTCATGTAATTATTCGATATCGACATTTTATTTTTAAAAGTCTTTAGTTAAACATTTTCAAAAAAAGTATATTTTTTCAACAGAACGCAGAATAAAATAATATATTTGAACGCATCTAAAATTATTTGCATCACTAGAGATGTCCATGTTTTTATTTGTAGTATAATCTGTTTTATTTCATAACGGTAATAAATTATAACACAGATGATATCAATCATACATACAATTTCTATAAGTAAACTAGTAGCTTTTAATACAATTTCATGCTCATCATTAATATTAACCATTTTTAACACCATATTTTAAAAAGAAAAATTGAGTCTGTTGTAAATCGATTGATTAGGTACCTCCCTATGTGTTGTTGTGTTGTGTTATTTAAAATTATTACGACTTCTAACTTCATAACCTCAAAAAGACATGTTAGTCATTTAATTACTTCTTTCTTCGGACTTTTAAAAATATACAGTAGTCCGAATTTACTTACTTATATTTTTATAAACAAATAGGATGAGATATGTTTCAATAAATTACGTTTCTTATGATTTTTCTGGTACAAGCATGTTAGGAGAATGGCCATTTACTAAGTAATTAGCTAAATCTTTACTAAGACTATACCTACCTACAAGTGAAAAACTGTTTTGAGGTGGTTTGCTTTTACAAGGTTCCTTATCTTTCAAAATAATTTTAAGTTTTAGTCCTTGTCCTACCTATACCTGCACAACCTGCGTGGTGTAAGAAAATTGCACTGAAATGTTAAGTAGAATTGCTTAGTACCTATCTACCTACCTATAGCTGATTAACGATCGTGTACCTACGGTGGATGAAGTTCGAACAAAGAGTCCGTCGGTAAAACAATAATAAATACCTAGTACCTATTACACTTTATAATCTATACCAAGTAAACTTACTTAGTTGCTGCGTGCTGATTTCTACTAAGCTTAAAGACTAGGTATGCTTCATCTTTATTTTTGTAGCATATTCAGAGCAATTAGGTACGCAAAACTTTCGAGTTTAAACCCAATGCTGACTTCTCGAAGTTATGTGCATATTTTATTGTAAATTATCGCTCGCGAAGTTAAAATCATGAAGAATTCTGAGAGTTTTCCATAATGTTGTCGCAGGAGGAATGGAGAAGATATCCTTTAACATATTTGACATAGGTAGGTATTTATTTCTTCAATGACATGCTACCTTATTTCTCCCTTAAAGTGAATAGCTGCTTAATTTTCATAAGTTAAAATTTTAGTTCACCCACATCGAAAAGTTATTCAATAATCTATTCTATTTAAGTACATTTTGATTTTATTCAGCTAGCCAGTTAAGTTTAGTTATTCATAGGAAGAGCTTAGACTCCGTGCTGCTAAGTTATGAGTGTCTATGTGTTTTTACGTCGCCAGGCAAAACATAGTGCTACTAAGAAAGCTCTGTAACATCTCTCACACTGTACCTAATATTTAGGTAAGTACCTATGTTTACAAATAAAGTATATTCTATTTTATTCAATTCTATTCTATGGATGTAAGAACAAAAAGTGTTTAACGAAAAAATATTTTGCAGTAGGTACCTACGTAATAAATACGTTAAATACGGTGTTACGAATCAGTTTTTTGATACGGTTCTCAGTGTCATATAAATATTCACACTATATCTGTAAAGCAAATACAGTAAACTATTGCTTTTGCTCATATGGTCAGCCGAATCAGCAAATCGATCCTTGAGAACGTACCTATGCGCCGTAAGGATATACATCCTTACGGCGTTAATTACGGTATTTCATCAGAAAGCTAAGCTTATCAGTTAGGTAATTATTTTACATTTACTTACGTAGGTATGTATGTATTTTAAATCTAAACAGAAGGACACATTGCTTCTTTTACAACGAAGTCAGTAGACACGTCTAGTAAAAACAAATTCACACGACACATTAACCTAATTCTCTTAGCAATAGACAAAACATCTTCAGTTAATCTATAATCTTGGACTCCGTCAGAGTCACCGGTATAGATTGTTCGCACGGCCGACATGCCATACTCTCGCCAGAGCCAAGTCCCCTGTGTGCCGCACCTTAGAGGTGCTCAATGCTCTTCTGTACGCCAGCCCTAATAGTGATTTGTTTGCGGATGAATGGAAGAAGATCATGCGAGAATGTCGGTTATTTTGTGAAAATATGTATTATAGGGAATCTACAGTTCCATGTTAATTTGTAATGATTAGTCCGTTTTATATTATTCTTTTTTTTATTGTCACTATTTTGTTATACATTTCATTATTTTATTTTTAATCTTTACTATTATAATTTTGTAATTAATGTGTCAGTGTCTAAGTTAATTAATGTAGGTATATGATTTTGTGTCGTTTTAATTAACTATAAATAAATAAATAAATAATGAGAAAATAATAATAGTACCTATGTACCTACTTGGTGATTTAAGATTTAAAGTAGTTCTAACTAAATAAATAATGACTCACTTGTAAAAGTTCCCATGTGGGTGCAAGGGGTGCTCCAAACGCGCTAGGCGGTGGCCGCAGCAACGTAGGGTCGCCTTGTAACTGCAGTTGTTTTGCGCTCCACATCAGTTCCTGTGTATCAAAACAAAATGAAACATACCGCTCTAATAACTGTTTGTCTTGTACCGACTATGAACAACTATAATAGGTGATTATGTTCACCGATGTTCATTGGACACTAAAGTGTCAGCTATGATCATTGATCACCCAGGTAATATCATTCGGGTGAGCAAAGTGGAATAGACCATTGCAATCTGGTTGGTGTTCGGTAATTAAGTATCTATCTAATAATACAAAGCATTTACTCCACAACAAGTACCTAACCGCCAATAATAGATTGTATAATGCATCTGCTGCACGGCGATCTAATATGTGTGAATATATTAACAAGCCACTACTAAGCTCCAATCGAGCTTTACATACACAAACATACAGAGGTTATAGTTATAACATAGACATACTGGCCCAAAAATTGCGCAGAGATCAAAAGCCTCCATCGAAATTTAGCTAGTTATGTTTCAACTGCTTCGTAAAAGAGAGCTTTCATTCTTCCATAGGCTCTCGGTATCCATACACAATACTTTCATTATTATGATGTCTCGATACAGTTAAGCTAAGAGATTAATAATAGTAACATTTTATTAGGCTGTTGATACTAGGTACGCTATTCGCTAATGTAATCACGTCATCGTTTAGACTATTATCTTAAAATTAGCATATTATATTATTTCTTTCATGTTTTCTATAAATGAGAATATTTGTTTCTCATAATCTAACCTGGCATTTGTCCGTAGACATCAGAATGTGTAGTAAGCCTGGTGGCGGTGGCGCCAGGAACGGCTCCGGCACGAGCGGCAGTGGGCTTGAGGCTCCCGCTCCGCCGGCACCGCTAGAACCAGCTGATGACGCGGTGCTGAGTGGGGCCGATTCACTCATGCCAGTTATGCTGAACTAGTTGTCGAGAAAATACAGACTTAGCAACCACAAATCAAAAATAAAAGTCTATATTAAGTATATAACATTTTAAATCTATTTAACTTGATCTAAAGACCGCGTAAATAAGTAAAGCTATTATACCTAAGTTCCATTCTTAGAAAGATTACTCAAGTTGTTTAGTGAGTATAGGTGAAAAACCAACTGGTTTTACGAGCTCTCAACAATAACAGTACCTACCTACTTAGTCACTAATGCTTAATGTACTACTGAAGGAATATTTCTTCTCAGTGACTGATGGTTAACGCACTGTTGAAGGAATATTCCATTTTAGTCACAACTCATAGAATATTTACATGTCTCAACTTTATTTACCTGGAAATTGAATGGTTGTGGCAACGGTGTGTACGGCGATGGAGGAGAAAGTTTCAGAGGATGAGGCTTGTGAGCGTGAGTGAGCTGAGGTGGCGGCAGGGCACCCATAGCACCAGCTTGCAGTTTTGGCTTGCGAGGCCCCCGCTCATGCTGCACCGCTGCGAGAAGAACTGATTAATCAGAACAATATCAGAAAGCGTTTCGCATAGTTGACAACGCGTAAGTTTTATACGCTAACTTCAAGTGTTGCCAATGTCTGTAGGCAGCGGTAAATGTTTATTAGCATACAGATGGGCTGTACGTAAGTTTACCTAATTAGTAGTTAAAATAAGATTGGCAGTGCTATTACGCAACAGCCAACGTTGCCTCATAACGTCAAAGTCCGTTGTAAAAGGTAGGATGTCTGAGTAAAATCTATTCTAATAAACAAATTTACTTTCATCGAGTTAGTTGAAGCACTATGACCACATTCAATATAGGACGATGACAACGGCTATCTTTTAAGGGAAAGGAAATATTACGATATGAGGAAAAAGAAGAGAAAATATATTAAATTAATAAAAGAAATGTCATCTAAAGAACGGAAGGGGAAAAAGAAAATAAGTACAAAGAAGAAAAAAGAAAAGTCGAATAATGCAGCATGTAATCATAGAAGAATCAAAACTTTTCTCAAATGGCTAATAGTACCAATACATATTATGTTAACCCCTTAGATGATAATTCAAAAACTGGAAGTCATTTATTATGTACACCTCATTTATGTGTACGAACCTACGAACAAAAGCAATGAAAAGAATAAAATATTACCTATATTTGCAAAGTAAAGTTGAAAAGTTTCTAAAATATATTAATAAATTATAGAAGAAGAATATTTTGTAAGTAGAGTTAAGATTGCCAGAATGAAGAAATGTAAGAAAATTACACAGCTAAGGAAAAATAAAAAAGTAAATACTAAATGGAACATTTTACAATTAGATAAAAACATTTTACAAAAAGAAAATTGCACACTTTATCGAAGATGACGCTAAAAGTAGATTCGGTGCAGTAAAACAGAAATTCATAACGAGAAAAAAGCCCAAGAAACAAAAAACTACTTACTGGACAAATATTACTGGACTTATATACATAGTCAGGTCATAAGTTCTGTCACATGTTTAATATATAATAATTGAGACATGTTTATTATTGATGTAAACATTTATATACCAAAATGAACTTAATAAAACACAGATTCTTATGCTAATAAAGTTTATTCAAAACTAGCTTTTGCCCGCGGCTTCGCTCACGATAATTTAGAATTTGACAATCAATTCGGGTTGTACTTTACTCGTAATAATAACATATCAATCATGATACGAAAGACACGTGGCACCATCTATTATCATAAGAACGTTATTATTGGTTTCCTCGGGAACACTAATTTTTTTCGGGATGAAAGATAGCCTATGTCCTTTTCTGTACACCTGACAACCTATATGCAAAATTTTAGGATGATAGGTTCAGTGGTTTAGGCGTGAAAAGGTAACAAACAAACAAACTCATTTTCGCTTTTATAATATTATAGTTAGGATTAGGATAACAATAGCCTAGTGGGAGACCGTAGGACTGCCAAGCAGAGGCCTCGAGACTTTCCGAAGTTATGTGCGTAAGTAATAGTTAATCATCGTTCGCTTGAGAACATCGTGAGGGAACCGAACCGACATGTCTAAGAGTTCTCCATAATATTCTTGAGGATATGTGAAGTCTGCCCACCCGCCCTGGGCCAGTGTGGTGGACTATGGCCTAACCCTTCTCACACTAAGAAGAGGCCCGTGTCCAGCAGTGGGAAAGTATAATACATGGCTGATATTATTATTATTATCAAGCTTACTTAAATTGAAAATTGTGCACTGTCGAATATCGTTCTCTGTGTAATGTGTGACCTCACTCTTTTTAGTCTGGACACGATTTCGTGCGATTTAAGTACGGTGAAGACACATCTGTGATTTAAAACTTTGCGAAGACTTAGATAGATATATATATTGTATAATAAAAACATTTAAAATCACGCAAAAGATTATTGATGTATATATTTATGTTACTGACCTACCTGTGATCTGTATTCTATCGACTGCCTATCGCAAGCTGTTTATAGAGCTTATGAAAATATACAATACCAGTTTTATCAATTGCGCTTTGGTGAACATACACGATATTTATTTATTTGAACGCCATTACAATATGCTTAAGCTGTACATAATATTATGTATGTAACTTTTCTCCCTAGCCTTTATTATTCCCAAGTCACTCGGGGTCGGCTTTCTAGTCTAACCGGATTTGATTGGATATCAGTTTTTACACGGAGCGGTTGCCCCCTCGCCTCCGCAACACGAAGGCTAACGATACCCTAAGGCTAGACCAGTGTCAGGATATTAGAGGGCACTGACTTCCCAATAACGACTGCCATAGATGTTAACGGCGGCCGGGACCGACGGCCTAACGTGCTCTCTGGGGCACGGTGCAGGCGATAATTGTCAGTCAATACGCACATAATTTCGAAAAGTCATATTACTTCCGAAAGTCAGAGGTGCGCGACGTGGGTTCGAATCCGAGACCCTCTACATTACATGTTGGTCTCCCCACTGAGCTATCGCTGTTCCTATAATATGTAGGTAACTAAGACATAAAAAATGGGTAAAAAATTTTAAACTCGCGTCAGGACACGTGACCTGATCGAAAATTCGTATATAATAATAAGTACCTATTAGGTTTTTATAGTAATTTTATAGTGTTTTTATACCTAATCATATATTTTATTATTAATTGTAATTTAGAACTTATAAACCTATTTCCATACTTCTAAGTCCAGAAGTGAGAAAATTGTCATACAAACTTTTTCCCCCACTTCCGCCCCTTTAGGGGAAAGTTTTATCCATTTCACCTACACAGATATTTTTCAATTGTAATCGAAAACTTATATACCAATTTTCATACTGTTAAGTCCAGAAATGAGAAAATTTCGTTACAAACTTCACCACCCATTTTACCCCTCTAGGGGGAGTTTTGTCCATTCCACTTACACAGATCATTTTTGTTTGTAATCAGGACCCAATATACCAATTTTCATACTTCTAAATCCAGAAATGAGAAAATTTCCATACAAGCTTTACCCCCCCCCCCCCATATTAGCTTTTTAGGGAGAGTTTTTCCATTTTACCTACACAAGTTATTTTCAATTATAATCAATAACTTGCATACCTATTATTATACTTATAAGTCCAGAAATGAGCAAATTCCATATAAACTTCACTCCCCTATTTCACCCTCTTAGGGATGGAATTTCAAAAAATCCTTTCTTAGTACACCCCTACAAATTAAAGTACACATGCTCTCCAAATTTCAAGTTCCTACGACCAGCGGTTTAGGCTGTGCGTTGTCTCTAAGTCAGTCAGTCAGGACATCTTCCTTTATATATATAGATGACCCCCGCGATTTTAAATACAGGCCTTCAACCTGCGCGGCCAGTCGTCTATCGCAGCACGAACGAGGTCCATGTCAATTTCGGCGGCTGCCTTAAACAAGGATGCCTTGAGTGACTCCAAATCAGGATGACGCGTTGAGCAGGCCTTTTCCTCCAAGTGTTGCCATATCTTGTAATCTAACGGACTCAAATCTGGACTGGAGGAGGGCCAATCTTCGTGCCGGATGAAGTCAATTTCACGCGCCGCCAGCCAGTCTTGAGTGCTTTTCGCTCTATGAGCTGGCGCAGAATCTTGTTGGAATACCCAGCGCCTGTTATTGAACATGGTATGAGAAACAGGTTCCACAAGGTTCGTGAGGACTGTATTTTAATACACAACTGCATTCATTTTTACGCCTTTCTCACAAAAATGTACCTCAGTTAAGCCCCAATAAGAGACTCCCAACCAAACCATGATTGAGGATGGAAAATGGCCTCGTGGGACACGCGGAACACGATTGCTCGCTTCTTCACTGCTGTGTGCGTACACCTTATCGTTTTGTTTGTTGTAGTTCTCTTCCACATTATAAAATTTTTCATCCGAAAAAAGAATTTCCCGATGCTTGTTTCCCGCGTACCGCTTCAACAAAGCACGACATCTCTTCAACCTCAGGTCCATTAAATGAGCGTCCTAACGATGTCCTGTTTTTCTTCGATATGCCCGAAGCCCTAAGTCTTCATTTAACACCCTTTTCACCGTGGTTCTGCTTAAACCCATCTGAAGGGCCAAAAGTTTTTGCTTACATATGGGATTTCTTTGAATTCGCGCCTTCACAGCTTTTATCACTGCTGAAGTCCTAACAGAGCCAGGGCGACCACTTCTTGACCTGTCATTTAAACTAGAGTCATCATTGTATCGTTTGATGGTACGATAAACGAATCTTATGGTTATATTAAAAAAAATTATGACGAAATTAAACTACTATATTTTATCGCGTTGTTTATTTGACACTTAATAAATATTAGCGAAAAGAACACCGATTCCTACCAAGGATGCTTCGCGAGGCTATTGAAATCAAGAAACATCCTAATTTCAATAGAGAAGATGGTTGGAATGTACCACCAGCTTGGGATCCAGTAATTCAAATAGTCAAACCCAAGAAGAAGCAAACCACAGCTAGACTTCATGATACTTTGAGCTCATTCTGCGTAAATAGAAACACCCATGATTAAATTATGTTCGGGTACTTTGAAATAACTACACTGGAACATTGAGACAACTACCATCTTAGTCTCCCCGTGACCATAGCTGCTGAAAAGCAACCGAAACGTCGGGGAAAGTGTAAACATAAATATAAATAGTATAATAGTATAGTAATAGTATAAATAGTTTTAATAGTTTCAATAATTTAATTAGCTTAAAAATTAGTAAAGTTTAATAGTATTATAGTAGTGTAACAGTTTTTCAAAATTTTGTAATAAAGTGTCAAATAAACAACGTGATAAAATCCGTATATAGTAGTTTAATTTCAATGAATAACATTCGCGTAAACAGAAGACAATATTATTTATGTCGAAGATCTGAATTGGCGCGTAACCGCAACGATGCAACGCAATAACCACAACACGGCCTTCTTTAAGTGTCCACTCCATATTTAAAAATGAGTAAAATTCTAAAAAGTACACATTTTTATATTCCTGAAAAATTCGAAATTCTTATTCAATAAACTTTTTTGTGGCCAGCATTTTAAATTCTAAAGTTTTTATTGTGTGACAGAATTTATGACCAGACTATGTATATATATCATTATGCGAATTATTTATATGATGATGATAATATTTTTTACATTGTGTAAGCTAAGACAGATCGCTACAATTATTTGTTATCAAAATAAAATAAGTATCATGTTTTTATTTTATGCTACAATCAAATTTAACAAAAAAATACTCAAATAATTTTTTTCGCTTTGTAATGATAGATTGTTATATTTTTCTCAATATTGTGTGTCAAGACCGATAATTGGGATTTTTTATTTACCTAACACAAATTTAATACATAAGAAACCGATCTGACATGTTGTTTCATTGGTTTTAATATTCGTTGTAACATGGTCCTTCCCGGGCCACATGTTGTCCTTACCGTTTAATTTTAGTAATAAAATATTGAGAATATTTATAATTTTTTAGAAAGAATTTTTTTCTAGCTATTATATTAAAATGTATAGGTACGTAAAGCTGAATGCAAATATTATTAATACTTTGGTAGTAATGTCCTCACCGTGCCTCGATATGTCCTTGCCGTAAACAAAAACATTGTATAATAAATGAAAAAAGTGTACACATAGATACTTAACTTTTTAATACTACCTATCTGTTTTGATTTTTAAAGGATTTTTTTTCGATACTCAAAATTACGCAATTCAAGTAAATAGGTACCCTGGTGGGTAATTTGTCTAAACGTGTTCTTTGTTTTATTTTATCGTTTTATATACTATATGGTTTTATATATGGGTAGGTATATTAAAAGATAACTGCCGCACTATGTAGAATTCCTATGTCGCGGCGAACTTTACAAACTTTAAAAAACAGACACAATAACAAGCTATAGAAGCTTCTATCTATGGTCGAACGACTTCTCACCGTTTTACTTATGGTACCAGTAAACTATCTAAAGTTATGTATCTTACTTTCACGTTATTTGTCTTCGGACATGCCTGCATTGGCATTTCAGCTCAAGGTCTATTCAGTAAGACGCCGCCTACTGTTAAAGTTCTATATTGATCTTTGGTAGCAACTGCGTTGGTTAACACAATACACTCACGTAAATACACTATAGGTTAAGGAATTGCAGATCTTTGGTAGATGCAGATTCTTATCTTCTGTGATCTTTTGTCGTAAAGCTTAGGGCTAGGTAAGCTAACAAAAGACAAGTATTTTGTATACGGATTTGGAAATATAAATCCTAGTATTGCATATGTGCTGTTTGTGTTTGTTTTTTTTTATTGGCAACTTCAAACTTTTGCACTACTTAATAATCATCATCCAATCGTTTATCGTCATCGTGTCAATTGCCAAAAGTATTTTAAAACCTACTGTGTCTGCCCACCGACAGGCCCTTGCCGTTCAAAAGTAGGTTAATAATTCTAAACACTACCCATAGCTAAGGTTTAATGTACTACATTTTATTCGTAGAGTTTTATGCTAAAAGCCATAGAATTTTATATTGTCACTTTATCTCTATTAAATTATGTTTAACAACAAATGGTTACACGAACAGGTTAGATATAGACTTCAAAGTTATTAAAGCCAATACCTCAGTTTTATTGATGTTGATATGACATATATCATATCATTAAAAGAAACAAATAACTAATTCTACCTCTGAGTTCAATATTAATGTTTGAAGTCAAGTACAATTGTTTGTAACAAGCATCTACTGAATCTTAGATAATGAACCTCTAATACAATCACAAAAACATATGTATAGAATTTCAATAAAACATACACACATTAACATTTAATGGTTTTCTTCAGTTCATTACAAAATTAAGTCCAGAATCGATTTAATATCAAAAAGCGTCATTGTACATGTAAGTAGTTAGTTGTTTTACACGTCGGATTATAGAGCCATGAACCGCTTATTCGCTGGCGATCCCTTGGTAAGCCGGGATCGTTCGTCGACTACCTTTGTGCTAATGTGCATCAAGGGCCGCGATCATAATGGCAAGTTTGAATAACGAGCTTGTAATTATTTAAATTTGTATTTAGCACTAAAAGTTTTAATGTAAAATTGGGAATCTATTTTCTTCAAATAGCGAATAAGATATAGAAAACTTCAGGTTTGTTCGATTACCTAGGCAAGTCCAAATTTACCTATGATAATATGCAATATAGGAAAACAAGCTACTATAAGAGCGATTTTACCTTCTTAATCATTTTTATAGAACCCAGCTTGTATTATAAAAGCCTATGCTACGTGACAAATGAAGACTTACTTTGTGCTGTAACTTTTATAATATTAACGTTGTTTTAGTCAATAGGTATTGTCACACCGGACAAAGTGAAAAAATATTGTTATGACTGTATTTTGTTCACACATCATATATACAATAGCCATCGATTAGTGGAATTCGACCACGAAACTATTAAGTATTTGGCGTTTTATAAATAATGGTATCTAATTTGTTCGAATTGATTTGATATGGATTTTTTATTTATTTAATACATTTTTTTGTCCATAATATAGACTCAACATTTCATAAGGACATCAACGGGCAAAAAATAAAGATAATAAAATAAAATTCAGTTAGTGCATTGTAAATTAATTGCACACCCAATGTGCATGTGGCTTGTGTAGGGATGACGTCACGCAATCAGCTTACCGAGGCTGAGTCCATGAGAATGCGGCTATTGTGTCCGCACATGTCGGCGCATACGCTGGCGTTCCCGCGCCACCGCTAGGAGAGCTCTGCCTCTACGAGTGCTACGACACTACTACGGATACCTACTGTCTACGGCTTACCTCGAACCGAGTATTGACGTTCAACGCACTATTCGAATTACTGACAGCTGTATGTGTGGCAAGGAGTTGAAATTTTAATGACTTGGATTGAATGCAGCCTTACTAAGGGAGTTAGTGTCAATTATTCTTTTCATATATGATTAGGTGTATATTAGATAAATAAGGAAATGAGTATAAAATAAATGATACCTTCAGTCTGTTATCAAAAATGTGTGCAAAAATCTAGGTTCATATGTTACGTACCAAATTTAGGCTAATTTATATAATACAAACCATAACCTGTGCCAAAACTTAAAGCTTGCAACTTCGAAGAGTTCTTTTTATAAAGATTCATATTTCGAATTTAAAAGTTCATTTTGTCTCTTTAAAAAATATCGCCACTCTTGTGATATAAAGATTTAATATTTAAAACATACTTATCAACATTATTATAAGGATGTGGGCAAACATGAATGTAAAGAAAGTGCTTATAATATCCTAAGACATTACGATACATGCTCGAGTCATACTTATTACTAGAAATTAAATCATTTGATAATTGTAAATAATTGCCCGTTTTATGCTGCAATAAATATTTGGCCCCATTCTATACAACACAGCGTGTGTAGTGTGTACTGACATGGAGCAACTGATGCAATGTTAACCTTTTGTTTATGGGGCACATGTAATCCCAAATAGAACACGTGCTTTTTTTCTCGACGTCATCGCCTATCCGCCCCATATCAATATATACTCTATTCTTCTCACATTAAGGTTTATATTGACTGGTTATTGGGTATTTAGGGGTCGTTTAAGCCAAGGGCTCAGTTTCCAGCGTGACGCGGATAAGCGAGATTTTAATTAAATGAAGGCAAAATGTGTAACAAGTTTTCCATGATCTGATGACTTCGCAGCACTAAGGATTATTGGTATTTAAACACACTTAATTAAAACTTATTTTTTTGCTGATTTTAAGTGGTTTTATTTTAAATAAAGAATTTCATTTGTTATAGGTTTGTAAAATTATTTTTTTAGTGTTATGAAAACTGAGCATAACAATATATATATATTTTTTTTATGTATTACTGGAACTAGAACTGACATAAACCCACCGTGGCATATCTAGAATATATGGATTTATTTTAATTTACACGATAAACTACTAAATAAAATACACTAAGAATGGGCACAAATGCTTACAGAGGTACTAAAAAGGCGTTAGATGAAAAATAAAAAGATAATATCGACACGATTTTTAGTTTAGTTTCGTAACATTCTTCAGCACCGCTTTCGGCCTGATATGGTATTTCTTCATTTGGGCGAAGTGCCGAATGGACGTTTTGTATCCTCTATAAAGGTGACTAATAATGGACATTTGCCTTCATCAAAAACGTGCTAGGAAGTTGTGATGGGCAATATCGACGTACGTTGCCCCTTGGCATGTCCGTGACACTAACGGTGTGCCGTCTCGTCTCTTCTCATATTTGCATGCCAAGCCATTACGTGCAAGTATAGTTGGAACGTCAGCGATAACAAGAGCACGACGGGTTACGTCACGAAGATACTTATCTTCATGACCTAATCCGTCGTGCGTGTCGACAAATTTCTGGTGCAAGAGATGCTGTCGGAGACTATCAACAGCTTCACCACAGTGATAATATTGTGATGACATACGAAGGACTTAAACAGCTCAAATGGTGAGGCAGAATGTGCTATAGTTCAAAATAGTATCCGTTCCAAAAAAGGTTGGTTGGCAGAACAGAATTCTCTCAATAAATTATAATAAATAAATTTGGAATTTGTGTTTGTTATGAGAAATGATGTAAAAGAGTTTCCCGAAGGCTCAAACTATTTAAATAAATGCAACTTTATCGAAATCAGTTTCATGGTATAAATGTATTGTGAAGTTATAAAAACATAGCAGACAATATTTTGTAGTTTTTATCATGTTGATACCAATTTATTCTGACTAATTGCCAATATGTTAATTGTGTTTACTTTGATTTAATGTATGCATATACGGATACAATAACATAAGCTTTAACACACACCCACAATCCTTTAAAATCATAATAATAAAAAATTGTTCGAAAATAAACTTTAGAGGAATTCTGTCTGTGTTTTGATTACTATACCATTCTGTTTAAATATTTTCTTTTAGACGCACTTAATACTCGTTATTATTACTACTAAATCATTGAGCTATCAAAAGCGTATCCATTTCGTATAAGTTAAAGAGATATTAAACTCAAAAGAAGTGAGTGAAGTCTGCTCGCTTAAGCTCGTATAAAAGGCGTTCAGTGAATCACATATGTACCGTTTAAAAGGGAGATTTAACTTCAAACATCAGTATCACGAGCCCCTCGCTCGGCCGAATTGAAAGCAAACAAAACATGTTTTTCAAAAAGGTAGTTGATACAAAAAGTACGTATTTGTTATTTATTACCCGCGAGGCAATGGCGGTTCGACGTCAATTACTTTCACTATATTTTAATTTGGTGTTTTTGAAAATAGCCCACGGTAATTAATGTTTGTCTAACATACATAATGAATTTAGCAGAGTCATGTCTGTCTGACAGAGATAAAATAAATGATAATCGCCATTATTGGTATGTGGCTGCCATAGCGATGTCATTATTTTTGTTGATAAACGTTTCAAACTACCTCTGTTTTTTTAATTAATCGGAATTCGTTTCCGTTTTACATAGCTTTTGTCTAATTAGTAGTTATTTACTTCTATACTTTTCTTCTCATAGTATTGTCGTACTAATGTTTAGCATGACAATACAAAGCTGCTGATGTCTTTGACTGCGTTATAATAACGTATACACTAACGTACGTTCTAGAAAAATAGAGATCATTTTTAAAGGTTTCTTAGAAAACTGTCAAGACGACACTTGACAGTTTTTGTCTAATAAACTACTAAGGAACCTATCAACACTATCGATTTAGAAACGGTACATAAACAGTAAAAATATATCAACGGTACCTACACTGTGTTCGATTTAAGTAAGAGAACTTGTGAAGTAAGAATCTATGATGCTATGAATCACTTGTAACTACAACATATGCATGAATATTATTCCAAATGTGGGTGTTAACTATAGATGGGTTATTAGTGTTATTACGCTTCGGCAGATAGTATACAGCTATTTTTGGGAAATCACACTCTGTAACACCTGTGTAGCCAGGATCAGCAATGCTTACTACATTCAACGGAGAGTGACTCGAATCGTCAACTGTCAGGATATTTCAAATCGGCTAGACCCCGACTCCGAGGAATAGTTCGGACTGATCTCTGCCGCCTCTTTTCGCCATCGTCCTACGCGACAGCATTTTCATTCCCATCATTTAGATGGTTAGCCGTCCACAACTGTGCATTTCTCCAGGAATTTTCTGCCTCGCACAACTAAACTGTGGAATGAGCTGTCGCCTGCAGTATTTCCGGACCAATACGACCTTCAACACTTCAAGAAAAGAGCGTACTCCTTTTTAAAAGGCCTGCAACGCACTTGTAACTCCTCTGGTGTTGCAGTTGTCCATGGGTGGCGGTAATCGCTTACCATCAGGCGATCCGTCTGCGCGAATGCCCACAATCAATAAAAAAAATATTTAAATTGTACTGTAACCATGCAATACGCCAAATTTTAACACTCGTGAGGTCCCGGGAAAAGCTATACTGTCTTGGAACTCGTGACAAATTTAATAAATAGTATAAAGGAAAAAGTTTGTAAATACTAAGTATTGGATTCCAAGCCAGGATTTATGAGAGGTATTTTGACGATACTTTTACAATATTACCAACAGATAGTGTGAATGCATTCCTAAAACATCTTAATTCCATTAATAACAACATCCAATTTACTATGGAATTAGAGGCGAATAATTCATTAGCTTTCTTAGATGTACTTGTCATCAGGAATCTTAATCAAACCTTGAGCCACATTATGTATAGGAAAAAACCCATACAAATAGGTAACAGTGAATCTCACCACCATCCTAAATAGTTAGCTACCGTAGGAATGTCTTTGTTTCAGAGAGCCCACGGGATCTGTGACAAAAATCACCTGGACGCTGAGCTTCAACATGTCTAGCAAGTACTACAAGACAACAATTCCAACAGCCGCACCGCCGTCACAGATCCCGAGAAAAGCCAGCCACAGTCGAGCGTCAGCCTGCCATACTACCAAATGTAAGGGGTGTCACTGACAAGATTGGCTACATCTTGAAGCGAGCTTCAATCAACACATACTTCAAGCCGCCAACGAAGATAAGTAAATTTTTACCATCCGTCAAGTGCCAATTACCTTTACAAGATGCATGAGTCCATATAATAGATTGTGACTGTAGACTCTTATATATTGGTCAAACCAAGAGTTAGCAAAAAAGAAGGCTCCCGCATAAAAGAACATATAGCTGATGTAAAACACCAACGCTCGTTAAAATCTGCTGTGTGTTAACACGTGCAACAGGGGACCAAGCACTACCTAAGATTTGATAAACCACAGATACTCGCAAAAGAACATCGATTCCTACCAAGGATGCTTCGCGAGGCTATTGAAATTAAAAAACATCCTAATTTCAATAGAGAAGATAGTGGGAATGTATCACCAGCTTAGGATCCAGTAATTCAAATAGTCAAACCCAAGAAGAAGCAAAACACAGCTTGAGTTCATGATACTTTGAGCTCATTCTGCATAAATAGAAACACCAAAAATTAAATTATGTTCGGGTACTTTGAAATAACTAGGTACACTTCAGAACATTGAGACAACTACCATCTTAGTCTCCCCGTGAACATGGCTGCTGTAAAGCAACCGAAACGTCGAGGCAAAGTGTAAACTTAAAAATAAATAGTTCTAATTAATTTAAATAGCTTAAATTGTAGTAGAGTTTAATAATAGTAGTGTTAGAGTTTTCAAAATTATGTAATAAAAGTGTTTTAAAGTAAGATAAACAACGCGACAAAATCCATATAAAGTGTTTAATTTCAAAGATAGGAAGCCTAAAGCGTTTGATTCGTATCGAAATTATTGTACTGTCCAGTACCACAGTCTAGTAGAATCCCAAGCAAGTATTGGCTAATCAAGAGATTAACTGGGATTTTTCATACTCATTTTGCTTCAGAAACCTGTGTAGAATTGTGTTAGTGAGACTGTTAGAAGTCAGTATGCAATAATTTCACCAGTGTAAAGACATACATACAGGCTTTGAATAATGAAAGGGATTTGGAAACGGTGATGCCTTCTTGAGTTAAACACGTTACTTTTAAATTGACGAAAATAAGTCGCAATAAAAATGGTTTACATAGTCAATAGGCAGAAGTAAATAATATCCACCTTTTGCCAAGTATATTATTAAGTCCCACGTTATAGGGGGCAAGCCTTTTGCAGTCTACCAAGCACAGTGGTGTGCTGCTACTAAGAATTTTCCAAAGCTCTTGCTTTCCCACTTTATTCTAACCGGGGATCGCAACGAAAATCTCATGCACGTCATGGCATACTCTGCCACTGAGCCACTAACGCAGTCAACGAAAGACAGCATCCATGACATTTTGCATGCTTTATAATTTAAAACATCTGCATTCTCTTATTTTTCTATAATAAGCGTTAGAATTCAGATGTAACTTTGATCTCGGCGCTAAAATGGTATTCTAATGTTACTACTTATTGGCTGATTATTAGATTTAATATTCTTAACAGAAAAACAAAGAATTGTTTCAGTGCAATGCAAATCAAATCTGTTATTTATCCTACAAAGACTACGAATATTAATAAAAAGGAAATTAAAGGTAAAAGGCTCTTTATATAAGATACAAATTCAAGTACTTATTTTAGATGTTAGAATGAAAGTATGTTTACGTGTAGGTACGCGTAAAATGGATATACTCGTAATATGCACTCGCAGTGCACCACCAAGGTCTGTAAAGAGTATAAAATCATTTTGTTGCCAGTAGTAACTTGTACCGATATTCTAGCGCGTTGAGGTGCAGCTTGATACCTATAATGTAGTTACGGTACATTACTGCCCGTGTAAATGGAGTTCTGCGGTCGATATCATAGTGATGTACTCCAGTAAGACATTTTATACTAGCTTAATATTATAAACGCAAAAGTAAGATTGTTTTTATTACGCTTTCATGCGTTAACTACTCGACCAAGCATGATGAAATTTACATACAGATTTCGTAGAAAAATTGCTGTTCCCCAGGTATATAAATTGATCGACATCACCTAGATTAACGCGAGCAAAGCCACGGGTATAATTTATTCTTATATATGTTACTTAAACGAAGGTACTGCGATATCATATTCAAATTTATCTGAGATTTTACATTCCATTCTTGACATTCCGTGCTTTTGAGAACATGAAAAGGCTACGTCCTAAGAAAATAAAGTACATCTTTAAGATCGAGTTGATTATGTATTAAATTAACCATACAAACAACATGTTTTATGCTAATATAGTTTGCGATACTATGAAAAACTTACCATTAAAAACAGCTGAGCACAAGTGGCACCTTTGTATGCTGTTATTCGACACATACATATTGGAGTAATTCTCTATGTTACATAATACATTCTCGAATTATGAAAACAGAAAAATAGCGATAATAATTATAAAATACGGCGACGAGGACTGCTAGTATACATATTTATTTATAAAGAAAATGTAGTTATCTAATAACCTACATAAAAAATAAAACTAAATACCAACACTCCTTTCTGCCGTACCTTGTAGATCTTTTGACTTCCATGTAGGTTCTTATAATATCAAGATTACTGTCCTTGAAGTTAAGAGAATAATCTCTCCAAACCTACATAATAGACTAAACGCTGCGATAAAACCTAAACCGATACAAAGTATAAATTACACAACTAGTCTAATCTTACTACTTCCAACAAAGAAAACTTGTAGTGGTATTATTTATCGACAGTTAAGCGCTTCTCTGGTCCAGCAGACACGTACCCTGAGGAGTGAGGAGGCGGGAGTGGGTCGTGATTAATGACCCAATAATCCCGGCGCTCGCCGCCTGCCCTATGAAAGCTTCACGAAGCCGAATTGGTGAACGGTCAAAAGGCTTATTGACTGAACAGGCATAACCAAGACGCACTTACATAACTAACGAGTGTGTTAACTAAGTCATCTACTTGACAACTCTACATTGAAATTTGACTAGATTTAAAGGTTTTTATTTGTGAGGTTTTATTTGTTCTTATTCCGACGTTTCGGGTTATTTTTAACGTTTATTTGGACATGGGGTATTTAGAATATGTAATATATGTTAAGAAATCCTTTTTGATTTAAATAAATGTAATTACGTTTTATTAATTTTACTTGATGCGAAGAATAGAACAGAGCTGTCTATTGTTTTTCAGAAGCATGTAGCACGGCTTACCAATAATTAAAACTTTTGTGTGATATTTAGAGGAACTTCCTAGCGGCTAAAACAATCACGACCCCTTTCATTTTTCTAATATGCAGAACTTTTAACATAACTAATGCTAGTGATCCTTGTCACAGACAACCAATCACACGACATATTTTGACGCTCGATTGCTCTGATACCGCGTAAAAAGTACCTATAACAAGATCAGAGATACACCTAATAAAACCTTTACACGTGAAGCGTTCATTTTCAAGCAAGCTTGGAGAGATTCATTGAAGGAGCATGACTTGCCAAATGGTGACGTCAGGAGGCAAGTCCCGCTTCACCGATAATATCAACTCGGATCAAGATGTTAAACAACCTGCTTTTTGCATTATAGGCTTTACAAAATAGATTTATTGAAGAATGGGGATCAAAGTATAAGTTCAATGTAGGTTAATGTCTTAGAGAGATTCTATTTATTGAGATATAGCTATTTTAACCTAATCTTGAGTATATTTTAATATCAAAACCTTTACCACTAAATTACCTGTATAAGAAAACTATTTCCCTGCCTAAGGTAAGGTGAAAACACTTCCTTTAGCATTTAACATTTACGCAAAGATGAGATTTATTCGATGCGCAGGGCAGTAATATAAAAGGATACTCAAACAAAAGAATCATTCGGCTTAAATATAAGCGGCTATTTGAGTAGGTATAATGTTTATTTGCCACAAATGTTATTAGCGCTCCATAGCTGCGCATCAAAATCATCGTGTGGAAAATATCCGAGGAGAGAACGACCCCGTGTCCCGACATTCGTTCCGACGTTAATTCCAGCCGCATTTGTTCCATTACATTTCCGACACAAAGTAGATACGCGTTTGCCGAATTGACTAGGTGGATGCGACCAGGCGAACAGTGAACGAAGAGGATGGGGCGAGCCGGCCGTGCAGCCCGACAGGGACAGAGTATCAAAAGTGAGAAAGATGTATTCAGAAGTGAAATAGTCTGCTGGCTGAGCACATCATCATTAACGAGCCAGAGAGGGCGGAGGGCAGCGAAGAGGCAGAGGGGGTGCGTCAGGTGGGCGCTGTCCCACGCTCCGCCACACCTGCGCGCGAAACTGTTCCTTACCGCAACCACCTCACGGAACTTATCCGTGTAAAGCTAGCGCGCGCCGACTACCGACCTCAGGGAATATTTTCGAATGCACCGACATAAATATGAGAAATATCCAGGTTTTTATTCACCTTCCACCCCCGGCGCCCGCTCGGGCCCGGACAAACATCTCATATAATAGATGTCCAACAATGTCGAGATGACAACGGGTTTTCTCACACACGCTTAGTTTCGCTTTTATTTCTACTATGACACCTGTCAATATCTTACACGGATAAAATATATTACTTTTCTTATTACGTCACGTAGAATATTTTTCGATGGTGTGAGAAAATAATTAAGCAATAGTTTCGGTAAATAATAACACCAATGAATATACCTACCTATTATCAACATGGCAGGTTCAAATGAAATTTTAGCGTAATTATATGTACAAAATATAATGCCTATCGGCGAAAGCATCAAGTAAAGGGTATAAAATTAAAATGTTGCCTATTGATGGGCGAAGAAGAAAACAACGAAATGGTTATTCTCTTCATAAAGTTGATGCAAAGTTACTAGTGCGGTTTTTGAACGTCGAGCCTGTTTCAGAACTGAACAAGTTGGGAGTGCACCGCATCGCTTTATTTTACAGCTATAAATAACTTTGTTCTGTACACCATAAAGTTTACAGATGGACTAAAAAGTTTCTCCATTCCATGCCGTTTTATAAAAGTTCAGTTGAAAAAGTTGTCTGTTCTGCTAAGCTACGTTAAAAAACCAGATCTGGCACAAATAGACTCAGTTCGCAAATAAAATGTAATTCAGACTTGTCATTAAACTAAATTACACTCACTATAATATCTAATAATTTGGGATAAACAAAAACTTAATTTAACTACAAAAACAATCATCAATAAACCTCGACTAATCCATTCGTGTGTAATGCAATTAATCCACCCACCGAACAGCGCTAAAATTAATTAAGAATCACGTAAACACGTACAAAAAATAACCCCTAAACCAGATGCAACAGATTATCCCCTTTAAAACATTTTAGTTTCATTTGATATGACAGTGCAATAATTTGTTCACGCACAACATTAAAATGAAATTAGACGAGCGAGATTCATCCCCGGGGATAGAGGAGGGTTGAATCATTTGCTCTGTCAAAATATAGGCAATATTTTAGTTGTTCGTGAGGACAGCCAAACACGGAAGCGGTGAATAAATCACATAATCGGATCGAAAGCTGCTCGGCCTTTATTTTGTGCTACCTTAGGCGGACGTGTTTCTATACACGGAGTAGCTCGCATTAAATATGTGTGGCTTACACGATCGTACGTTTATTTCTATGCCGTTATTGTGATAAGGAAATGGAATATGAAATAAACCTTTCAGCTTACATTTTATTTTAAAGACTTTATAAAATGGTTATCAAATATTTGTTGCTATAAACCTTTGTAAAAACATCAATATCACAGATAGGTAAATTATCCATGACTCATGATTATATATTACACTCATAGGATAGCAATAAGCCAGGTAACGACCGCTTAAATCTGTATGCCACTTAATGTACATCCAATAATGTACACCCACATTACATTATACCAGTCGATTATCTACATTTCGAAACAAAAAGAAACTTGTATTTTCACAATCGAGACCAAAGTTTACTTAAACCAAATTAAAGTATAATTAAAGGTAATAAACACGGACAAACGTAACTGAAGTAGCCATTGTAATACAATTGGCCTCCCTTTGTTCGTGCCCGCTCGCAGTGCTCCCCTCGCCCGGGTGTGGTCACGGTGCACTAGGTGTTGAGCGCGAACACGTGTTACTGATCCTTAACACTGCTCAAAAAGCACCGATTTACTCGATTTGATACGCTCCCGATGCAACCGGGGGTTTAATATACCAATAAATATTCATTACGACAGGAATATTAAGTGTGCAATAAAACTATTACCTGATCGTTTTATGCTTTATACTAACATTGCTTAGGGAGAAAGTTAGTTTTAGAAAAAAGTATGTGATAAATACTGAAGTTAAAATTATTGAATTTTATATAAAGTAAATCAATTATTGCTGAATTTGGTATTTTTATATAGCACAAGTACCTGCCTGCGGATTCGAAATTGAATCCATCGGCAACGCATACTGGGGTAAAATTAAGTACCCTTTGTGTTAAAGCGAGACGTCTATTTATGTGCTTAGTTTCGTTATAATCCGTTAAACAGTTTAGGCATCGTTGAATAACTAACATTAAAATATCTTCACAAAACATATACATTTATAATACACGTACTAGGAGAAAACCTTAATTCAACCAAAAGTAAATATGGTCATATCTTGTTTTTTATTTATACCATGGACTTGTCATACATATATGTACTAGGTCCGTGCTTTATACTTGTATGTGCCTGGTATAAATCATATAAATTACATAATAAGGTTTTACATTTACCAGTGTCGGTAATAAAGTAATAACACACGTAGTGAATTAACAACGTTCAAGTCGTTACCGGCCGTTTAAATTCTCTTTTTTTAATACAAAAGGAATTCAAAAAGGTAAACTCGTGGGAGAATCAAAATCTAGCGCGCGAACCGTTAAATTAAAAATAAATATTGCGAAACGTCAGCATGTTACGGGTCGGGTTCTGGAATATATCCAGGGAAAAATCGAAAAACGTTAGGATGGCCGATGTCGGTTCACAGGGGTGGTGTGGGGTAAGGTGAATCTTTTTGTGAAGTGGAGAGAATTAATTTAACCCGCTGCGGGGTAACACGACATGGCGGTAATTGAAAAGTTTGCCCCTTGTCGGAGCCGACGCCGACGGCGACGCGTCTTCGCGACACTCACGTTTTATAACAGTCTTTTATGGTAATTGATATTTAAAATATGATTATCTTAATTTTTAAATAGTCTCTTATAAAATTACAATGTTAAAGAAATTTAATGTAGACGGTAAAACGGAAATAGTTGTGAACATTAAGCATTTAAAATTATTAAAGTCTTCATTGCATGTCATGTTGCAATCAATCAATAGATACTTATATAATGTTCGACTAAATGAGCAACTATATATGTATAACTAAAGGTACACCTAGGTTCAACTGAATGTAGTAAAAAGTCGTCGCAGTAGTGATTGAACAACCTAACTGAAGACAACTGATTAACTTTCTTAAACTCCGTTCGAGGAAAAAGCTTTTAGAAATCAACCCTTTAACTTTTTCAACGAATATTTAAAAGTATTGATAACTTCGAAGCAATCGCCTGGCTTGCTCGCACCCTGATCGATTTTAAATAAATTTTATAAAGTTAAATTGGGGATTATGTTTATTTGATCGCTCGAAAGGGAGCGGTCGCTCGGTTGGATGTAGCATTTTGTTTTTCGCCTATAGAATATTGTATAATAATTTGCATCATTTTTCTGTAATGATATTCATCGGAAATGATCTGTAATACTACTGATATTTAAATTAGTAGAGTTATAGATCATTAAAAGTCGTTTAGAGTAGAAGATTATAAGTAAGACTGTAGTCGCGATATTAACAGATCATAGAACGGCATATCATTATTGTGAGTATCGTAGACTAGAAGAGACGAATAGTTTATACACCTAACGCTACAAATTAACGTAGCAAATCTTTGATATCTTACGAAATATTTGTACATATTTGTGTTCTTTCTTCTGTTGACAGATATTTTTTTGAGAAAATTAAGTATTTTCTGTCTATTTAATATTCAATGATGTTCGTGATACTAGTCATATGTGGCTAGTAATGTAGTGTATATTAAAGTCCCTTTGCACTCTACCCTCTGTATTTTATACTTTAGATTACGCGGTTAATAATATTACAAAGACTTCTTGCATATATTTAGTTGGATATGTATGTTTCCCTGTCTAGTTAGGGACAGAGGTAGCCGGGTGTGTTGACGCATTGGCTAACATCGATTCGGTCTGTTTGCGCAACGATATTGAAGTTAGCTGATTGGCTCCCTGGCTGTGGGACTTGGCAAACTTAATGATTTACCTCCACAGGAACGTGACCTTTTTGTATGACTACGAAATTTGAATATATCAATTTGAATACTGGTAAGCATTCGTTTTCCTACAGTACTTTTTGGTACATATTTGTAACTTATGAAATAGTAAAATGTAAATATTACTATTACGTTTCGTGATAAAAAGAGTTAATGCATACAAAATGGCAGCCCTGTTGCGGTAGGCCGCAGACGGGCTGCACCGGGTTTAAAAGAAGTTTTTATCTATTGGCTATTCTGTAGAGTAGTGGAGGTATATTAAGGTACTTTACAGTGTAGGCAATAGACATGTGTTACTGTTTTGCGATACGAAAAAAGGAAAGGTATTTTATGATAGCAAGCGTTCATGAAATATTGTACACACTAACCATTAAACGAGCAACAGAAACAGATACCGCATCAAGAGTTGGTATATTTGCGTGAAACCTTTAGGGTGGCTATTTTAGATACTTTTAAACAGAACCATCATATTTTAGTGATGACTCATCGCCGATAAACTGATCGAATTTTGGCTGGGTCAACCTCTCCCACGTATTTAAGCTTCAATCATATAAATCTATACATATAATAAAATCGTAGGAAAGTCAAAACTGTACATTGAATATTTTTTTAAAGAATACTTGGGGCGTGATCTATAATCGATATCGAAGCCAAAAATATAGTTTTTCGAATTTTTGTCTGTTTGTCTGTATGTATGTCCGGGCTAAACTCAAAAAGTACTGCATGGATTTACTTCAAATTTTGCATGAATATTACTAACAGGTCGGGTCAACATATAGGCTACATATTATCACGCTATCACCTACCGGGGAGGAGCTGTGAATCTTTATTTTTCTTACGCATTCTGTGACAGCGTGTAATCTAACGACGCATATTTAAATGTTGTTTTTGAGTAAGCCATGCTATTATCTAGCTTTACACTATAAAAACTACGCCATTTAAGTAACTTGGGCAGAGAAATATAGTTGGGTTCCACGGCGACAAACACTTTTTAGTTAAAATCTACGCGGACGAAGTTATGACGAATTTCATGCATATCATTAGAACTCTTACAGAAAAAAACAGTTGTTATTAAATATTCCTAAATATAAGTTCTGCCGTACATTTAAAGCTAAATATACAATGCCAATAACAGTCTATATGTTGTCACTACCTAAGCATTTTTATTGGATATCTTTAACTCAAAACCAAATCACATTTATTTTGATTTGGTTTGATTTTAGTTGAAGATATACATCATATAAATGGATATAACTATATTCAAATATAGATATTCGAAATAGATTCACCTCTTTATAGATGAATATCATTTTCGCCTGCTGTATTTCAAAATCCCATAATGAAATTCGAGCCTATTGACGTATATCCCTATACTTCGATCCATAACGTATTCTTTTTAAGTTTAAAGTGAGACAAAGTGGTTGAACAAATAGAACGAGGTGTGAAGTTGGAGGGTCGACAGGCTGCTCGTGACTGATTAATGGAATTAATTCATTATTCTGCGGTTGCGGCCGGTAAGCGACGCAGTCGAACTCAGCGCCTATGAATTGTTAATAGCGCTGTCTGCCATCACTGAGTACGTTCCAATTCGAGCAACGTATTTGTTTTCGGGTAAATATTATCGATTTTATTTTTGGCAATCTAAATAGTTCTTATTAGATGAAATATTTAGATAAATTCGAGAGTCTAACAAATTAAAATGATGTTTTGATGGATCTTTAGTTCTAGGAGATTGATTAAGATGTTCACGGACAATTCGTAGCAATGAATATTAAATATACAATATATGATAACCAGGACTGAGTTTTAATGAAGCTTTTATATCCCATCGTCTATGATTTTATAGACACAATAAAAAATCTATTGTTATATATCTCCTGGAGATTGAGTAACGATTAAGCTAATATATGCGTAATCTATATACGTGAAGCGAAAACTTTGGATTCCTTTTTACGAAAATTGGGCGGACGGAGGAGTCTGAAATTTCGCACACTTATAGTTTATACAGAGAAGAAGTGGCGAATGCTAATATTTATATAAAATATGTATAATAAATACATTAAATTAATGAAAAAACACTACACGCACACAACCATGCATTTGACGCACGCAGTCGAAGCGCGTAACTATGGCTACATATATCAATATACGAGTATAATGACATGACATAATATATATCAGTTGGTCGAATTTCGAGCACTAGGCGACCGCTAGTATTAATAATAAATTAATATAACTTAACTGTGAAACAATGGCAATTGCCTTAAATGTAATATATCTTTAGGTTCTACCTATTATTTATCTCAATAAGCAAAATAATAGTCAATGCATACATTGTTGTCTACACGGATGGCGCGTGGCGTAGTGATTTAAGTGGTCGCTTCGCCATTGTACTGTTTTTGATGAGTTTTGTGGGTCGATCCCAAATCGGTACATATTGCCGTTTATAGGGTACTGTTTCGACTTTACGCTGCACTTACTACTTGCACTTTACTTTACTTAGATTTTCTTGACATAATAATACTATGCCAGGTCCGAAAACGACCCCAAGAATATAAGCACTGTAGTCGCATTTACTACCGCGCCTTTGCTGTTGCACGTTCTTCGTTACACGTTCGGTCAAGTTTTTAGTAATTTGACATAGCAAGCTATTTAAATAACCCCTAATAAATTAGAATGAATTCTGTAAGAATGCAAAACTAGCAAGAGATAATTTTAATAGACATTTTTAAGGTTTTAACTTGCGTTTTATTATTCATGTTTTTCTTTTGTTATTAATAGACACTATGCCTAAATATTTTAATAGACTCGAATTTCATTCACCTCTAATATGATATTATATCTGTATCGCCAGGTAGATATCTAGCAGCGAGTAGCGGTGGGTAAGTTTCGTGAGGGCGTATAATTACGCGAGCGAGTAAACATATAAAGGTAATCCGGGCCACGGCACAAAGTGATGCTCGTGAATAAATTAGCGTGGAGCACCTGCGGCGGGACCGCAGCCTGCGCGCCCTCTGCAGGGTTACTACGTTACCGACCTATGTGCTGCTATAATATAGCACTGATAATAGCTAAGCGTTTTATGGATTTGTTGATGTGCTTAATATATGTTAGTAGAGTGGCTGTTGTCTGCTGGATCTTTATGTCATAAAATCCTAATTAATATTATAAATGCGAATGTGTGTTTATTTGTTTGTTACGTTTTCACGCCTTAACAACACGACCGATCATTATAAAAATTCGCACACACGTTGTACAGAAAATCACATACGGTACTTTTAATCCAGAAAAACATTACTGTGCCTGAGCGTAGCCGCGGGTAAAGCTAGTATTATATATATATTGTAATAATTTAAATAAGCTATTTTAATAATATATACTAAGTATATGTATTTTACAAGTTTACAAATAATTTAATATAATAAAAAGGAAGTTCCTTAATAAGTAAAACTAAACTCTCTGAAAGGCGTTTTTATAATTAGATACACTTTAAAAGTAACAATCGGTTTCATCATGTAAGTCGAAGTCATGTCATAGAAAAAAGCATTCTAGTCTTACTGAACAGACTACGGTGAATCAAAACGATCAAGTCATATAGGAAAACCATTGATTGCCTTAAAGATAATGTTTAACTACATCAAGCTATATTTGGCTAGCTTGTTGAATTGAAACAAAACTAATCCTTGTTTATGAGAGGCTTATTACCAGTAGTGGAATATAGTCATAGTATATTAAAGTTAATTATTTAGTTTTATTGATGAAGAAAATTTGTTACAAACATGGCCTGTTATATGCATCGGTGGCGTTGCCAGTGGTTAGAATGTACCTATATCATACCTATATGGCATATGATTGCCCGTAATAGGTAAGTACATACGTTAAATTGTTTTGAATGTGTATACTTAATGCTAATTTAATCTAGAATTGTTAGCGTGTAAATTTCACTTATTTGTAATTGGTTATAATAGTGATAATAGGTAGCTTGATTCCAGTGAAAGACTAAATCCTAACAAATATTATAAATGCGAAAGTGAGTTTGTTGATTTGTTACACTTTTAAGCGTTAGCTACTCGACCTATCATTATGAAATTGCGCATACCTACACCTGTTACAGAAAAGGTCAGGGATCCATAAAAAAGTTCTGTTCTCGAGGGATAGAAATTTATTGGCAAAATTTACATTAACGCGAGCGAAGTCGCGGGCAAAATTTAGTTAATTATATATTTCATGTCCAATGATATTTTTCTAAATAGTCTTCTGAGAAAATATGTTTGGCTTGCCTTTTCTAACTTTAGTCTGGTGTGATATATATGTACTTAAGGTTTAATAATCGACAGCCCTAGAGAAGATAAGACGTATCTATCCATATCTACCTCTTGTGCTAAAAGGCTTCGTCACATGCAGAGTTAGAGCCCGACTTGCGGCCGACATGGGACTCTATGAATATTCAATTATTCACAAGATTTTACTTAGAGAGAATTTAGATTTAGCCCGAGTCATATCTATATTATACTTCGCCGAAATACACACACGCATACCTACAATTAAAATTTCAAATGGAAACAATAATAATAATAAATCTTATTTCTTCGTTAGTGAGCATTAAACGAGACAATGCGTGAATTTGATGCTTTGCTATTGAATAAGTACAACCATGTCTAATGTTATATTACTAGGCATTCTAGTTCGAAGTACTTAAGTAGCTACTCATTTATATAAGATTTCATTATTTGCTTTTAGATCGTAAAAGAAGACAAGAACGTGACACTATGTATGTACTAAATACTAACTGTAAATTATAGGATTTTGTTAAACCTATGAAAGAAAAAAACTATAATAGGTCTTCACAGCTTGTCTTTCTTTGGATGTGTTAAGTATCGTTTGTACTATAAATCACTACGCTGACCAGATATAAATGAAGAGATATAAAGAACATTACGAAAAGTTCGTAGAAATTCTGGTTTCCTATAATGATTTGTCCACCGTTACAGCTAATTTAGAACTTATCTATCTTAGATTTTTATACGAACATATCATGTAAGTGCGATAAAGGGTGAACATGATCGAGACCTTTTACTCAGCAGTCTGGCGGTCGCACCCGTAAACCATAACTACATATACCAATTATATTTTTACAATACCCAAATTATATTTTTCCTTTGTTTTAACTCTTTTTATTATAATATACTCTTTGAATTTTATAATAATACTATCACAATATGATTGGAAAATTTGCACTGTAAGTAATAACGTTAAATCGTCGTTATTTAAAAATATTAATAGGTTTGGGCACTGAATAAGATGTATAGAAACAAGAACCAAATCAGCGCAATATTGTCTTATAAAATAAAAGCTCAAAATGCAAAAACTTCCTTAATACGTACCTATGTAGATAGACATCTTTGTACCTATGTTGATTCTTGAAATGCTGGATGGAAACAATATACCTTGTAAAGAAAATTTTGGGTAGAATTGACTAAATACGTAATATTTTATTGATTGTCAAGGTAAACATATTTGGGATCAGGACATATTCTTAATAGATATCTACTAAGTATATAATTTGAATGGGCATGTGTAATGAGAGCGATATTATCGAACACTTAGTGAATGGAATAGAAACACAAGATTGACTGGAATCTCCGGCACAAAAATAATATTGCACTTAACTACATTTATACAGTACTTCTAATTCTGTAAGTCCTTAATACATTCCATTACTCGCTACATAGTAACACACGGATAATAAAGCTGGCTGTGTATTCGGATCGCCGTAAATAAAAGACACAAAGGGTGACATCACAACACCGGCGCACAATACTGGGTTGGAGCGATGACGTAATGACAGATTGTATCGGAAACTCCCGTGGAAATTGAACTGGCCGCCGGCAAACGCTATATTTCATTCAATATTTGAGCGAGTGGACAGTGGACAAAACAACCTGCTGTGAGCCTGATGGACGTTATGTGCCGAATGATAGTGTATACGAACAAATATGAACGCTATTGTCGAGAAATAACTAGGTTTTGTTAGTAGCCTCGTACTTCTATGTGTTTTGAATATGTACTGTTGAAGACGACACAATGAATGTTCATTCATACATTATTATGACATTATACACGCATTATTAAATAAAATCATTGTTTGCTGAACTTCTCAGTCAAAGTAAGCTGTTTTGACTGCCTTGATTTGTTTTGTTCCCAATAATGTTTCCCCGAAAGTGATTCGGATAATCAGCGATTCAGATAGTTGCGGTTCGAATAATTGAAGTTCTACTGTATTTCACAATCATTAGATTTAAGTTGGACATCATTTTTTTATTAGTCAGCAATCTAATGAATTTCACTTCAATAGAAAACAACAGATTTCCTTTTATGATTATAAACAGTAACATAAAAGAGTACCTATGGCTATTTTGTTTTAATTAATTACACATTATCCAACTTGCAAAGAATATATTAAACTAAGCAATACATTTTTCTTCTACTATTGTTCTTCCAGAGGTTCTGCGGTTTCTTTTTAATATTTTAGAATATCTTATTTGTATTCGTTTAATTAGACTGGCCTACACACATTTTGGTACCAGGGATTTTAGACTTGTTTTTAAGTATATATGGTGATAAAAATGCTACTAATTTTTTTGTATTAGCTCTAGTTCATGATATAAATAAAAAAGCATTTTAACAAAAATATCAATTTATTTTGGCATTAAACATCAAGAAATCGCCTTATGAGTGATTTTCTCAAATGAAATTGTCGTGGAGAATCACGTATAATTATCCCGTAATAATAATCAGCCATCATATAAATCTCTCATCTGTCTTGATATCTATTCTCTATCGTCTTTATGTCTGGTGGAAACGTTTTCATTTTCTGAATGCGAAATAGACCTTCTGTCAAATAAATATTGGGGTATTTCTATTTATGACGATTGTTTTTGTTGATGCTCACTATATTGGTCATACAAAAAAAAACATTCGCCGTAATTATTGTTTGTTCACGCCACATCATTGGCACTTCAAACTTTAAAGACTTAGGTACGTGTCCCTTTCTCCCATTAGCGCAAATGGTTATTAGATATTTTGCATACACTATGAGGCAACCACATTTTATCTTGATTTGAAATTTCAATGCCGAAGTAAGCAAAATACAAGTGAATCTCAGTGTCTGTAATTGATTTTCGCAGATTTTTCAATACGATCATTAACACATAATTTGAATGTACTAGAGCAATATTATCGATTTTATTGCAAAACAGTCAGTGTTTAAAAATACAAAGATACAAAATGAGAATAGTAGGTAAACTAGAACTGATGAGTGAAAATGACGTATATCAATATATTGTACATAACCATCCTTATCGACCACAGAAATAAATTGAGCTGTTTATGAGTTTTTAAATGACTTGACGCGACTGATTAATGACGACTTCTTTATTTTACACGTTGTATACCTATCTCAAATGAAATAATAGTTTGGATTTCTATATTGGATACATGACACACAAATATTGACTATTTTTATTCTTGTTTAGCCTAACTAAATAAATTACCACTAAAGACAATATTTGTTGAACTTACCATCTTTGTTCATGTTCGCCTGGAAGCACTTGGCGAGTCTGCAGGCTCGGCACTGGTTTCTGTGAGTCTTGTCCACAGGACAGCGCCCTTTCATCTCACCTCCTGCCTTGCAGGTGTACACGCGGTTCCTATGAATTGACCGCTTGAAGAAACCCGAGCATCCTGCATAAACATAACATGATTTAGATAGTTTTCATGCAACATCTAGAAAAATGTATTGAAAATTAAAGTTCGCGATTTTGATGATGCTTTAGTTGTATGAAACGATTGAATGAGGATGTTTATGCAAGATAAATATGTAGGTACCTACTTGAAATAACATTTGAAACGCTAATTGTAATATTTACTGTGTGTACACATAAGAGGTGAGGAACAATAGTCTCAAACCACCAAAAGATATTACGGAAAAAGTGGAGCGTAGATCAGTTTTATATATGAGGTTCTCTGTGTCAATTTAATAATATGGTTATGTTATGACACTTATGACCCAAACACAGATTCCTATCTGCTGGTAATTGAATATTTAAGTAACTGTTCATGCCATTGGACACAAGAAATACCACTTTTAGCATAGCGATACTGGTAGCAGCGCGATTGTAAAATCGCACTACTGAGGTCTATTCTAAATCCGCAGCAACATTAGGGCTGTTTTATGCTAATAATAGATAATTACTATGTTTACTTTTAAAGTTGCATTTGAGTATGAGATGAAAACTTTAAGAGATGGCAGAGGATTTGCGCGTTGGAATCCCGGCCTTCGTAATCATGTATAAGTATTAATTTCGGTTATTTAATGTTTAGGATTGATCGCGGAAAATTTTTACCCAAGGCACCGTTACGTGTTACAATAGCAACGTACAAGCAGTATATTCAAAATCAAATACACAAAAAATAACACTTTTGATGTCTTCTTTGAAAAAAGAACTTTTTCGTACGTAACATGTAATCATTAAATCTTGTATTAACAGTTATAACTGTTAATACAAGATTTAAATGATACACTACCTACTCAAAGTTCATCGTGACATTGTATTAATATTTCTTTATAACACTTGTACTGCTAACTATAAAAGATGTCCAGATGTTTCGGTAATAAGAATATTTAAGTCGCTTAATTAATTGACTCATAAGCGATCAATCGCGGTCACACCTTTTGCAAAATTTTGCCAAATTTTTGACTTCATAATGGCCGCACCGGTGCAACCGACGGATGAATCCAGTTGACGTGAAGCGACTGCGATTAGTTATTGATACTAAAACTAAATACAATAAGTGGAAACTATCGTTAGGAGTCTTCGAGATGGTTGAAGAATAGAAAAAATGTCTTTAACCTTTGGCTGTCGAGCAGCTACTGATCATATGCAACTAGCGCTATATAGATACCGCTTGAGACATATCTAATAAAAAAGTTCAGTACAGACTGAATTTTTTATAGATCTCCTCCTACTATATCCATAGATTTTGCAATTATATTACTCAGATGAAACACCTACCTGTTTATAATTGTACAGTGCTTTCATCCTATACAGTGTATGATAAAAATATATAAGATGACGTTTACCATCGCAACTGTAGATGCCGTAATGTTTGCCGGAACTTCTGTCTCCGCACACATTGCACGGGATGTCGAGCAGACGATCACCTGCAAACAAAACAATATTAAATACTTTTTAATAAATAAATGCTTTACTAGCATAGCGGTAGTGTATGCGATTGCTATGCTTTCGAATCTCAGCCTGTGCAAAGTGTTGTTGGTTTTTCTGTCAAGAACTGCTTACTAGCAGCACGGAGCAATATACTCACTTTCTATAACGTGGGACCTAAAAATATAATTGGCAAAATGTGTGTGTAATACACCTCTGTTTATGTTCCCTTTGGGAGTAGGCGTGAAACTATGTATTAATATAAATAAAACTATCTTAAATAAGTTCAACTGTTAGAGCCAGTCCAGGAACACCATGAGATTTACAATATGTCAGTGAACTCCTCAGAGACAAATTTCTAACAATAGATCTTAAGACTCATCGTGCGTATCGTGTAGTTTGTGTTATTGAATATATCACCTGACAATCACAGGGCCAGGGGTATACTGTGCGTCACCACTTTGCGTCACTTATGTTCAGTTATCACGCAAGAGGACCAGCCTTCTCAAGTCACAGTCTGTTGTTCTTCGATGGTAGAACTCAACACTTTCCCAACGTTTATTAAATTTAAAAATCCCAACACATGATTAAATTTGCACAGCCAGAATAGTCATGAGATTATATTTTTATGTTATAACCTATCCAACACCTACCTACTATAAAATATAGGTACCTATACAAAGATGTGTTTATTTATTAACTGACACTTCTCAGCAGTCCTGAGCGCCCCTCTCCCAACATAGATTAGTCAGATTACACCAATCTCGCTAATAACGTTGGTGTTTTTGTTCCGTTTACTGGAGCCTTCCCCTTCGCCCCTTTTCCTTTACTATGCGAAGACCTACTGTTACACCGAACACGAGTTATAATTATTGATATTAAACTATTGAGTCGCAGCCGCACTAATTATGTCTGGTATGATTTGACAAATTAATGTTTACGTACATGATGACATTTTCCTTCTATTGGTCCCATATCTAGGAAATTGCCAAAAATCGGTGGTTATGTTTTTCACACTATCTATCAATATTTTAATAGCAAATCTCAATTAAATGAAATTTTACACGCACAGTTTATTTATTTAATAAACACAATTTTAACAAAAAAGAAAACCGACTTCAATTAAGAATATTCTAAAACTTAAAATGCACTAAAAAGTTAATAAATAATTGCATATTCTTGTGAATAATTAAATTATTGTTAATTTTGGAGTCGGTGTCAGCCGCCCGCGCCGCGTGCTGCGTCTATGTTACACACATTGTGCATGCCAATGTTATGTTATGATTATAGTAAGACATCTCATGTTTAATTAGTTACAAACCTACCTTGGCTGACACCGACTCCAATAATAACAATAATTTAATTATTCACAAGAATATGCAATTATTTATTAACTTTTTAGTGCATTTTAAGTTTTAGAATATTCTTAATTGAAGTCGGTTTTCTTTTTTGTTAAAATTGTGTTTATTTCTCGGTTTTTAGTTGCCAACCTTGTCAAATATGAGAACATCATCAATGTAGCCAAATACGCGTTATTAAGTATAACTCGAAAACGAATAGTCAAATCTTGATCAAAATTAAATGGGACCGCACGGGAAGCACCAGCTTTCAAATAAAAAAAGAATCATCAAAATCGGTTCACCTAGTCGAAAGAAACGAGGTAACAAACATAAAAAAAAAATATACAGACGAATTGAATACCTCCTCCTTTTTTTGAAGTCGGTAAAAAACAATACAAGCTTACAGTGTAACACCAAGGCGCTTATACGTTATGTCAAATAGGGTCTAGATACCTAGGTACATTATAATTTCATTAGAATACAAATTACAAAATACAAAATAATAATGGAATACAGAATAACAGTCAGAAATATTCCTTACTAATATTATAAATTCGAAAGTAACGCTGTCTGTCTATCTGTCTGTCTGTCTGTCTGTTACCTTATCACGGCTAAACCACTCAACCGATTTAGATCCTTACTAATATTATAAATTCGAAAGTAACTCTGTCTGTCTATCTGTCTGTCTGTCTGTTACATTTTCACGGCTAAACCACTCAACCGATTTAGATGAAATTTGGTACAGATATAGTTTAAAACCTGGGGAAGGTCATAGGCTACTTTTTATTCACGTAGGTACCTCGCGGGCGGAGCCGCGCGCAAAAGCTAGTACATAATAATAATAATATAGTAATAGTAATAATACAGATAAATGGCAATAAAAACTTTTGTTGCTTGACTTTAGGCCAAATATGGTTTGTGTTATGATTAAGAACCATAACCGTCATGTAATTATGCCGAATTAACTCAGTGAAACTAGATATTATACACAATTGTTTAACACTAATTGTCAAACTGAAAATATTTTCAAAATAGTAATAAATGTAAGAAAACGTCAATTTACTAGTTAAAGACCTAATAAGTGCCGTTTTCTAACCTGCTAAGTAGTACCGTTAACATTTGAGAGAAGGGTAAAACAAATGCACAAATAAGGAGAAGTTATATATAACAATATGAATGAATATTTATGAATTTGAAGATAAATTAAAGGTACACAGGCTACACATCAAGTTAGCCACCCTATATACGCTAACGCACTAACCCTATATAACTACGCTATATACAAAATAGAGAATTGTCGGAAAGGGACAGTGTCGATGTAATGGTAAGTAAGGATAGAGCGTAACAAAAATATAACGCAGTCTCTCCCACGATTCGCAGCGTTCAACTTCTAATAGTTCAAAGTCCAAACAGTCTAGGTTGATGTGTCGCTGTGTGTACATATAAGAAACTAGATGTGCCCGCGGTTTCACTCGCGTCTATGGTTACTGCGCCGCTCCCGTGGATCGTAGCGTGATGTTATATAGCCTATAGCCTTCCTCGATAAATAGGCTATACAACACCAAAATAATTTTTTATTCGAACCAGTAGTTCCTGAGATTAGCGCGTTCAAACAAACAAACAAACAAACAAACTCTTCAGTTTTATAATATTAGTATAGATAGAATGCGTATATATGTATATTATGTATGTCTACGAAGAATATATTTTAATTGAAAATAAATTGTACCTACCCTAGATGTACCTACCTTCAGATTCTTAGGTTAACCTTTAAAATATACACACACGCTAATTGGAATGCTATTTATTTTTAATGCCAACGTGATTAAAATAACAACGCTATTATTTCAAAATTTTATGTATATTCATCATTCTGTTTTACTTATATTATACACTAGATGTGCTCGCAGTTTCACCCGCGTTAATGATTACTGCGCCGCTGTCATGGGTCGTAGCGTGATGTTATATACCTTTTAACCTTCCTCGATAAATGGGCTATCGAACACTTATATAATTTTTCAATTAGAACCGGTAGGTTCTGAGATTAGCGCGTTCAAACAAACAAACAAACTCTTCAGCTTTATAATATTAGTATAGATTTAAATGATCAATGGTTTTGTAGATGGATCAACCGATACGGTGTAACATGAAGCCCTCGTCTTAATGCCTTGAATCCTTTTTAAGAAAGTAAATTTTATTTTTCTTTATAACGGACTTAGACGACTTTACTGTTCGTCTTTCGGGCCTCCAATGGAAGCCGCGAAGTGTTGTAATTATCCCCCGTTTTAGCGTAGTTTTGAAAAGGATTTTATGATAGGAAAAATGATAGCAGTGTTGTCTTCTCTCAATTAATTTAAAGCAGTATCATGTACATGAGATTCAATATTCCCAGTATATTTCATGGTACAGGATCTCCACATATTGAGTAGACAACGTAACTTTTTTATAGAGAATAGATAATAAGATAGATAATATACAGAATTCGATTTCGGGCACGCTATAAAGTGCATACACTATAATTTTTGACACAAAACAGAAAGATACAGATGACATTGTATGATTTTGAATGACACGCCGTTGGTGTGGCATCTCAAATTATCTACTTATGCTTCTATGGCATATTTGATATTAAAGATAATAAAATTAATGAAATTAGACTAGAGATTGCGCCTATATGGTAATAAAATCAATCATCATGATAATGTTCTTTAATTTTATTCGATAAGTATGCTGCAAATTACTTTTGAGCTAAGATCGGTTGATAGGATTCCACTGAACAGCTATACCAAAAATCACCGATCGTGATGCATCGCCAATTCGATCCGATCGCGATGCTGATCGCATGCAATGCATTAAAACAATAACCTGTTTTACAACAGCTATACTCTTTAGCCTTATTTAGCTTCTAAAGGCATAAAGAAAATAAAGAACAAAATTGTTTCTAAGAATACTAACTTGCCTGATAAAGATGGTGCTGATAATGATTCACGACGGTTTAAATAACGTTTATGAATAATAATTTTTTTAGAACATCTTTTAAAGTTACTGAGTATGTTAACTACTGAATTAAGTAAGTTTTTAAGTATGGATTTTTATGAAAAAGACCGTATATGAATGAATGAATATCTATGTTAGATATCTATTAGTCGAAAATATAAAAGAGGTGTGTATAAAATACTAGCATCGACTCAACAAACCATTCTATGAAACAAGGAGTAGCAACCATGAAACACAACTCGTTATGTTTAATTCAACAAATGTTAAAAACTAATTTAAAATGTGGCGTATCTAATTTAAATTTTTACCTACATATTAACGATTTTTAATGGGTTAGATGTAGGTGATGAATGCTGCATTTTCACTCCCGTGTGTGTGTATGTGTGTGTGTGTGTGTGTGCAGTGATGCGTGAGGTTGTGCCGCGCACTGAACTCGACATAACGCGCGACAAATTACGATAGTCGTGCGAAACACCACACTTGCTAATGCCGATCAAATGAATACAGTTAATACTTGCCCTCGTGCTCTTTATCACTAAAGCAACGGTTAATTATAAAAGAGATTTAGGTATTTATGTTTATTTGCTGGAAAATAATATAAATTATAATGTAAAGAAAAACGTTCAGCGTGATTAGGCGAAACATGGGCTAAGATTATTATGCAACTTACGTTGCATCTCTAGATTGAACATTCTTGAAAGCTAACCCAGTCATAGCCTAAAAAGATTTTCTTAGGTACTAATCATTATTCTATTCTTGTCTATTGAAGAAGTTAAAGCAATATAGATATTATTCAAATGAAATGTAACAATCTACTTTGCATCAGGTATGTGATATGCATCTTATTTTTGTAGACATTTGGTTGTGCATCTTGATAACAACTTAATTCACGTAATCGACCATATTATCAATCAGCATCAAGTTAGATTATGATTAAATGTAAGCGTAAATAAAATAACAAAGTAATACTTACTACACTAAGAAAATAATCACCATATTATACAAAACTCATAATGTTTTTTAAGCTATTTAAAAAATATCTATAAAATACGTCAAATATGTTTTAATATCAGATACCTACATACAAGTTTTAAAAGTCTATTATCGTTTCCAGTGTTCCATTTGTAAAATCGTTTGTTGTCCGTTGGATTTCGTCCATTTTAGTTGTATAACAGGTACCTTTGTTTCATAAGCTTTAAAACTATTACAAACTTTCAACTACCGCTAAATATTTTTCAGCTGGTTGCTTTAGTACGCCAATTCACAGAATATAATATCAGTTACCGGCCCGAGGAGTTTTGTAGTTCTTAACGTATATTATAATCTGATCTTGGCAAAAACGAGATGAGACGTTATATTTCGCCAGCATATGGAGCAAAAGCTGCGTGTGTGTAAGTAGTATAATCCGATGTACGTAGCATTGAAGACCAATGTCGTGTCCGAGTACCTGGATACTAAGAATCGCCGTCTTTAGACTCGACTCAAAGACCCTACTCGTCCTCGTCTTTCGCCAGACGACGACGCTAAGATTATTAAATCGCTAACTCTTAGAAGAGATTTTGAATCTCTACACGTGTCCTACTGTATGTTTATAAGGCTGTGTTCTCAGAATTTTTAGTATTGATTACTACTGCTACTTTTTAACACTACACTGTTCATCACCCACATAAGAATCAAAAGGCTTCCACAGACGCTCAGGTTGTATGGTAGAATGCGATCTTCAAGAAGAAAATATAATAAAGGTTTTTGAAGGATCATAGGCTATAGAACCACTTACTATGTTGCTGTATCTTTGTTTGCCACCATAGTGGTTGGTGTGGCATTAATGGCTTTTTATGTAGTTATACATGGGATAAGCTTATTTTTGTTGTATTCTTAGGTGTTGTGGTGTAAGTTCTAATGATTTGGTGTTTTTGTTTTTGTTCAACTCCCAAATACGATAGTTAATAGTAATTCGTTTCTCTTTTAAATGTCTTTGTTTTTCAAATTGCTTAATATTACAAAATTTCTTTTAATATCTCAATTTAAATTAAACGTTTCGGACACATTTTTATTGAATGTGTAAAAGGAATGAGTTCAAAGTTAGAATACAACATTCGAAGTAGTTCCGACGGCGGACTGTGGTGCTACAGTGTTCCTATGTAAAAAGCTTATAATAATAATATACGTAATTGTGACTTTATGGATAAATTTATTGTTTTTAAATGTTTGCTATAATCATAAATATATTATTGTAAATCCCGTTACATGTAAATTCGTTTAACAGGATCAGATACATTGTGTGAACCACGTAAATGATGCTGCAGTCAAATATCTACTAATACTTTTTATAATACATAAATACTAAAAAAGGAATCATGTTATGAATTTCATCACAGTGAAGATATATGTAATAGTACCAAGAAAGCAGAAATATTGCAGACAGGTTCCTGTATGATGGAGACAAGAAATAAACCCATTTTCTTCGAAATTCCTACGGACTAGGGAATAAAGGTGATTTTCGCTGCAAGTTGCTTTGATATTATATTATGTTACATACATGTAAAGACTTAAAATTTTACATGTAAGTAGGTAATTATAACCACTAATAACTATTTATTCAAAATTTTCCTTGAGATAGAATCATAAAGGATAGAATCTAAATCTTAGTTAGAATCACTTACATCTAAAGTCTATACGTAAAAAGTCAGGTCCAAAAAGCTAGTATAGGAAACCAACAACAAAATAATGAAACATAATCATAAATAAAGCATTGTCACTTTACGAAATACGAGAAACAAACATACACATATACATAGTTAATGAACTCAAACAACGGTAATAAGTTAGGCGTTAAGTGATTAGATTAAGTTACATGCACCCTTTGTACAAGAATCTGGGTAGGGGTGCGAACTGGGAACATCAAGTTTTGGGTTGGTCGTCCCTAAGTTGAAGATGTAAGGACGCGGGCTCGACTCACTCATCTACTAAGATGTTATTTGTGAGCTAACGACGAACAATGGACCACTGAAACTTACTCGACGTCTGTATAACTCACTATAGTTGTAACTGTTAAGCTTATTAGTGACATGTATAGGACTGGGATTTGTTTAAATATGGTTAAGACATTCACTAACAATGCCTTGCAATTACATTTTTTTTTGTCTTATTATTCTTTTCTAATCGATTCTAAATCGTGTTTCTAGTCAACGGAAATGGGTTAGCTGAGTAAAATTGGTGCTTAAAAAATAGTGTCTTATGCCTTTACGACATTGAAAATTATGAAATTGATTAATTGCCACGGGATGTGCCGGCGCTGTTGCTGCAACCGCGGAAACCCTAAAGCGGCGCAAATATTGTAATTTATTCAAAAATAACATTTTAGAGCCGTTTAAGGTGAAACGTTAGGCTTATGGGGTCCGAGCGCTCGTATGTTGTAGGTATAGAGAGCTCGCAAAATGCCTGATTAATGCTTCGCGTGATCAGAAGGCTGGTCTTTCCATGGTCCAAAGAATCAGGAATGCTATTCACCGTGGCAATGCTGCCAGTCTTCTGGGTACGTTACCAAATGACAGCGATGCTGACGAATACTACGACATAAATCAGTCTCGTTAATATTAGTATGTATTATAATTATTTGTATTTTATAATTAGGTACTTTGTTAATAGATAGATTTATAGTTTTTATATAGTTATTAATAGATTTTAGATCATAATTTAATTTAATTTTATATTTTAATGTTATATTCACGCGCCCACTCACACACACATGCACACACACATCCACACTCACACTCATATACACACGCACACACACACGCACAAACCCTCACTCAAACAGATTCACATACACGCACGAACGAACACAGTACCATAAAACACTACATGCTCAAAAATTTTTATTTACTTTCGAATTTTATTGTATGTCCTAATTTGTACCTATTTACACAAACTAACGCACTTATATATGTAAACGTTATATTTTAATTTAATATCTACCACTAGGGGATCGAAACTGTGTCTCCTAAACACAGGCTATCCTGTAGCCTATCTAGGAGAACAGTACTCCTCCCACGAAATTGTAGATCAAAAATGATAATGTTATTTCTCTCTTTTCTTGATGCGCCTAAACTATTAAATTTTTTGTGACAATCTCAGGGTGGAAGGCGCTGGCGACTGTAGCACAGTTTATACTAGTACTGTCATCATCGAATTCTCTTTTCATATTTCAAACATTTTATAAAATATATGTATTAGATTAAGAGAAAAAAATTGTTAAAATCAAATGATGAAAATAAATTATTATTATTATTATTATTATACGTGTGTAAATATATATTAGTTTAAACAGTGTAGTTATAATTAATAATGTATCATATATTATTAATATGGACTATAAAAATAAATAAACTTCTTCTACTAATAAAAATCACTAATATTAGTTATTTTGATGATTATGTATTTTTTAATATTACACTTACATAGTAATTACATATTATAGAGACGTAAGTATTACATAATAACAGGTTTCCTGTCACATATGATACATAACAATAGATTTTCTATTGTGTCTATCACGGGACAGCGAAAGGGTTAATATAACAAATATTTCGCCAAATAAGTTTTAATATCGCACGTAATAGGGCTGGGCTTATTGTCGTTTACCGGGGACGTTTCCAGATCCCTCCCAAGAACTTTCAAATAAACCTACACTACTGCCCGACCTAATAATCGAGCCCTGGAAGTCATGATCCGCCGTTTACGTAATCACAAACTTTTGCCAACAGACCGATTAAACAGTCAGTATGATAATAGAAATCATGTCACTTTAAATTAAATGCAATCATTGTTTCGCTAAAAGTGGCATAGATTTAGAAAGTGGACGGATTTAGTGTAAATGTAGAAGGCAAAGGACCAGTTGCTATACCTAGTATAACTTGGACAATGTCAAGCGGTCCACGATAGTCTCATTGAAATTGAAATACCTTTGTAAGTAAGCTTTCAAGATGGTGCATTCTGGTCACCAGTATACCAGTCTTAATAACTCGTATTTTTCTAGACCAATCGGTTTCTATATTTGTGATGTTAACCAACACCGACTAAAATTTAGTGGCCTTGTTCATGAAAATGTAAGGCAATAAAAAGTAAGGCATATCGTATATACTAACAATTTAAAAGGTAAGGAATACTAAAAGTATGCAGTCGACGAAAACAACATCAATTCTTCAATTAATTCTTGATATAATAAACCAAAAAATAATTTATAATATTATAATTTAAAAAAATCTCATATTTTTGGATGGTGACGTATTATATTATGTAGGATATGTGCGATTAAAATCGTCATTTGTCTTGCGATATCATTGCTTGCTAATTAAATGATAAGGTTTAAAAACTATTTTCATGGACGCGACAGATAAAACAGTGGTGTAACCTTTACTCATAGACATCAGCAGTGACAGGTGAATCTACAGATTAGACACAATTTTTGTGACAGGATTATCTACATGTAAACTTTGTTCAATGGTAGATAATTTTAACCACTCGGTGAAAAACGGGGAACATAGAGCCGACAACACTATTTATTAAAATCATAACGTGCTGAAACAGAATGGTTTTAGCACTTTTAAACCATACTGAGTTCCCTTTATACCCTTCCCTTGTGTCATAGTAGACAATGGCAGATTAAAATCAGTGGTACAACTTTAAATAGTTCTTTAGGGTTCTCTATTTGTAACGGATGACAGAATTCGTAGATCTCTTTTAAGATTTTAAAAATGTTTTATCGAGATGAGCTTAAGCTAAATTTGATATTTATTCTGCCAACATTTGAGCACTTGTCTAATTAATCAAAACTTACCGAAATACCGCAAAAACAAAAAAAAATAGAATCCTAATAACTATTTTAATACCGGAATGTTTTATTTAAAATATAAGACTGCGTAGCATATTTTTTGTAATTAAAGCAGGCAACAATATTTTTTTTTATAAATAAATGGATTATATTTTTTTGGATAATAATTTAGCTTTGATATAGCAAGTTTCTCAACCATATTTGTTCTTCTTAAAAAGATTAAGGGAAAAATGTACATGTAATAACTGTGGGGTGAAGGATATTTAAAATCATATTGTCCATATATTAATAACATTCGTATCACATGAGAAATAATAGTTATTTTTCAAATTATTTGATGATATCCTGATAATGAACTTGTTTATTATACTTACAGGTACATCATAGTTATTACAAATTGATCATCATAGTTATTCGAAATAACTATGACGTGCCTATAAGTTACAGTTAATCTATTTCTAATATTAGACATATATAATATATAATTGTCTCATAGGTATAGTTAATTTTAATCTTGTGTTACAATTTCTTAAGAATAGCTACATAAGATACCTACGCATTTAATTAAAACAAAAAATGGGCCAAGCAATATTTTTTTGTATACTAATAATTATCATCTTCGACCTATATAAGAAATATAATACTATTGATGACATATTAAAAGCAAGTGATTTAAACTAAAGAAATGACATGATCAGCTGACCTGTGCCCATTCTCCGGACTGCCACAGCTGGCGCCCGATGTCTCTCCCAGAAGGCAGACAGCTCGACAGTTGACTCGCAGCCTCAAATAAAATCTATATCACTAGGTATATTTTACTACAAACATATTCCATGAACTTCACTTAAAAACCTTTTTTCAATATTAATATAAAATCGCATATAGCACAAAGAATAAAAATAATTTCGTCCTTAACGGATTCAAAGATCCTCTTAAAGTACATATGTACGAAACTTTTGATGACTTATCTAGGTGACTTCACCACCCAGTCGCGGCTTTCGACAGACTGCTCCGATAATTGTGATCTTTGAAGCCGCTGCGGAGATCGCGAGTCACATCATCCCCTGATTACATCGAGTCCCACCCCTTGAGAGAGACAACAATATGGAGAAGGATCGCGCGGGAGAGAGACGGGCGTGATCCCATCTTGTGTCCCGGTCCACAGGCTACATTGTCAGGGCATCGGTGGCTACGTATCTGACTGAATTACGTACGAACATAATGGGTGCATTACGTGATAAGGGGATGTTTGCTCATCCACTTTCACGTCAAGGTATTGCGTTTATTTCTAAGGTTCTTTTACTTTAGGGTGCTGTATTAAAAATGTGTTAAAGGTTTTACAATTTAAAAATAAATAAATTTCTAATAAAATATTATACGTCTATTGACACTATTAACAAAGGTTAACTTTAAGATTTGATTTCGAAGTTAGCTGCCGTGTATGAAAAAATGCATGTAAAGAATCAAAAGTCTAAAAGAGATACAAACTCAAATAATATTCTTTGGAACTATCAGTATAGTAAACATTAAAATGTCAAGTTAGATCATGGGGTGAGCGAGGCAGCTTAATTGGCTGGGCGGCGTCGTTGGCCAATCACAGCGCGCCGAGGATAGGAGGGCGGCGCGTACAGCTTTTGAAATTGGAACCGAGCTACGAAGCGAAGTCGTCACCTCAACCATTTGAATAGAACAGGGACGCTGTTGTCTAATGAACGACTAAGAAAGACTTCGCTACTGCCTGCTTTAGGTACTATTTATATGTTGCCTCTCTTCTCATAATAGTAGGTATAGCTGCGACAATTTCTATTGTAGGTACTTACGTCGTCTGTGCATACAACAGTAGGCTGTTTAATAACTACTAACATATTGTTTAGCTATTGATGCACTTGCTTCATAGCAACCACATAATTATGTCTATTTCAAAATTGTAAATATCTTCTAAGTCAAAGTTTGATTTGTCTTTGATTATGTATTTCATAAGTCAAAAGACACATTTTTTACTATCGACCCCGATTCAGTTAATGAGAATATTTAACCCTAATACTTATAGCAGTACGCGTACAGTCTATTGCTAGGAACAAAGCATATGTAATAGGTATGGTTTTCAATACTTACCCGATAACACCAGACGTATATGAACACATTTATAGTATGATTGTATAGTTGAGCCGACCCCTGTATCTTGTCTGAATCCGGGCGATTATCACAAGCATGTTGTTTTTGCGCGGCCGTCGGCCGTAATCCCAGCCGCGCTGCGCACGGTAGGACTCGTGCACGCGACCTCCGCAACGCACACACGGTTAGTTCACACTATCTTCTACAATACACCAATATTATTTCATGTAAATCGGATTTATAATTCCGCTGTCCACTTTCGTATATAATATGAAATTTTGCTATGATTTGCTTCAAAATGTATATAAAGTCTAATAGATAACATCTTAAATTATTTGTTTATGCATATATATAATATCTAACAAATAAGAAAAATGTTTTATGAAGGTACATATAGATTATAGAATCGGCATATTCAAACTTCCTAGTTTGAATAAAATCAAATATAAAAATATTTGTAAGTTTTCTGGCTCACTAGCATTACCTACCCTTGTCCTAAGGGTAGGTAATGTTGGGGAGCCAGAAAACTTACAAATATTTTTATTAAACTACCCATTGTTTTAATCGTTTCTTTTTTTTTTTTTTTTTTTATTTTGCTCGTCAAAATGACTAAATGAAAATAAAATAACTAAATAAAAATGACTCGTTTCGATTAAACCCTGTATATACAGAACTACAAATCTTTCTAGTCTTTCTCAAGTACTTTTCTCACTGCTAAGGGAATCTGCATATCACTTTGGCGTTGTTTGTATGCAAATTTTTATTTGAATATGTAAGAATAGAACATTATACGAGAAAATTTCAAATAATAAATATAAAATATTCTAATACATTTCATAAGTCATCATTTACATATCGAATTAAAAAGCGTACATACTTCTCTATAAGACTTTCACACGTTTTTTACTTTACACTCAATTTAATAAGCAATTATAAAATCTTTCAATCTCAAAGCACTTCAGATTTAGAAGTATTTAATTCTCTTTTATTATGACGATTGTTCATTTTAGAATAGAAAACATATGCGTCCGTGGTAAAGAACACAAAAGGGGTGTCGTTCCGTCCGTGCTCTATGAAAAGAATCTACTTGAAAATTTAAAAAGCAATAAAGTGCGCGTGACCATTTCATTGTTATGAATTACCCCTTTTTAAAAACGATCAACATTGTATACTGTAAGGTAAATATTTAACATGCTTTGTTATAACTGTTTTGAGACTAGCATTGCTTTTTGGAACTACAGTGAAAATATAAAAGAATATTAATTATATAGATACTAGATTTGATTCGGCTTCACGTTGGTCTAGATTTAGTAAATAAGTTAATCTAGATTTTGTAAATAAATTTCTATCCCTCGGGAACAGTTTTTTTTCTGGCTAAAAGTTACCCTATATCGTTTTCTGTACCCCTGAAAACGCATGCGTATGCGAAATTGCATGGTAAAATAATGGAAAGACGTAAAAGCGCAACAAATTCACATTCGCATTAACTTAAGATTGAGAAAATACATTTTATGCCAGGACTATTATGGCAAAAGTAAGATTGGTCCTTTACCTACTCGTTACGATGACTTTTTCAGACAGTCCTTAAGGGCAATATCATACTATCATACGAGCGTCCTCAAAGCGGAGCGGGCGCGCAACGAACACGCCGCGCATGCGCAGCGAATTCGTTGCGGACGCGCAACAAGATCGCCGCGAATAGCAGCGTGGATGCCATTTTGTACTGTCTCGTACAAACGCCAGCCCGTCCGCCCCGCCTCACTTCAGGCCGTAACGAGACACGAATGTGAGAGGACGTATGTATCATCATGGCATCATTGGGAGACTCGGATATTGATACAGATTTATTTATAAGTGAAATTCAAAGCCGTTACGTAGTATGGGATCAAAAAAGCAGAGAATATAGTGATCGTAATTTAAGAATAAAGGCATGGGAAGAGATTTGCTATGGATTTTGTTACTGAATGTATTGTACGTCGTTAACTCGCTACACACACGCGACGAAAACGTTGCGTATCTGCCACACGACTGCGACGTCTTTGCTGTGCAGCCGCGGCGTGTTGGCGATGCATTCGTTGCGCGCCCGCCCCGCCCCGCAGCCGCTCGCAAACCGCTAGTATGATAAGGCCCCTACGATCAAAAGTAGATGTCAATACTCAAGAGGCCTATAAAACGTTTGTTTTTGTTAATATTATACTTAATCTGTCAATTGTTTGAATACCAGACATAATTGAAAACCTTTTGTATCTGGCTGCCGGTGTGCCACTGCGACTCAATAGGTTAATCTAAAAGATGATAGTGTTGCGACGATGACTCAATTGATGAGATAAAAACGAATGGACTGTATTTAAATGATTTATAATATGCAACACGAGTAAGTACATAAATTAAGAAAGTCGTAAGTATATATAAATAGTCGTATGTAAGCTTGAGAGCGTGATTACTATGATGCGTTAGCGCAGATCTCAGCTGACTCAATGTCAGTCGGGCACCGTCCGGGTCGATGGTCGTTGTGCCGCACGCCCCGCTCCCCGCAGTCCCCGCCTCAAGCACAGGCGAGTTGTATGACTTAACAGATAGTATTTATTAAATAGATCATAAAGGATTTTTGATAGGGTAAAGTGCTTAAAGCACCTAACATGCTTTCGCAGCATCCCAGCTGTTGAAGTTCCTGACTTCACCCTAAAGACAATCTCGGCCAAACAACCTTATGTAGAATTCCTACGTTGCGCAGTGTTTTTATGCTCATTACTGAGGTGCAGTGCTGCCTGCAGGGGAGGGGATAGGTTGTAGTCTGTGAACGCTTTTACCATAAGCCGTTTTATAGGATCACCGCTTACCATCAAACTACAACTTGGTTGCTAGTCACATTCGTTTTTATTCAAACTAGCGGTCGCCTAGTGCTCAAAATTCGACCAAAATTTGCCTGTAAGATATTGCTGATATACTTATGTCATTATACATATATATATATATATGTAACCATAGTTACGCGCTTTGACTGCGTGTGTCAAATGCATGGTTGTGTGCGTGTAGTGTTTTTTCATTAATTTAATATATTTATAATGCATATTTTATATAAATATTAGGATTCGTCACTCCTTCTCCATATAAACTTTAACTGTGCCAAATTTCATACTTCTCCGCCCGCGCAATTTTCCTAAAAAGGGGTACAAAGTTTTTGCTTCACGTATTAATATATAGATTACTACCACTTAACTTTCTTGATAGCCCCTCTAGCTAAGGTAAAATGCTTGTATTAGGCGTGGGTTCATACCGGTAGTGCAATAAGTGGGACTCGAACTCATGACAATAGCAGCAGGGGGTTGGAACTGTGCCCAGTAAACGGCAATAATAAGTGGGATCTAAAGGCATAGCTGGCGAAATGTAGGTGTAATGCAACTCTGCCTATCCCTTTGGGGATATAGGCGTTAGACTTACATAGTCTAACACTATGTGTACAAATAAATAATACTCTATATAAAAAGAACACCAAAAGGATAAGCTGTTGGACCTCCATAAATGAAACAAATGCTTCAGGAATGAACAAAGAGAATTGAATCAGCGTCTCACAGTTACTATATTCGAATTATTATTCTTTCGTATCAAAAGCTATTTAAGCAATGATCATTGGTGACCATCAGAATGGCCGGTCACTACAGTATAAAGTATAGGTACTACTTTTAAAGGTGACTGGCCATTCTGACATCAGGATGGCTGGTCACCTATCCAGTGAGAACAAACTGCGCAAATGAATCGAGTTTTTTATAAAGGTAGCAATCTAGTAGCAACTATTGGTTAAAAAAACTCGGTTCATTTGCCCAGTTTGTTCTCACTGGATAGGTGACCAGCCATCCTGATGTCAGAATGGCCAGTCACCTTTAAAAGTAGTATACTTTAAAAAAAACGGGGGTAGCAGTTAAATATATGACGATTAGTAGCAACTAGAAGCAACTAGGTAGCAACTTTCTATAATTATTTCGATGTAAAATATGGATAGTGACCGGCCATTCTGATTGTCACTGATCATTGAGGACTTGCAGCAAGTGGAGATTCGTAGTTCTAACTGCTCCTCTGAGAAACAACTTATGGAGTATTCTCCATAAAGTTTTATTCCGTGGAGATCAAATTCGCGATACTTTCTAAACTTTCTGCGGTTGACCACCGTGGCAATGGTGCTATAAAATTTTGGCAGACTAGGATACATATTTTCGCAAACATAAAGAACTCATAGACATGTAGGTTTTCTCAAGAGGTTTTTCTATACCGTTAAAGCGAGCGATAATTAGTTATGTAACCTATCGAGTCGCAGCGGCACACCGGTGACCAGACAATAGATTTATACTTATGTGTGGTATTCTGAGACTTAACAGAATAATCATCTATACAAATAAATAAAATTGAAGTGAAGTTGTAATGTCAAAATAACAGCTTTTTATCTAATGCATATGAAAGTATATAAGGTACCTATACGAAAACATCTATTTTTGAAATTTTCTCTGCCTGTCTGTTTGTTCCGGCTAATCTCCAAAACGGCTGAACCGATTTTGACGGGACTTTCACTGGCAGATAGCTGATGTTATAAGGAGTAACATAGGCTACTTTGATTTTAGACAAAAAATAGGATTTCGCGGAGACAAACACTTTTTAGTTAAAATCTAAGCGGACGAAGTCGCAGATAACAGCTAGTAAAGATATATAACCTGCAATTATCATTCATACAATGATATAAGTACAACACCTTTTATCTAAAACTCTGAAAGCTATAACGTATTCCCACATTTCACTCCCAAGTACTTTATATGTAAACACCCAAGACTCACTTGATACTTCATTAGCGAATCATCGCACTCCACTTGGTATAGACGCCAAACGTACTCACAGATGATCTGTCAGATGTACAATGACAACTCATTCGACATCAAGACGAGCTTCACCTTCACCAGTCGTCATTAAGGATTACAAAGAGCAAGGAATTGTATATTATTCGAAGGAGATTTCGTGAAAATTATAAGTAGCAAACTTTAAGCTTATTAAATAGTCGATGCATTATTTTTAAATATATATACCGCGCTAGACATAATGACTATATCGCGGCAGGCTTTACAAGTTAAACTATATGTAGATTACACGAACTTAAGTCACATTGAAGATCATTGATATCCAAAACACAGTTCATACTCACTAACAAGTGAAATTTGCCACAACTATTCTTATTGAAATACTTTCAATAACACGTCGAGATGACCCATAAATTTCAACTCACTCAATCAATCACGTCAATGACTTCTATGTATATGGAGATTATAGCTAATTTTCAGATAAATATTTGACAAAGGTTTACAGTTATTAATCATATGAAAACAATCAACTTCAATAATAACATTCTTAACATAGCAGCTTACAACATTATAATTAAAAATAATTACTTTTACTTTTTGCTTTATTTTAACGACTCCACACAAATTTCAGTTACGTACCATATTGTTTTGGAATTAATTAATCACAAAGTTTCGTACTAGAATTTCAAATCGAGCTCGTAGAAAAACATAACTATTATGCTTTAATATAATATAGTTAGTTATTCTAATTAAAAGCAACTGAAGCTTAAATCTTACAGAACTTGACCCCTAATTCTAAGGAATTTCTACCACGTCTGCCTATCGGCTAAGAGTTGGGCAGACTCGTTATTACCTACATCTAAATTTCGCCAGCTATATTGCTTTCCTACATATGTAAGGCTATTGCTGCCTGTCCAGGTTAACCTATACTATATTATAAAGCTGACGAGCTCGATTGTTTGAATACGGTAGTCTTAAAATCTGATAGTGTCGTGTTGCATTACATGTCCTGATTATTAAGGCAGGTTATAGGTTACATGACATTATGCGGTTGGAGCTGTAAACATACCTTAATACTATGTAACGTGGGTGAAACTGCGGCTAATAATAGATATATTAAAAATACCAGCAGGTCAGACCCTCCAATATCAGGATTAGTTGTAAGCCTAAGTCAAATTTATGTCATAGGACCACATTATTATTATTGTATTGTTTATAGCGCTAAGCACAGCATATCACCTATGAGCAAAATACCACTCATTGAAGTCTTCTGTATTGTTTAACTTTGTTTCAGACTAAACATAGTACTAGATACATTTTAGTGGGAGCTGAATCGATTACATTGCGACGATTTCTTCTTGCATCTAGGCAAGACTACAAAAATATTGCTATATACAAGAATCCTTTTATTTATACATACTAATTTATGTATATTAAACGGTAGGATAACAAGTTAAAATAAATTAAAGGTAATTTCTAATTAAAAGTTAAACTACCTACAAGGATTGTATAGCGACCTTACCCGACGATACATACGTATTACGTATATTTATTGGATAGACTTCGTCGTCATCATATATTTAAATTTTTAAATGTATGGTCACGACGAAGTTTATGCATGTAAAATAATATAATCTAATGATAAGATTATATTATTTTTATCACTTAAAATCGTCAAGATATTGGCAGTAGGATTTTCACATAATTAATATTCGTAGTAAATTAATCAAGTTTAAGAAGTATTATACTACATAATATTCCATAGACATTTTCGTTCAATCTGCCACAAGTATGGGCAAATGTAATAGCAGCTCCATAATGTGGGTGTTATGATTCCGCGCGGTGCTTTTAGCGGTGTGATGATACGCACCTGTACACGTTGGGTGGTGACAAATGAGCACTACTGTTAAAAATCGCGTCTCGCTCGCCGCATTTGGCTGAATTAATTCGTTTCGCGACATCTTTTACACTGTCACACCCTAATGATGGCGACAAACAAGATAGACGAGACACACACATTTAAAACAGTTTAAAAGAACACATTTAAAACCGTGTGTTTATCGCCGTCTGATATTACGATAGGAACTACTACACTTTAGATAATGTCAGTAATTGGGATAGCAATGTTTTCAATTGAATTCCATTAGTTTACCTTACAGGGAAATGGGAATAGTGTTGACAGATAGACAGACATCATAAAAATATACCTATCGATTACTTAGTGACTAGAAACAATGTTTGTTCTTTGTAATAAAACAGGTCTGATGTAGTAGAAATAACGCCTGTGTCATGAAGAGCTTTACGAATATTGAAACAGTGAATATAAAGATCAACCAAATTCAGGTTAGTAATCTATTCATCGATGAATTTTTCATCTCACGCAAAGCTACACGTTAAACTTAGCACATTTATTAACAATGCAAGATGACAATTAAAACAAACTGCAACTTCGTAAAAAGTTTTTATAAACAATACAATATGTATAGAAAAAAGGAAAATCTATTAATAGATTTGTCATTAAGTAGGTAATTAATTATTACTGTAGAATCCAATGGTGCCCTGTCTACAAATTGCTACGCCGTAGCACGCTCGTAGCAGGCACTTAGCTGGTCGCCCGAGGCGCTCTGATTTATGTGCCCTGTGTCGGCTACATCCAGTCGCGACAATTTATTTCAATTAAAGCTCGCAGCGCCCCCAGCGGTCCGCGGTGTCATGTAACATTAATAATTATATTGTAAAACGTTACACCTCTATCCTTTAGTATCAAATTATAGTAATCAGAATATTATTAACGCAGTTTGATGCAGTTTATCTGACACACGTATATGCATTCTTACAAATTTACGAATATTAAATGAATATGATAAGCCTTTATCCAGGTTCTTAAAGTTTGTCATTTTAAGCTTATTTTAAGCCTTTCAAAGGCGATTGTACTTCGCCTGTCGATCTCAGTTTAGGCGAAGTCTTAGATTAAAGAAAGCTGTGGCTTCCCAGGTATTATTTTTTGAATTCTCGTATTGCTTGCCTAGCCTACGTAGCTGCTAGCCTAGTAGATATGAACTTACTAGAATAGTAATCTTCTACCATTTTCTATCACTAACACTAACAACATTAAGTTTTCACTCATTTGCTTCACTAACAGTAATCAAATAGAATAATAACCAAAAGATAGAAAATTCTATAATAACGACACAATATACTAAGTATACATAATAAAAAATGTTCTTAAAAAAACAACGTAGCAAAAGCGTTTTTAAACTTAACAATCGAAGGTTAAACGGTTTACACAGTAAATCCCGATCATTGGTGGGAATTCATTTGGTCGCTAAAAGCGTGACAATTGTGAAATCCGTGGCGAGGCTGACGACGGTGCGCAAACAGAAAACGACGGCGGCTCGCGAAAAAGTCCTTTTAAAAATGTTGCGGCACGTACGGGTGTGAAGGCACCCATTACTGTGAAGTGGCGATTGTTGGTTTAAAGATTTAGCTGCAAACGAGGAACAGAACGGCGTTGGGCCGCGGCTCTAAATGTACACTGGAATAACTGACTGCTATTTTATTTTTACGGAATCTGGCATACGATGTGTCTGTAAATGGCTTTTTACTCAGCTGCTGTTGACTGAGATTGATTTAGAGTAAGATGAATCTACCGCAGGGCGCAGACTGATGTGACGATTAAAAATAATTAGTAAAGCAGTTGCCAGTACCAGCTATCACTATTACCTAGGACAGTCGTTATATAGGGAGTCATTACGCTCACAGGCCTGTCAACTGACCTAATCAGAACTCTATACTTATCTTACTTGACATATCTTATAGGGATAATTACAATTATAAGTATATATAGTTGTGATGCACAGTATCTGCTCTGTAACCTTTTTACGTAAAGTTATTTTTGAAACAATAGTTGAGCGAAAATATCCCTTAGCTGTCACACCGGTCGCACTTTAAAAGGATCTCAATCTAAATTTTACTTTCATTATGAAACGTGATTAAATGCAAAATAAATCTGAGATGGATAATTGGAGAAGAGATAGTCCGTAATATTGTTCTATTCAGTTCATATTATAAATCTTGCGCCATCTCTGCAGTCGCTATTTCGAGAAATTCAGTAAAATTAGAGAGCTGCACCACAGAGAGAAAATAAATTCAGGTATTACATGGCATCTGACAGAATTTTTCAGAGGGTTTTCGTGGTTGTTTCTGTTCTTCCTGTTCGGTTGCAATACAGGCGACTCAGATATATGATCTTGGATTCTCGAGCCGTCGATACCACACACCTTGCCCATCCACTTTGTCGAAGTCTTACTCCTTTTCGTCTCTCTCTTTCGCTTATATGACAGGATCTTGTGATTTCATGTTTGTCCATGTCAATTTGTGAGCCGACTGAAGAGCAGAATAGCTATTTACTTTCCTGTTCGGCAGCTTAGTTCCTGTTTTCCATAAACGGCAGTTACCAGGTATCATACGCTTATACATCTTGCTTGTACGTCTGCCACCAACACAGCAAAAAATTGGCGCTCGCGATTAGTCTACAGAGCGCCATAAGGGAACAAACATACATACCTACATAGGCTGATAAACACATTAGCACAGTTTGCATCGCGCAATCAGGCAAAAAAGGTAAGGAACCGATAGACGCGGCTACTATACGCTGTAAATATTTAAGTGTAAGTTCTTCTAGCATTCATAATCTGCGTAACGCCTTTATACCTAATTGCTCAGTCGCGATCTCTCATAATGCCGCATTTAGATGTCGGCGTGCCGAGCAGTGAGCGCCTGCCGCCGCACGCTGCGCACCGCCCACGCAATGTTTGCACAAAGGAAATATGGAGACTTCCCTTTATTTTATTATCAATTTATAGCCAAATTTTTTTAGTACACGAAACTAAATCATATGTAACGGTATTTTGTAAATACTAGTGCGTAATATGGCACTTCATGGCAGTGCTGTAAATATTTCTTGTCACTTGACTTTTAAAAACAAATACAGCTTGTTCCATTTTCTGTTAGAAACGTGTCTGTAGGAACATAGAATAAGGGCCAAGTTGAGCAAGCATGACGCATATATGACATAGAAGTACTAAGGTACCTAAAGTTTCCTCATGGGTAGCTCTCGAATTAGGTACCTTATTGTATCTACCTTTTTTCGTATATACAACATGTCACAGATACAAAACACAACATTAAACACCCCAATTACATTATTAAATCGTAATAATAATATAATCATTAAAAGGTTACTTTTATGAACTTAAATATTTTAATTTAACGAATTCGTTCTCCTTATTGTACGCAAATAGTATGGGTATCTATACAAATAAATAAAATTGAAGTGTCTGTTTGTAATGTCAAAATAACAGCTTTTTATCTTATGCATATGAAAGTATATAAGATACCTATAAGAACACATCTATTTTTAAAATTTTTGTCTATCTGTTTGTTGCGAGTAATCTCCGAAACGGCTGAACCGATTTTGACGGGATTTTCACTGGCAGATAGCTAATGTTATAAGGAGTAACTTAGGCTACTTTGATTTTAGAAAAAATAGAGTTCCGCGGGGACAAACACTTTTTAGTTAAAATCTACGCGGACGAAGTCGCAGGTAACAGCTAGTATTATAATAAATCTAACATTATTGCCTTTCTTCTTCTTCTCCCTAGCCTTTATTATTCCCAAGTCACTTGGGGTCGGCTTTATAGTCTAACCGGATTTGACTGGATATCAGTTTTTACACGGAGCGGCTGCCTCCTGACCTCCGCAACCCGAAGCCTAATGATACCCTAAGGCTAGACCAGTGTCAGGATATTAGAGGGCACTGACTTCGCAATAACGACTGCCATAGATGTTCATGGCAGCCGGGACCGAACATTATTGCCTTTATTGCATCAAAAACCTTATTGCCCTGAATTATGATAAATTTTCGTTTATTTCAGCTGTTTAATAAATGGGTGACTATAATAAAATTTAATTCGTTTTTAGAGTTCGAAAAAACTCTTATACTACAGCTTTGTCCGTCCGTATGTCTGTCTGTTATACAACTTTCAACTCAAGAACCGTAACAGCTAGAGATTCGCGGTCAACGCCATTCGACTCAGCATAGTCGATATACCCCCGAAATGACTATGACCTTTGACCTTCGACCTCAAGGTCACATGGTATCACGTGACCTTTGCATATAGTTACAAATACAATTGTGAATAGGCGTTCATAATACAAAAACGGGCAATCAGAACTTTGGTCCGTATTCCACAATGGGAATCTTGTAGAGAACATTTCAAAGTCCTGTCTATACTAACGGTAGATTGTCTTTATATACCGACTGTCCTGAGCCAGTTGTCGAAATACATAACTGATTATGAAAGTGCAGATGAAAGGTTAATCAGAGAAAGTACTCGAAGAAAAGACTTAAAAAGCAATGTCACGCCAACCTTAAACATAACAAAGCATTGTGCGCAATACCAAAGAGTAAAATTATTCAATTGTCTACCAATAGAATTAAAAAAAGAGATCTATAATACATATGTTTTTAGAAAAGGGGTTAAAACCTTCCTATTGGAAAAATATTTTTATTCTGTGGATGAATTTACGGGCTTATCATGTAATTGACATTGAAATAGTAGAGAATGTATGTTATGTTTTTATTTTTAATGCTTTTGTATATAATATTCAGACACAGTTGTAACAAATCGTTAAAGAATTACATAAATAATAAAATACTATTTGGACCAAATTTTCGTTCTCTAAGATTTACGGCAATTCATTGCCGTTTCTCACTTGTAATTATTTTAGGGATAAAAAATTACCTATATTAAAAGTTGTTGGAATTGATTCAGTAGCCGATTTTGAACAAACGACTTTCAGGATGTGCGTTTATTATGTTACATGTTGTATATGTAGGTAATAAAATTGTATCTGGCGGTGACGTCAGTTCATAGGCGATATTTAAGAAAAATTATGCGAGAGCCTTTATAAGAGCGTCTTTGCGTATGTTTATATGTATACCTACAATCTTACTCCTACTTATCACAGTTATATTGCTCTGGAGTTATGACTTTAAATTTGTTATATGTTTCATCTTGATAGGTACAAGGCCTAGAAAACAAGCAAAAAATGAAATAAAAAATGGTAGGTAAGCCGTCTATGAGCCATTACGACAAGAAATAGATAGCAGGTCGGAGAGTGAGACATATTTTACCCTTTTTGTACCTTATGATGTGTGTAAATCAGGCTTCTTCCTACTGCCGAATTCTAAAAAGTTTCTACTTGATTCTTAAGGATAAATTAGTAATAAAAGCTTAGTATGTATATCTATAATATCTTTAATTTTTCAGTTTGACTCGTTGTCACTTCGGTTAACTTGATTCAGTACCTATGAATATCCATACAAAGTGGACTTCAACATTATTAGATACCTATATTTATGCCTATTCATGAACATTTAGGTTATTAAGCTTGGAAAGTGGGACAAAATAATATAAATAATGATAATAAAATTATTAAAATAGATTATCATTAAACGCTTATGATAAAGAAAATAGGAAAATAACAAACAATAATATCAGCTCATCATCGTGATACTAAATTAACCACATGTATACTAGGCAAAAGATGAGGTTTATGCATTTCTTTTTTTGTTTTGAATAAGACAGCTCTCGGGCTACGAATTTTTCCTTTATGCGGCGGAATTTACGAACTTACTAATTTACTAACCTAACCTAACCTTTTTTTTTTTGGTACCCAGGAAAAATGCTTCATGCACTACCCGCCGGCTAGGGGACGGCACCGGCGGGGCGTGTGGGACTCCCCAGCAAGAAAAAAGCGCTGGTATACCCACTAAAAAACCTGGGGTGTTCCCTCTCTCATCCAATGGGGGGGCCTGTTGGGAGCTCTTAAAAGAATTGAGTCATCCATAGCAGGCCCCCCCGTGTGGGTGCGGGCCGGGTCATTTTTTTTTTAGGACCCGACCCCCTCTTGTCCCCAGGGGAGAGCTTCACCGCTCTCCCCTTTCGGCGTTGGAAGGCGCACGGGAACACCGCGCGCGCCCTCTCAGGGTTCTTAGTTTACGGGTGGCAGGCCCCCCTGAGGCCTTGCCACCCGGAACCCTTAAGTGGGGGGCAGGAGAGCGACATAAGCGCGTCTCCTGCGCCCCCTCCCCCGGCGGCGGACTTCCGGGGCGTAAGGATCGTCCTCACGCCCCCGCTCCGCCGCCTCCGTCTGCGAGTTAACAGACTCGCAGAAGGACCTCATTGCACCCCAGCACCTGTCGTCGCCGACCATCTTGGATATGACGGTCGGCAAGGAGAGGTCGGGGCCAATCATAGCGACCAGGGCACAGCGCTCCGCGGCCCACGCCGGGCACTCCTCCAGCGTGTGCTGCGCCGTGTCCCGGTCACACTCCTCACAATGGTGACACCTGGTTGTCGGCTCCCTACCGGCTATCTTGCAGAGGTACTCTCCGAAACAGCCATGTCCGGAGAGCACCTGAGTAAGCCGGTAGGTGAGCGGTCCGCGCCGTCTGTCCGTCCACTGTCTTAGTACCGGACGGACAGCCTCGACGGTCCTCACCCCATAGCGGGGCTGGGTCAGTCTTTCTTCCCACTTCGCCTCGAGGACCAGTCGAGCCTGGGACCTTCGCGTCTCCACCGCCCTGTGCGTGGGTTCCTCACCCTGGAGTCGGAGGTCAGCGCGCCAGTAATACACTGACGCTTGGACCTCCGCCTCCAAATCCCAGGGCGGCGATGCCGCCAAAACGCACGCCGCCTCAAAGGAGACGGTGCGGTACGCCCGTGACACCCTGATCGCCATCGCCCTCTGAGGTCTCCTGAGGAGGGCGATATTTTGGCGACCAAGGGCGCCAGCCCAGATGGGCGCTCCGTAAAGGGCAATCGACCGCACCACCCCCAAATAGAGGCGGCGGCAGACGACACTCGGCCCCCCGATATTCGGCAGCAGAGAGTTAAGCGCTCCCGCTGCCGCCATCAGGCGGGGGGCCAGGCGGCTAAAATGGACGCGAAAGTTCCAGCGGCCGTCGAGGTGGAGCCCCAAGTATTTCATGCTCGGCTCCACCCCGATGCGGACCCCTCCAACGATGATGTGGGCATCGGGAGGTGGCGCTCACCGAGGCCCGTGAAATAACAGGGCCTCGGACTTATCCAGCGCCACCTCCAGTCCCAACATCCTAATCCTGCCGACAACCAGGGCCACTCCAGCCGTGGCAAGACGGGCAGCTGCCCCGTAATCCTCTCCCCGGGCCGTAACCAGCGTATCGTCGGCGTAGCAGGTAACGCCGACGCCCGGGGGCAGGGCGCCCCGCAGCACCCAGTCGTAGCCGATGTTCCACAGAATCGGACCCAGAACCGAACCCTGTGGAACACCGCACGACATCTCCCTCCGGAACGTCTCTCCGTTCCGCCCCACACAAAACACACTCCTCTGGTGCAGGTAGTCCCCGACTATTCGGCGTAGATAGGGAGGCACCCCATGAAATCGGAGCGCTTCCCTAATAGTCGCCCACGGCAGGATGTTAAAAGCGTTGGCGATGTCCAAGGACACCGCCAATACCACCCCGCGCGAGGCGACCGTCTCTTCCGAGAGGGCCTTGACGCTGCTGATCGCGTCAATCGTCGATCGGCCCTCCCGGAATCCGAACTGGCGTTCGGATAAGTCGGGGCCCACCCGCACCAGGTGCTTGGAGAGGCGGGCAACAACTACGCGCTCAAAGAGCTTGCCCACCTCATCCAACAGCACTATGGGGCGGTACGCGGAGGGAGAATCCGCGGGGCGGCCCTCCTTTCTCAGGAGGACCAGCTTGCCCGTCTTCCACATGGAAGGGAACCGTCCCGACTCCAAACAGGCGCTGAACAGCCTGAGGAGCCGGTCCCCTAGGGCGTCGAGGGCCAAAACCCAGGCGCGGCCAGGAATTCCGTCCGGCCCCGGGGCGGTGTTTTTGCCCCGAAGCCGCATCACTGCCGCGCCGAGCTCCGCCATTGTAACTTCTGGCGCCCCGGCATCGGCACCGCCCTCCTCAATTTCGGGTGGTGCCATTACGGGAGGCGTGTGCTCCGCCCTCGAAGGAAAGAGAGCGGAGATCACACCCTCCAATTGCCGGGGCTGGAGACTCTCGGTGACCGGCCGGGCCCAGGGGCGTAACTTGCCCCTGACCGTCTTGTACGGACGGCCCCACGGATCTGCCTCGAGAGTCCCCAGGAACTCTTCCCATCTTTGGGTTTTGGCCTCGCTGATGGCGGACTGCAGGGCGTACTTCCGCTGTTTGTACGCGTCCCGCAGCCGTGCCTCCACGGTCGGGTCACGGTACCGCCTGCGTCGGCGGTACCTAGTGTACTGGCGACGCGCCGCAATGCACGCGGCGCGTTTCCGGCTGATGTCGTCAGACCACCAGTACACCTGACGTCTCGGAGGCTGAGCACTGGCCCGGGGCATTGACGCGTCGCAAATCTGCGTCATCGCGCCCCGGAACCACTCCGCTTCTTGCTCAACCTCCACAGGCCCTTGGACCATCGGGGTCCAGGCCTGCACGATGGAGGCTTCCACCAGCACGTCTGCATCGAGACGTTTCAACGCCCATCGTGGGGACGACGGGGTGTGCGCTCTCCTCGGGCGATCGTCCGGGATCGCTGGCGAGGCAGAGATGTCGAACCGCACGTAACGGTGGTCCGACAGAGACTCCGCCTCAACCAGCACTTGCCAGTCCCGGACGCGGCGCGCTACGGCAGGGCTAGCGAACGAGGTGTCCACAATGGACTCGCCCTGCCAGCGCATGCATGTGGCGACCGACCCCCGATTAAGAACGACGAGGCCGGTCGCAATCGCCCACTCCTCCAGCGCGTCGCCGCGAGCGTCGGTGACAGGGGATCCCCAAGCCGTTGATTTGGCATTGAAGTCCCCCGCCACCACGACCGGACGCGATGGGTACCGATTAATCACGGCCCCCACCGCGCCCAAAAATCGCTCAAACTCGGCGAGGCGCCGGTTCGGCGAAAAATACACCCCGATCAGGACGGTTCCCTCCCAATCAATACACACATAGCCCTCGCCCCTGTCTGTCATCACCAGGAGCGAGGGTCCGGACGAAACAATGGCCGCCAAACCCCCGAGGTCCCCAAACCAGTTGTGCCGGCTGGGGACGCAGTAAGGCTCGGCGACCACGGCGATTTCTATTGACCACTCCGCCATGTGCTGCAGCAAGATATCCTGCGCCCTGGCGGAGCGGCCAACGTTCGCCTGTAGGAGGCGATGGGCCATAATTAATTAGGTGTCCATCGCCGTCCCACTGCTCCCTGCTTGGGGAGGGGCCGGGGCGGCCGGAGTCCCGGCGACCGCCCCTCTGGAACCTAACCTAACCTAACACAAAAAAACATCTGAAACAACTATTTGTTGACGACACAATATTTTCTCGTGGGGATCGAACCCACAACCCTCGGCGCGGCGGTAGTGGCATGACGGCCAATTAAACAAGTACGCCATACGTGCACTTATTTATGTAACTATTTATTTATAAATATAACATCATATCACATAATAAATACATTGCGTAACAGGCTTTATAGAAAAGTTACATTCCAAGCAAACACTGCGTGCACTGTTGAGTGCACGCAGTGTTTGCTTGGAACGTCGGTAACTATCATTATTAAATTATGGATACCGATAACTAAACAGAAGTAAAATAATATTCACGATTTACAAAGAACAAATAAAATTACAGATTAAATACACCCAAAACGTTTTCCACCAGGCAACCATTAGATGGAGGGGATACCTACAGTAATTAATTACGCATCTCGGTTGAGTCTCAGATCAGCAGCTTTCCTGTCCTAACATTTGTAATTCTTCTTTCCTGTCATCCAATCTGTTATTCTTCTTTCCTGTCATATCTTCTGTAATTCTTCTTTCCTGCCATCCCATCTGTAATTCTTCTTTCCTGACATCTTATCTGTAATTCTACCTTCCTAGAGTCGCTTCTCACCTCTAATATTGCAAGCTATCATAGACTACAGTAACCAATTCCTAACGAGCTGTACGATTGCTTACCAATCTAGCATAATAAAAAGAAATTAAAAAGGCCTCAAGTCCTATTTACCTCAACAATCATACTGCAATTTGAGAATACACGCTGAAATTTAAAATTAACAAATCACATACCTATTCCTCTCAGACTCGAAAACTACATACATGATTAGGATAATCATATTATAAATACGAATGTTGGTTTGTTTGTTTATCGTTTGACCAATCATCATGAAATTTCGCATACACGTTGTCAGGGTTATGGAAATGGTTATATTATATAGGGTAGATACATTTTATAAATAAAAAAGAAATGCTCCCAAACGAGCAAAGCCGCGTACGCAAGCTTGCAAATATTACATTTTGTTATAAAATGCACATATTAATTTAATTTATAATTCACGTTAAAGTCATGGTTACTGCTCCGCTCTTTTTACTCGTAGTATGATGAAATTGATGAACCATTTGAACTAGTAAAAGTGCAATTTAACACAAAGAGATTAATCACGCCATCTGTTACAATGTAACGGAATGTTCGCATTATTAGTCGGCTATTTATTTACTCTAATAGCCACTAGAGGTCACTAATTAATGAACATCAGTCTCTAAAGACATGTTTTGTCGAATGTAACTGATAAAGCTTCCTATCCGTAAATGCAGATGAAGCGTTTGAGAAAATATTGTCCTAGGATGCCCTTTGAAACATGTTGCGGCTTAGCTACATAATATGCCATGTCATTGCCGACGTAAGTTCTGACAGGCCTCTGTAATTCGGGTCATTACGGGCACTCTCGCCACTATGTATCGCCACTACGCCGCAGGGATGTTATGAATTCGATGCTTACTTAAGACAACAAATAGGGGATCAAATCATCGAATAGATGTTGGAAGACTAAAAATAAGGCATTTTCAGTCTTCGAACATCGTGTGCATTGCTGTATTTGCGTTGCACTTTTTACTGCGTTTAAGCTATGTATTTAAATTATTAGACTATTTTAGATTCAGGTTTACACTTAACCGATAAAATACGTAAGACGTAGTTTTATTTCAGTTAACATACACATTAAGTACATTTATTATGTTGTTACAAAAACACAATCATACATCAGAAGGTCATTATTGTCATTGACCGCATACATTATTTTTTTAGTGTCTGCTACACGCCGTGTAATAATAACTAACTAAGTAACATTTATATGGTTCGTTGCTCATGTAAAAATTCATGAAAAACCTATACATACAACAGATAAGTAGGTAGGTATATAATATATTTATATATATATTCGGTTCGCCACACTAGTGTGAAGTGATGTTTTTGTGTGTGCTAAATACCACGAAGCGATCCAATGTTTTTAATTAATCTCGTTAAGTATAGTATAACATATGTTTAAAATTGAGGTCCGATCTAGTAAAATAATATAATATAGGTAAACGACAAATAAATATAATTGGCTGATATTTTATTTTGGAGAATACTACTTATTTGTGATACTTATGACGAGACTAGATCGAAACTCTATACAAAATCTTTATTTCGAAAATTGGCCCTTCGCAACTTCGGTTTAATCTTAAGCACAGTGGAAGTGAACTAAATTATATTTTTCAACTTCCACTGTGCGAGTTTATAACTTTTGTGTAGTTTTAATAGTATCACTAAGATGAAATTTTGATAATTATTTTGCTGGTTAAACACTAAAGATATACTATAAACATAATATAAAACAGAAAATCATACATTTTTAGGATAAAATATGAATTGTAAACTCTATTTCTCTTTGTGTATATATATAATAATGTTATTAAAATCTGTTATTGAAATCAAAGTGTAGGTCAATAACAGATTCATACAATGGTCCCAGAGTATATTTGTAAGAGCTTAACGTAGGTATATCTTTAATGATAAGGAAACTGAAGTTGAAGTAAAGTAATTTGATTCACCTAAATAAATATAATATCCATTATAATAAATTAAATATACCTACCTACCTATATGTTATGCTTAAACAAGATACATACTCGTAGGTACCTAACATTTTATTTTAATTATGAAATTACACTGAAGACTTACGTCTAGTACCTACTTAGGTATGTATTAATGTCACGGTTTGATTTGCTGATATCATTGCTTTTGACACGTACGACTAAGTACATTGTAATTTTAGACTGTAATACTGTTGTAGGGACACTTATTATGAATAAGTTTTCTATTTTAATTTGACCATCCACAAGAATATTCTCGAAGATATGTGAAGTTTACCAATCCGCACTGGGCCAGCGTGGTGGCGTATGGCCTCAACTTTCTCACACTGAGAAGAAGTCCCTGCCCAGCAGTGGGAAAGTTTATACACAGATCTCAATGGACATTGCGACAAAGTCAATGACTTAACACAAAATGACAGACTGGTTATATCGTAACTTGGAAGACCACCATACTTAATTACGTTATCTTTTTCAAACACTTGTCGCGTTAGGCGCAAGCCACACAGAAATGGTGTCTTGCTCTGGATGGCGTGGCGTGGCGTATAGTCCGTGAATATAACATACGAGAGCCAGCGCCATAATATGCTATTTCACGTCGTTCACATACCTATATTTCATTCGAAACAAGAAAGGGATGAAAGCGAAGGTCATTTTGCACTTGCGCATAGATTTAAATAGTACGCAGTAATATATAATATATGTCAATGCACTTGCGTCTTAATTTGCGTTCATATTTTACAAATAAGCAACGTGATAGTGATAAATGTTAATACACATATGATGATACAATCGTTCTTATTACATAAACACTAATAACATTATTATTTAGACTTAATTCATAAGTTTATTCGCATAATATTGTTGTAACTGTGTCTGCTCACTACAAGGGACGTTGGCTAAATTTTTAATTAGCTCAGTATATATGTCTATTCCCTTTATGAAAGTTTCTACGTTCTGGTATTCGTCTTTGCCGTGCAGTCTGGATTGTGTCCTCGTTTTAGTAGCGAAGCCTATAGCTGGTATACCAAGGTTCCGAACTATGAGCATGTCAGACGTCGCAGGACACACGATCGGCGTGATCTTGATACCCCTGTAATGATAACATAGCCTAGTTACTTTATCTTTACCTAGAACATAACCCATTTGTTTATAATTATGTACATTTGCAAGATAAGGAAGCCGATGTCTTTTGTAACACATTGCAGTCATTTGAATAAAAATGAACTATGTTACTTCCTTTTCCTATAGTCGTTTAATATATGTTAATTAATATTTTAATAACAAGCTATTAAGGATATTAAGATATTAATATTATTATGTAAATAAATACTAAATTATTAAAACATATTATATACAAAGATTAACATTCTTTACATTTGCATTGCTAAGGTAGGTATTTCCTTTTTATAAATTCTTGTACTAAATCTACTAAGACTGATGACGTAAGATTGGTTACTGTTTAATGTTAACTATTATAAATGAACACAATTATTGCTCAGCCAATAAAATAATAAGTATAAAAATAAAATACTATTAACCTGCTAATACTTTAACTTGAATACTAGATATTAAACTACCTAACGCGGGTAACTTACGTACGTTAAGGTAGATACTTATATGGATTCTATGAATCGTACGCAAGCGCCTCGTGCAGTTAACAGATATGATACATTGAGTACCTATGTAGCTCGCTGAATAACTAGCATAGTAAATAACACTAAATAACTAACTACGCTGACACAGGTTACCCGTCGCAGCTAAATTTGCCCGATTGCCACATTGTCACTAGTTAGAATTATTTTACTTGTCACAGTATACTGGTGGAATGTCGATCGCGATAAATACTCTCGTAAACACAGATTAATAATATGTAAGCCCTCTCGCTTTCTATGCTGGATAGGTACTGACTTATATGCATTGCGACAATTGTATACTTAATAAAAATAGAAACCGAAATACCTACCGGTTTTCTAATGTTTGCAAAAATCTAGGTTTTAAGTTACTTATCAAACAGATATTTTAAGAGTTAATTCAAAGTATTTTTGAGCAAGAAGTTGATTGTTACATACCAATGTACAAATCATACATAGGTACATTACTAATATAATAGATATAATTCATACTCACAGGTCATTTAATGTATTTCGCATAGTGATCCAGTATGGGTTAGTGTCGTCGACCGATGTTATGCCCGAATCAGTTTCCTTTCTAAAGTATGTCAGTTCTGTTGTATTGCCTGCTGCATGTATCCAAGATTGTACCTGGCAATATAATTAATTGTGTACCTACACTTATTGTAGCAAGTGTGAAGGGTAATCCATGAAAGTAGTTTAATCGATCATCGATTTATAGTGATCACAACCAGTAGCGTGCCTTGAGCTCAGATCGAGATCGAGAGTTTGATGTAAGAAACTCCATCTTATCCATAGCTTAGTGAGCTTTCTACGATATATAAACCAATATAGTGGGTAGTAATTATTATATTATCAATGTAAATCTATACAAATAAGTAAAATTGAAGTGTCTGTTTGTAATGTCAAAATAACAGCTTTTTATCTAATGCATATGAAAGTATATAAGGTACCTATACGAAAACATCTATTTTTTAATTTTTTTCTTTCTGTCTGTCTGTTTGTTCCGGCTAATCTCCGAAACGGCTGAACTGATTTTGATGGGACTTTCACTGGCAGATAGCTAATGTTATAAGGAGTAACTTAGGCTACTTTAAGCATAAAAAAGGGTCCGCGGAGCCAAACATTTTTTTGTTAAAATCTATTAACTTGTAAGCTATATTTAATTATGTATAAATTGCTGTGCCCAAACATGGTCCATAATGAACATAATTTTATGTACCATCTTTATAAACATTATGGGATGGCAATAAAGAATACTGAATATAATTACCTAATATAATATACTCTAGATTTAGTAAGTAAGCTGCCTGGCTTACCTTACTAAATCCAGAATATATAAATACCTTAAAATGTGTAAAGTGTACTAGATGGAAGATTTTCATTTCAGTAGGTAATTTCGGTGCAACAGTGGCTTCAATTATTTTAACTTACAATAGAGTCCAATTGTGCCACATCAGCGTCAGTGGATAGGCGCATATCCACGGATAACTTCATTTTGGAAGGTATGATATTTGTAGCCAGTCCCCCCTGCAATATATTTCATATTAGGTATAACTAAAAACATATCACTTTAAGCATATAGTCGTCACGGAAGTGTGGAGGTTATAAAATCAATAAATCAATGGATAATTTATTATTAAACTGAGGTATTTTTATTTTACGGAAATTTGTGTGCACACCGTTGCTAAAATTATTCTTAAACTCGTTGTTGATACTCAATTATAAACTAAAACGGTGGTACTCTTATTTAATATTTGGTTATTTGGTGATAAAGTAGTATTCTATATCTATACTAATATTATAAAGAGGAAAGGTTTGATTATTTGTTTGTTTGTGCAAGGTTTAACTCAAAAACTATTCGACTGATTTCAACAATTATTTCACTATTAGAAAGCTATATTATCACCGAGTAACATAGGCTATATTTTATTTTTAAAAAGAAAGTACCTACTGTTACTAACATAACCTAACTTACTTTTACGAGCGGAGCCTCGAGCAATAGCTGGTCTTTTATATTAACTGTTTATTATCCCTCAAAAAATCAAAGGTAAAATAAGTCTTGCTGTACATTTCGAAATCATTGATGAAATGCGCCGTGACTCTTACAAAAGTATGGAAAATACGTCATTTCAATTCGACAACATACCTTGTTGTATTCAAGAATTAAAACCCGTACACACGGCTACACATCAAGTTAGACATCCTATAATACATATAACTACGCTACATACAAAATAGAGAATTGTCGGAAAGGGACAGTGTATAGTGGTGTCGATGTAATGGCACTCTCTCGCACGATTCGCAGCGTTCAACTCCTAATAGGTTAAAGTCCAAACAGTCTAGGTTGATGTGTCGCTGTGTGTACTAAGCGTGGTAATTGATTACACGTCACATAATAAAGACAAGATAAAACAAAAGACCTCGAATGTCCATAGTAGATAGTATAATTATCTGCCCCTGACATTCAATCACACTTTTGTTTTAGTAAAATATTGTAAAATACTCCACATACATTTTTTATCAATTGCCTTGACCCATTTCGATATCGCTTGTACCTACCTACTTACTGCCGATAAATTATTAAATTTATGTGTAGCATCAATAATAACATAAACATACATCCATAGATAGCTTAAACCGCTGAAGAGGCAGGCAGAGATGATAATTATAGTAATAAAGATATACAGAATGTCCCAGAAGTCGACGTCAAGCCGGAATCAGGTAACAGGCTAAGTTATAATAGCTATCACAAAAATATAAAAATAAATCTAAGTTACTAAAATGCCTATCCCGTATATATATATATATATATATATATATATGTTCCCCGCCGCATCTATCTGTCTGTCCGCGATAAACTCAAGAAGTACTGAACTTATTTTCATGCAGTTTTCACCAATAAACAGAGTGATTCATGGGGAAGGTTTATGTGTGTAATTTGTTAAGGTTTTGTATTACCCGTGCAAAGCTGGGGCGGATTGCTAGTAAGTAAATATGTAAGTATATATCATGCAACGCAAAATTTTCAAAAGTATTTATGATATAAGTATTACATCCAAATTTTCCCAACTATGTATCTAATAGAGGACGAGAAAGATTAAATAGAAATCACTACAGCTACAGCACATTGTTCGACCCGAGAATCGATACCGGGACCTGGCGATCGGCCGCAACACCACAGTGCCCTCGAGACAGTCGCAAAAACAAATTTTATATAAATAATATAATTGAGTGCTTCTTTATTTTAAGTACACACGCATTGTTTTATACGATAGCACTTAGAAGACAATTAGATTTAATAGCGTGAGAAAGTTTTAATCTACTTATGTTGTATTATATTGTTATTGTAATTTTATATAAGTTGGCTAGGTCATCATGTCAGTCCATAAATACACATATTTTAAAGTTAAAGACTTTATCTCTTAATCAACGCTCCATACTTGGGGGTTAGACACAATTAATTTTCATTACATCTGGATTCCGGCTATTGAAACATTTAGTAGATACGGTAAGTAGTACGAAAACCACAATTGTCGAATAGAAAGGTACTGCACAACGGGATTCGAGCGCTAATCAGCGATACTGCCCAAGCCTGGTGCACATAAGCTCAACTCTACAGTAGAACCGAGCTTGGTGCACCGAAAGAAAGTGCTTCGGCTGTTCCGGTAAAAAGATTGTTGCCCATTAAAATTGCATTATGTGCCTATGTTGATGGTATACAATTATTTTCTAAGTGTAAAAAGGCACTGTCCATTGCTATCCTTTAAGCCGCTAACGGAGCGACGCCGACGCTGTGATCGACTACGTACATATGTTTCAACGAGTGATTGAACGCTTTAGAACTGCTTACCATAGGCGGCCTGATTGCTTGTTACCCCATTAGTTACAAATATAATAGTAGTAGTAGAGCCAAGCTGGTTACAGCAGGAATGCGCCGGCTCGACCGGGGAAGTACTACCCTCTCACAGAAAATCGACGTGAAACAACAGTGTTTCACTGCTGTGTTTCGTTCGGTGAATGAGAGCGCCGGAGGCCTAAGCATGAGGTGACGATTCTCGCAGCGTATGAGGGACCTGCAGAGTATCCCTAGAGTCATTGTGTGGGTGGCGCGAGTCGACCCGGCGGCCAGGGAGAGCCGTAGAAACGGTGCTCTGCTGGCCGCCCGCGGTATAGTCCAGAGGCCCAACCGAGTCTAACCAACTAGGTTGGCTGCCTTATCATGCCGCGCATAATCTCGAGGTGGCTCGTCGTGCCGGGTGGTGACCGGAGGGTGGGTACGGGGATCCTTCCGTCCGTCGGATCGGCTATCGCCATACCATACAGTTATATGACAAAACTTGCTCTGCGCCTTGCCCCACTTTGCTGCGAGAATAGCCGCCTCTTTTTTTTCACGCTTCCCCTTCCTTTCACTTTATGGCAGTACGAACAAAGCATTGTCGTTCAACAGCAGCCAATCGCCGTAACCCCACTGGTGCTTCCTGTGTCGTGGAGTTTATTAAATTCAGAGGACTCCACGCTAACCTTAATGCCGTCCATCACCACCTGGAGACGGCTCGGCCGGCAATGCTTTTTCTAACGGAGACACAAATACGCCGTCCTGCAGACACGAACTACCTGCAATATCCCGGCTACGTGCTAGAGGAGTGTTTCCTCGCGAAAGCCGGGGTATGCTTGTTTGTTAGGGCTGATATTTGCTGTCGCCGTCTACAATGCCTAGAGGACCCTTCCTTCTCTGTCCTTTGGGTACACGTAGATCATGGCTCTTTCAGCCAAATCTACATGTGCCTCTACCGATCCCATTCAGGAGACGCTGAGACAACTCGACTCTTCAATTACCTGAGTCAGGCGGCAGACGACGTGCAGGAGCGGTTTCCGAACGCTGAGTTGGTGTTCTTGGGAGATTTCAATGCCCACCATGAGACCTGGTTGGGTTCTCCCAAAACAGACCACGCGGGACGAACTGCCCATGCGTTCGCTCTCACGCATGACCTGTCTCAACTGGTACTCCAGCCCACCCGGATACCAGATATTGCAGGTCAGGCTGCTCTGCTCGATCTGCTGCTGACGAGTAACCCGAACCGGTACAGTGTGTCGATTCGTGCTCCTTTGGGCACCTCAGACCACTGTCTGGTTTGTGCCACAGCTGTTGTTGTTACGCCCCCACGACCCGAGGAGGCAAGACGACGACTGTGGCACTACTCGTCAGCAGACTGGGATGGAATGCGGGAATACTTCGCATCCATCCCTTGGGCTCAACGCTGCTTTGAGAACAGGGATCCATCAGAGAGCGCTACTGCTGTCGCTGGTGAAATCATCCTGGGTATGGAATATTATATTCCATACAGTGATGTCACGAGCGGCGGCAGGAAAAGGCCCTGGTTCGGGCGTGAATGCGCCGATGCTGTTGAACGCAAACAGACAGCGTATCGCGCTTGGACCAGGGCTCGCACTCTCCACGACCCTAACGTGGATCACCTGAAGGCAGCGTTCAACCAAGCCACAAAGGTCTGCAAGAGGGCATACTTAAGAGCCGATGCCCAGCGCGTCGCACGGTTCGGCCAGGAACTAATGGCGCATTCTACGGGCAGTCGTAGCTATTGGCGCCTGGCCAAGGCCGTGCAGTCCAACTTCTGCCAGACCATGCTGCCCCCTCTGAGGTATCCGAATGGATCACTGGCTCATCGGCCGCAGGAGAAAGCAGATCTGCTTGCAAATCTCTTTGCGGCCAACTCCCGAATCGATGACTGCGGTTCGCAGCCGCCTAACATTGCCAACAGCGGCTACACCATGCCTGATATATGTATCAGGCAACGAACCGTTCGTGCGATACTGCAGTCTCTCGATGTTCGGAAAGCCAGTGGACCTGACGGTATCCCAGCTGTGGTTCTTAAAAAATGTGCAGCGGAGTTGTCTCCCACACTTACGCGCCTATACCGGGCGTCTTACGTCGCAGGCATTGTGCCTGAGGCTTGGAAGGAAGCGAACGTTCAACCGATTCCCAAAAAGGGGGACCGTTCCGAGCCAAGCAACTATCGACCCATAGCTATCACCTCGGTGCTTTCCAAGGTGTTCGAGCGGATTATAAACACCCAAATTGTCCGCTACCTGGAGGATCAATCGTTGATCAATGATCGCCAATACGGCTTTCGGTCTAAACGATCAACGGGTGATCTTCTAGCGTTCGTCACGCACCTCTGGGGTGAGGCTATGGACAAGCACGGCGAGTCTTTGGCTATCAGCCTTGACATAGCCAAAGCTTTCGACAGAGTCTGGCACCGGTCTCTTCTTTCCAAGCTTCCGGCCTATGGCTTGCCCCCTCAACTGTGCACCTGGATTGCAAGTTTCCTGCAGAAGCGTCGTATTCGGGTCCTTTGCGACGGTCGCGCTTCCAAATTTATGCAGGTCAATGCAGGAGTGCCTCAGGGTTCTGTCTTATCCCCTACGCTCTTTCTTCTGCATATCAATGATATGTTGAATCTCGGCAACATACATTGTTATGCGGACGACAGTACCGTGCATGGGCGATATCTCGGACATCCTGGGGCCAAACAGGCTGAGGTTGAGGGGAAAAGGCAGAATCTTGTCGTTGAACTTGACCGGACCTTGGACCGCATCTATGAATGGGGTGCCAAGAACTTGGTCGAGTTCAACGCCAAGAAGACCCAGGCATGCGCGTTCTCAACAAAAAAGTCTCCGTTCCTTCCCCTCCCTTCTCTGAAGAACACTCCACTGGTGATACGTGACAGTCTCTCCATCTTAGGTATGGATCTTTGCCGCTCCCTTAATCAGAAAACCTATATCGAGAGCGTCATTAAGCAAGCTTCGCGAAAACTCGGAGTTCTGAACAGGGTGAGGCGGTTCTTCACGCCTGGGCAACTGTGCCTATTGTATAAGGCACAAGTGCGCCCTTGCGTGGAGTACTGTTCTCATCTTTGGGATGGCTCCGCGCAGTACTTGCTGGACGCTCTCGACCGGTTACAGCGGCGGGCTGTCCGTATCATCGGAGATCCAGAGGTCACGAGTTCACTGGAACCTCTGCAACTCCGTAGAGACATTGCCTCATTGGCATGTTTCTACAGAATATACCACGGGGAGTGCTCTGAAGAGTTATTCCACCTTATCCCGCCCTCCCCTTTCCTATCCAGAACAACGCGTGCTGGGCTCAGATGCCATCCTTACACGGTAGAGTCGATTAGAGCGCGTACCGAAAAGTTTGGGTCCTCATATCTCTGCCGAACGACCAAGGCATGGAATTCTCTGCCAAGGCACGTGTTTCCTTCTTCCTTCAATCCTGGGTTCTTTAAGCGGGGCGTGAAAAAGCATCTTCTCAGGCCGTCAAAGTAGAGACCTCAACATCGCCTCGGCTACTGTGGGGGCGATGTGGAGGCCACTGCTCTTAGACCACACGACTGCTTACCATCAGGTGGAGTGTGGTCATGTTGACGAGCAAAATAAAAAAAAAATAAAAAAATAAAAAATATGACTATGTCCAAATATAAGACAAATTAAAATGAATATAACTTGTTGAAAATTCATTGTACATTACATAGTGCGCAAATCACTTGCGGGCTTGCACTATGCGTGAACACCTATTACTACTCGTACTTTTCAAGTAAGGTAATTCTTCTGTTAGTTTTGCTTCCGAATATCGTTGTGGGTACGCTACATAGCATTTTTTGACCCTTGTCTAGTCCAGGTATATACCTAGATTGTGTGGTAATATTAGAATGCATAGGCATGCACTAAACTTCCACGGTTCGTACTGGAATAAGTTCTATAATCTAATCTAAAGGTTTGAAACCCCTATGTTGGTTTTTCAATCCCAACATTGTTAAAGACAACAACGGTTACTGCCCAATAAAAAAGAAATCGCACTTTTGCCATTATTTTTCTATTCGATTCATCGATGTTGACATTGTTGACAATATAGTAAGTATGGTTAAGTTTATCTTATTCATAATTCATGCCACCCGGGAAACATAATACTCTGAGGAGAGCCCCGAGCCCAGCAATGAGACAATTGATATACAGAACTGATAATATTCATTCCCGAATATTTTACCCTGTATAAAAATAAAGAGGACTTACATTCATAACGTTGATGTTCAAACTACTATAACCGGTGTAATCAGTACTATTTTTAGTATTCTGGATCTCTTTTTGTGTGTCTCTGTAGGCCATCACAGCGTTTATGAGGCGGTGAGTCTGGGGACAAAGATACATCGTCGGTATACATTGTTAATGTTAGGTGAGGATTTTAGAATGTTATTGGATCTGGTTTAAGTACTTTGAGCACAGATTACTTAATAGTCAATACCGTGTGTGTGTGATATTAGATATACAAAATAAACGTCTTGCGATCAAAAAGTCAATACTCAATATATTTATTGCACTCCATATGTTATTTATAGGTGTTACACAAAATCACAGTAGGTACAATATGGGCGCTGTAGGTCACGGCAATGTAGAAGAGAGGAGGATGCTGTTTTTATATATAACATAAATCTCTGTAATCATTAATTATTGCACTATTCGTTTTATATTATTTTAAATTGAGTGTACTCGTATACAGTATTTACGTTCTAGTCTTATTCAATTTAGATAATATTTATATAAGCAATTAAATTACTATTTCAACTTTGTTATTATCTTATTATTCATTAAATTTATATTGTATATATTTATTCATTTTAAATATTTAGTATAATGTTATATTGTATTATGCATTTAAATATGTATTTATATTAGTTATTTAATCATTATTATTGTTTAATAATATATTTATTATAGTTTCTATACTTATTTATTTATTTTAAGTCTTTATCATCAATGTATTCTTTTATATTATATTAGGCTTTATTTATGAGTATTTATTTTAGTTTATTTGTAAATGTTATATTTCTAGGTTCTTCTTATATGGCTTCTGAAAGTTTATTATATATTTTTATTGACATTACATATGGGCTATTGGAATGAAGGGTCATGTTAGAAGTAGGTAACATTAGTCGGTTTTTATGTCTTAATGATCTATTTGCATGTTTGTCTCTACACTTAGTAACGAAGGTACCTAATATTATTACTCATAAAGAATATCGGTCATATCGTACCTGAGCGTGTACAGATATGTTATATCCCACCAAAAACATAAATGTAAAAAAGGAGAGCCAAGTTCAATACAAAAATTATGCTTGGCTGTGGGCTTCGCCGCAAAAAGAATGGAGATCTAAATGAGTGCCAAGTTCTATGCAAAATCCAAATATGTATTTATAGGAACAAAATAACATTATGAACAAGTATTAAACTCTATTTCTTTGCTCTATTGGATACCTATAACAATTGCTGTTATTTAAAAATGTGAGATCTTAAAGTAGGTTAGATTTGACTTGGCCAGTTGGGCATTTTAACTTTTTTATTTTTTATTTTTTTCCTACGCTTACACACAATTACCGAGCTGGATTCCAAATTTCATCCTTCTAGGTCATCTGGAAGTAGGTTAGATTTAGGTACTATATGTCAGTCAGTCAGTCAGTGCTAAAATTTACGACTTTTTGACATTCATATCTTTATAACCGTTTGAGCTAGCTTCATGAAATTTGGGCTTCTGGATGTCCTTATGGATATAATTAAACACACGTAGTTTTATGTGTTTACGTTAAAGAGGTTTTGAGTTATAGAAGGGTCAAAAGTGGCACCAAGAGGTTCGTGTAATATTACACTCGGCGCTGGCTAACCAGTTCCTTTGCTTGAACTTGGCTTGACACGCTGCCGCGTGTCTAGATACATGAAAAAAATAGTTTTTTTATCATCGTACATTTTGTTGGAATCGGTATGCAAATTATTTTATTGATTATACTTAAATACATTATTTTGATTTTTAATAGTTTAGAAGCGGTAAAACAATTCACTCAATAAGTAAATATCACATTAACTCGAAATCTGATATAAAATAGAAAACTTAGCAAAAGTAAAATATGCATCAAAGTTTTGCTTATACACTTATAACAAAACGTGATTTGTTATTAACGCGCTATACGCTATACGCGTCAATAACAAATCACGATAATCGTTACGTATCATAACCTCACAACAACAAACGCAGTGGCTCGTAACCATAGACTAGTTTATATTATTATCGGTAACTCGCAACTGTCAATCGATATCGGGGATAAGATATGTTCTTTGCAATTTTGGATTTTCTGTTTTTAACCCCGGCTTTGTTATACGGACTGATAACTACCGCTTCTGACGATTACTTTGTGCTTCCCTATAGTTGTTATTGCATTTGTTGTGATAAAATCCATTTAAAATTATATTTATTCACATACTAGATATCTAAAAAGATCGTTAAATTCAGTTTGATAAGCTTAATTAAGTAACTATTGAAACCTGTTTGTTAAAATTTCATTGTAGATTCTAACCTTTAAAGTATTTTTATAATATTAAATTATTATTAGGCTTTTTATGTGCCATTTTCTGACGGAATAGTGTTTAATACATAAATACAAACAAATCTCATTATGGTTTGTTAATGTACATGGAAAATAAAGCTCAGTTACAGCTCCTATAGATATTTGACCATTGTTCTTTACATATTTCTAGAATGTAGATGCATGGTAAGTCGTGATTGCAATGCTTATTGAAAGAAAGATAGAAAACATACTTTAGTTCTAAAATCACGAAATCTTTCACAATATCATAATAGAACACACATATACACAATAATAAATAATTAATAAACATAAATTAAAGTGACAGCCCTGCGCTTATTTATTTACATAAATTCGTACTATTGTACGAATTTATGTATGTATTGTACGAACTTATGTATTCATAAGTCGGGATTCAGGACAAATGAACCAAAATACTAGTAATTTAAGAAACAAGTGATTAGCCTTTATATCAGTACTTACAATTTGCTCATGTTGTTTACGGTGTAGATAAAATACGGTTGGATGGTGGACCAACTGATTGAGTAAAACAATCTTACCTTAACCATGGCACTATTATCTGGCATTTTAAAACCGTGACCGCCTTCACCGTGGATGACAAATTCCATTTCTAAACAAACAGAAACACACATTGGAGGTTAATTACATTAAGTATTCTAATTAATTATTAATATGGAACTAAGTTAAATAGATAACTCTATCTACAAATTTTATAAAGTTAATGGTGAAAAGGACGGTGAAAAGGACTGGTATGTCAATTAAACAGTTTTACGAATATTAAATGGCGACGAGCAAATTGCTTGCATAGTATTATAAAAAGTTAAATAAACATAGTCTTTTACTTATAAAGCAGCGATAGCCTAGTGGGGGAGCGTTAAACTGCCACACAGAGGTCTTGAGTTTGATCCTAGGACACACACCTCTGACATGCCGAACTTGCGTATTAAATAGTCAATTATCGCTTGTTCTAATGTTGAAGGAAAACATTGTGAGGAAACCTGCATAACTGAAAGTTCTCCATAATCCACAGTTGTTACAGATATAATAGAGACAGGAACACACAAGTAGTTGTGTCTTAAATCTAACTGCACAGCCAATTATAGGCTAACACCACATGCAAAATGTTTACTGTATCACCATCTATTATATACTTCCAAGACTTATTTATATGTATTTGAATTCTAGATAACAGGAGATATGTGAAGTCTGCCAACCCACACTGGGCCATCATGGTGGACTATTGCCTTACCCTTCTCACACTGAGAAGAGACCCGTGCCCAGCAGTGGGCCAGTTTACATACAGGGTGTGTCGTAAATAGTGGTCCAGAGTAAAGGAGTCGATACACTGTATTCTTATGTATCACATACCGAAATTTTAACCATTTTTTTTATGCCCCTAAAGTCATATGATTTGCTGAAGATGAGTATTGAAATTGGAAACAGATTAATTTCTTTAAGTACCTTTGACTTTAAAACATAAAAAAGGGTTTGGATATGATAGTACACATATTCAAGAGTAATAATAAAAAAACAGAAATAAAAAAGATTGATATTTGTTGAAATAACAGCCAAATTCGTGAAGCAAGGTGCAGAAATTTTAAAAAAGGACTTTTAATTTTTGGTAGGAGACCCTTAACTGAAAATGCTTAAAATTTCGGTATGTGATACATAAGAATACAGTGTATCGACTCCTTTACTCTGGACCACTATTTACGACACAACCTGTATATTATACTATTACTTGTAAATATTCTATTTAACCTTTCGAATGCCTAAGCCGTAGTTTGTAATAAAATAAGCATTCTCTTAAAGATAAAATATGATTATAAATCTTCATGTTGTTTTGTACAGAAGGCTGAGTAATTTATTAACCTATTGTTTTTACAGTAAAACATACAATGAATGTTAGACCATAATATTAATTTAAATTTTCAAATTACATTGGTGAGCGTTATTTACGAAATTGCACAAAGTGTATAAGATTTTGATCTTTGCATAACCCAATAACCGTAGGTATATGTACAAAAACTCCAAGCAAACATTATTTTAAAACATGGTTAACGATTTGAATCGCGGCAGCACACCGGTGGCCAGAGATAAGAGATTCTTAATTATGTCTGGCAATGCACCTATTGACAGGTTAAAATAGTATTATTCAGTTATCTAATAGATACGTTTCTTTTTAAGTTGGGGATTGCTTTGACGCGTACCTCTCCGCGGAGCGACGAAGAGCTTATGTCGGGCTCGCCGGGGAAAAGATACCCCGGTAATCCCGACTAAACCTACCACGGTGTTCCTCGACATAATCAGAGGCGGCGAGGCCACGCGAATCCCTTTACATGCAATCACGACCCCGCCGAGGTTTCAGCCCACCGCGCCGCCGTATGAAACCGCACGCCACTACACGAAAAGACCTACCCTTTAGGCACTTCTACATTTTAACCCTAATAAAAATCTAATAGATACTTACGCCAAGCTCTTCTATCCACAAAAGTCGCAAAAAGGGAATCATCAAGCGAGGTTAAGCCTTCATCCAAAGCGAAGCCAATGTTCAAAGAATTAAATTCTTGTGTCTTTGCGAACGCCTTCATTCCATCTCTGCCACCCATTTCTTCGTCTGAAACAATATTTCATTATATAACTTTTAAAATAGATCAGGTCAGGTTAGCTAGGCCAGTGTGGTGGACTATAGCCTAAGCCTTCTCACACTAAGAAGAGGCCCATGCCCAGCAGTGAGAAAGTTTAATACAGGGTTGATATTATATGTTAGCTGTATGTCCTACAAAAATCAATCTTATGTTATTTTGATCAATAATTTATATAGCGTATTGACTGCCTCGTTGCTGCAGTATATATATTGTTATATAATATCAGAGATTTGGCGGCCTCGATGGCGTAGTGGTTAGTGTAACTGACTGCCACGCCTGAGGTCGTGGGTTCGATTGCCGCACAAGTCAAACATTTGTGTGCATGAACATGGATGTTTGTATTGGTCTGGGTGTTTCTATGTATAACTGTATGTATTTACAAAAAAATAAGTATTTATGTATGTTTACCCATTGTTTAGCACCCATAGTACAAGCTTTTCATTTTTTTATACGACTATGGTGGCAAACAAGCATACGGCCCACCTGATGGTAAGTGGTCACCGTAGCCTATGGACGCCTGCGATACCAGAGGCATCACTTGCACGTTGCCGACTCTTTAGGAAGGGAAGTGGGAAGGAGAAGGTGCGGGATGGGGGAAAGGGGTCTGAATCTTCTTTGAAGAGGTTAATGAAAACACTGTGGGTCTGTGTGTCTGTCTGTTAGTGACAGGCATAGGAACCAACGGACCGATTGACTTATAACTTGGTGTGCAGATACCTTGGGTCGCCTTACCACGGCTACTGCGTCGAGTGTTGTGGGTTCGATTTTTAACACGTTTTTATTAGCTTGGTTTGTATGTATCTATGTAACGGAATCTTTGAACGTGATTTTCACCCCTTTCAAACCGACGCGGCGACGGATTGATTTGAAACTTTGCACACTTATCGAGGACAGATGACAATACAATAATTTAGAGAAAAATATAAAAAAAAGAATGAAAGTAAATAATAGTTTAAAAAAACCTAAAAAACACGCTTCAAAAAGTAGAAAATAATTTAATAATTTTAATGTTAAAAAACGTGGGGTGGGGGTTATCAAAATATCTTAGAAAGCACCCCACGCTTTTTTACATTAAAATTATTAAATTACTTCAATTCCTTCGTTCGTTTGAACATAATTTTGTGATATCACGAGTAGGTGTTACCAGTCTGGGTGTTAAATCTGTAGGTTATAAATCTTTTGAATTTTATTTAACCCGCTGCAGTTGTGAAGCTCTCATGGCTCATGGATACAAGTTTAACCAACAAACCATCTACAGCGAGTACCTAAGGTCGGAAAACGAGTCATGATTTCATGGTGACTGAATTTCAAGTTCATCCAAAGTATTAAAGTATTATTACGTGTGTGAGACTGTCTATATAAGGCAAATATGGCATTTAGCAGTAAATCATATTAAATCTATCGTGTTGCTGCTATTTTGCAATTACGACACCATGTCACGGAGGAGCTCTTTAAAATACACTGAAAGCATGACGGCATTTTAGTACTTATACTATAACTTATTACTTATTCCGGATTGAATATTTTAGTAGACCGTAAGACGCAGCAGATGTACGTCTCCATATGGTGGACCAACGACCTAGCAAGGGTCGCGGGAAGCGGTTGGATCCGGGTAGCCCGAGACCGATCTGTGTAAAAGCTTGGGAGAGGACTATATCCAGCAGTGAATATCCTTCGGCTGAGATAATATTATAAACTTATTACTTATTCTGGGTTGAATATTTTAGTAGACCGTAAGGCGCAGCAGGTGTACGTCCCCATAAGGTGGACCAACGACCTAGCAAGGGTCGCAGGAAGTGGTTGGAAGAGGGTAGCCCGAGACCGATCTGTGTGTAAAACCTTGGGAGAGGACTATATCCAGCAGTAAATATCCTTCGGCTTAGATAATAAAATAAACTTATTACTTATTCTGGTTTGAATATTCTAATAAGACATGCAAGGCCATTGATTGGATTAGGATCTTTTACGGTACTTACCAGGCATTAAAGTTAAATGTAAAGTTCGAGTCAACGTCACGTTGTTCTTTTTAAGTCTACTAATAGCTTCTAAATACTGAATAGCAACGTCCTTAGTGTCCTGTGTGCCGCGAGCGTATATATCGCCGTTTGCATCCATGTATGCGTCAAAAGGCGGGTATTTCCATTCACTCTGTAATAAAAATGCATTTAAGTATTTCGAAGGAAAACATGAGTAATACAGATTGGCTCATTTGATTGAATTGTTATATTTTAATATGTGCTAAAAGGTATTTATATTTTTTAAATCGACTTGCTTAAAAAAATGACACATCAGAAAATCAAAATAAACTATCACTTAAAATCATTCTCTTACGTACTATTCTATTTTGATAGACAGCTTACTTTGTTAGCATCCTATTTTATTAGATCGAAATTCCTTTTTTGTTTTTTTTTAAGGTAGGGCAATGTTTTCACGCATACCTCTCCGCGGGGCGAGGGAGAGGTTATGTCGGACTTACCGGGGAAAGATGGTGAGCGACATCCCTGTAATACCGACTAAACCTACCACGGTGATCCTCGACTTAACCGCAATCGGCGGAGCCGCGCGAATCGCTTTCACATGCAATCGCGACCCCGCCGAGGTTTCGGCCCGCCGCGCCGTATGAAACGGCAGGCCACTACATGAATAGACCTTTGGGCACCACTAATGTTATCCCTACGACAGTAGGGATAACATTAGTGGTGCCCAAAGGCCAAAACAACCAAACAAACCTGCCAAAACAACCGTGGCCAGTTATTATCTATGTCAGCCGGAAGGTGAGGGCGCCATGCCGCCTCTCTAGCCACTCCTCAAACACGGGACTTACCACCACGATCGTGGCGTGCCCGATATCGAAATACCTAATTTAACTTGTGTTATTAAACTTTTTATTTATTAACTCCTGCTTATATGAAGTCTTCTCGGAATCAACATCTATTTACGTTTCTTACGCTATTGGATTTTACCTAACATTACCTTAGTATTAACTCGGATACTACATTATAGAATAGAATAGAATAGATCTTTATTTGCTGAGAATGTAGGTACATAAAAATAGGTTAGTAAATTATATAACAGATCCATGTACATTCTACCTTATTAGCATGCAAATACAACACAAAGTTAGTAGATGAAGATGACAAATGGGTTATAAAAATGTATCATCTAGGAAATCCTGCACAGAGTAGTAACATTTATCTACAAGTAATTCTGTAAAACATTTTTTAAATTTTAACAATGGTAAATTTTTAATTTGGTTTGGAATTTTATTAAAGATAACAGGAGCCATACAGATCACACTTCTTCTTAGTAAGCTAGTTTTGAACACGCCCGTGCATAGTACGTTCTGATATTGTGATCTTAAAGCTGTACTTCTTTTCTGGTTTCTGATATTGTTGCAAATAGACTTCTGTTTGTTATTACAAATATTGCCAATTCAAAAATATAGAGGCAAGGGAAAGTTAATAGTTTTTGGGACTTAAATATAGGTACGCAACTGTCAGTTATTTTGAGGCCAAATATAGCTCTCAAACAACGCTTCTGAGCCTTAAAAATGCTTTCACGTTCGCTACAATAACCCCAAAATATTACACCAAATCTCAAGATAGACATTAGAAAACCATGATAGGCCACTAATACTGTTGGCAAATTTACTTTTTTGGATAAATTATGTAACATAAACGCGGCTGTACTTAAACGTTTACATATATCTTCTGCTTGCGGCTTCCAAGTTAATTTGCTATCAATTAAAATTCCTAGAAACTTTGTACTGTTCACTTTTTCTATAATTTGACCATTGTAGTTAATATCCATATCTCCTATAGATATTCGTTGATGAAAGTGCATTGTTTTTGTTTTTTGTATATTGATAACTAGGTTATTATTGTCAAGCCACTTTATTAAACTACTGATTGAATTGTTTATGTCATCTACATATGAGTCTTTATTGATACATGGAACAATTGAAGTGCTATCGTCTGCAAATAAAACCATAGGATTAGATATATAACGTGGCAGGTCATTAATATATAACAAAAATAGTAAAGGTCCGAGGACACTACCCTGTGGGACATACAAGCGTTATACAGGGACAGTGAAATTAACTGACTCATATGGATTGACTGAAATGAAATATCTATGTCGCGTGCAGGGGACTAAAAACAAGTCTCCTAGCTGGAAAATATGTTAGGCTTGTATCGCCGCCCCGCCGTGGTGTTGTAATACTCATCACTTGACTTTAGCGATGACTATACGACCTGATTACCTAAAAACAAAATTTTAACAAAAAAGAAAACCGACTTCAATGAAGAATATTCTAAAACATGCAAAATGCACTAAAAGATTAATAAATAATTGCATATTCTTGTGAATAATTAAATTATTGTTATTAATGGAGTCGGTGTCAGCCAAGGTAGGTTTGTAACTAATGAAACATGAGATGTCTTACTATAATCATAACATAACATTGACATGCACAATTACACATATAGACGCGGCGCGGGCGGCTGACACCGACTCCAAAAATAACAATAATTTAATTATTCACTAGAATATGCAATTTTATTAACCTTTTAGTGCATTTTGCAAGTTTTAGAATATTCTTCTGTGAAGTTGGTTTTTCTTTTGTTAAAATTTTGTTTATTTCTCGGTTTTTAGTGAACCTTGCCAAAAACGAGAACATCATCAATGTAGCCAAATACGCATTATAAAGATAACTCGAAAACGAATGGTCCAATCTTGATTAAAATGAAATGGGACCACACGGGAAGCACCAACTTTCAAATAAAAAAAGAATCATCAAAATCGGTTCACCCAGTCGAAATTTATGAGGTAAAAAACATAAAAAAATTAAAAAAATACAGACGAATTGATAACCTCCTCCTTTTTTTGAAGTCTGTTCAAAATATAACTGCCTCTGTGGCGCAGCGATAGTGAATTCGACTGCTGTGCATGAGGTCTCGAGTTCGAATCCCGGATCGAGCCAACAACGAGTAATTGGATTTTTTTGTTAAGAAATCTCAATAGCAGCCCGGAGTTGAAAAGTTGGCGGTTTAGACACCCCGTGCCTCGGACAGTACGTAAAGCCTTTGTTAAACGTTGGCCTTGCGACTGATCTCTCTCCGGTCGTGTCGGATTACCGTCCCATCGAATCATGAGAGTTAGGAAACAGAGAGAGCACTTGTGTTTACGTACTATAATATCGGCTGTGCAGATGGCCAGCCTCCGATAAGATTGGCCGCCGTGACCAAAATTTGGTCTGGAGGACATTTATATTAAATGTCATTACTCAAAATGTAGATTATAATTTGATACTTATTCATCAAATTGCTTCTGTTGTTGTATCTCGAACTCTTCTTCTCCTTAGCCTTTACTATTCCCAAGTTACTTGGGGTCGGCTTTCTAGTCTAACCGGATTTGACTAGATATCAGTTTTTACACGGAGCGACTGCCATCTGACCTCCGCAACCCGAAGCCTAATGATACCCTAAGGCTAGACCAGTGTCAGGATATTAGAACTGACTTCCCAATAATGACTGCCATAGATGTTCATGGCAGCGGGGACCGACGGCTTAACGTGCTCTCCAAGGCACGGAGCAGGCGATAATTGTCAATCAATACGCACATCATTTCGCGACGTGGCCGCGTGAGTTCGAACCCGAGACCCTCTGCATTGCAGTCTGTTGGTCTCGCCACTGAGCTATCGCTGCTTGTTGTATCTCGAACTATCTGCATTAATTAACCACTTAATATTTTATAATCGTATATTAAATGCGTTAATTAATTACGCAAACAGTTAATTCTGAATGCACTTATTTACGACCATGTTTGTAGATTATATATACTCAAAGCACCTCTCCGTTTTATCCGTGATAAAAAATGCTACAATTATTATTTTATTACAATGAAACAATGTAGCTAATTAATAAAGTGCATTGTTAATCTTTATCGTGTATAAAGAACACAATCGACCTGCTTCGGATGTAATTAATCGCTTTTTCAGATAGATATTTAAACGAGTTATAAACCTTGATTGACATATTGATTAATGTGCATTGTTTGCGGCTTTTGTTATTTTTTATATTAAACTAGAGAGAGAGAGACTAAAGGGGGTACCTTTCATCCAGAGAAAAAGCACTGTTCCTGAGGGATAGAAATTTTAACTGACATAGCCTACATTAACGCGAACGAAATCGCGAGAAAATCTGGTTTAATATAAAAAATAACTTGAGCCGCAAACGATGCTTAGTTATTAATCAATGTGTCAATCCAAATTTGTAATTCGTTTAAATATCTATGTCATTTTTTGTACACCTGACAAAGTATATGCGAAATATCGGAATGATCGGTCGAGTAGTTAAGGTGTGAAAGCGTCACAAACAAACTTACATTCGCATTTATAATATTAGTTAGGATTAGGATAGTTAGAATACACGTGTATCATATCATGATAACGAGAATTCTATGAATTTCTTTCGTATCGTTGTTACGTAATTGATAGACTCTAAAAACAACCGATGTTAAAATGCACCACACGTCACGATTCTCTGTAAAAAGGTACTAGAAAAGAACAAAGAAGCAAAGTCTTACTGGATCGGCCTTAACCACGTCCATGTGTGAGTTAAGCATGATGCTGGGTAGACTGGGGTCAGCGCCTAATATCGTAGCAACGAATATCGGCTTGCCAGCTGGCTCGTATATAGCATACGGTATTCCTAGCTCGGTCATCTGACGAATCCAGAAATTCACCGCATGTTCTGCAAGAATAAGAATCCTACTTTAAATTCGAATAACTTATATAAATATATATTTAAATATAAGTTAATTAAAATGCTTCCCTAGGTATTAGATAAGTGTATATTATATTAACATCCTTTATAATGATATTGTTACGACATTTACCTAAAGAGCTCGTAAGTTTAAGAGCTTTAAAAAAATCTTTTCATTGACGGAAATCTTGCTAAAATGTAGCTCGGCAGCATTGTGTTACTGTGAAAAAGCTTACTGCGTATATTATAATTTGACAACTGCATCGCCGACCAATTTAGTACAAATACATTTTGAAATAGCTGATCAAAGTAGGTACCTAGGGCCATAATTCAGAGCATAGAAGAGATAATCTGCCGTGATTATGAACTAGCTACCACATCTCATAATTCAAGATGCATATGAATTTCGTTTATGAAGTTTATTTATAATCTTTTTACTCAATACGTCGTTATGAATGTTGGACAAATAAACGACTAATAGTTAATAAAACAGAACAAATTAAATATATTTTTGCGATAGACACGTGGAGTATTGAAGTAGAATTATAAAATTGGCTCTTGGAACTATAATATTATGCGCATTATTACAACACAATTAAATGGCGCTGAATCGTTGAGTTTACGTCACGGGTTTCGCGGAAGAAAATCGCCTGAAGAGGCGAGGGAAAGGAAAGGCAACTGTCCGGCGATGTTACAATAATTTTTAAAAGGTAGTAGTACTTAAATAACTTGCCATCTAGCCTCCTAGATAAAGAAAATGGTGTCTACAACAAACGTTTACTGCTATATACCGGAGTATAGGTACCTACTATGAAATGCTACAAGAGCTGCATTATGTAGCTCGGTACAAACGTCGCCGTCGTCGGCGTTTACATCACTGCGTCTGCAAGTTATCACCAAATTTACGTTTATGAGCGCTTGATATCTAATCTATAACGACTGTTTGCGTACTTACCTTCTGACTAACACACCTAATATGAGTAAATAAATACGCTGCCACATATAAATAACTTTACCACAAACAATATAAACATTAGTAGGTATATATTATGTATACATTTTTTGATCTCACGTATACTATAATTTTAAATTACCTTTCCTTTCTATCTAACATCAAAGAAAACCACGTGAAAAGCAAAAATATGAACAGCCGCTAGCCAGAGAGAGGCTTACTTTGTATAGAAACAGATAATAAAAAATAGCATGAAAATTGGCACGAAGGTGGCTACGTTCGCGTAGTATAGAATAAATAACGTTCTTGTTTTAAACTAATTAACTATGGTTCGGACGTTCGCGCCGGGGCCTTACACTTTTTATAACTATGTCTTGATATGGTTAAGGTTGGACATAATTAAGTTAAGGGTAAATGTCGTTATTGTTAACTTCAAAGATTACAGAAGTTATTAAAAATAATAATGATACAGATTTTATACATACTTATGTTTTCTGGTTGGCTCGTATCAATCCGTAGATATTCTCGAAATATATCAACTGAATGTAGTTCTAAATAGTGTTGATACTTGTTCCACAGTGGTCCAGCAGCACTCTTGTGTATTTGTGATGCTATACACACAAATATGAGTGATTTCAACATCTTTATTTTCATTCTGGAAAAAACACACTTATTTTTATTCTGTAAAAAGATATTTACATATATTTTCTAATGAGAACTAAGTATAAGTAAACTATTACCCTAACCTAGTATGTAAATTGAGAAGATCGTTCTTGCTTAATTTTAAACGAAGGTAAGTCTTTAGAAAACCTACTTTTATACAATACTAGAAGCAAAATATTCTAGATTTTGATCGAGCGTCAGGCTTGAAGCATTCGCTTTTTCTACTATATGACTACTTAGGCACTGACAATAACCGGGTTGTTAAGACATAAGTCAAGTCATACATATGAAACCAAAATCGGTTTACAAAGACTATTTCAGAAATACCTAAATACTACGTAGATGATTTGTAAGTAGGTATATGAAATACTTTTAAGCGTAGGATTTTATTATTATCTATTAATTGAATCAAATTGGCAAACTATGTGTAGTATATAGACATTTTCAAGTTTCGAGCCGGAAGAACCTCTTCAAGAAGGATTGCCAGTGCTAAATTGGAGTAAATGGTTACCGTTTATTTGTTTGGGATTTTTTGTATGGTGGAGGTTCTTCATCAGTCCAGAGTCTTCAGTTTAAACGTAATCCTAAGTTTACGTGAAAATCCCACTCTGTCCTACCTCTTTTACCTCTTATTTGTAAAGTTAAACTTATATTCGTCTAAGGGCCCTACCTCACCGAGAAGCCATGACGACGTCGCCGGCTAAGTCACCGGCTACGTATATTTTAATTCATATTGAAACGTACCACAATTAACTCACTTGGCGATGGTTTGATCACGTCGCCAATTTGGAAACATAGCCACGACCACCGGCTCCCTGTTTGGAGTCTGGATATTCAGGCGCGCTGGTGACGCGCGACGTCGCCAATCAAATGTACACGAGCAAGCTGTATCTCATTTACTCAGTGTCCAACCGGCCGCCAAGACAGACGCCGTATACGTGTTTTTGTGGAAAACTGAAAAAGCTGACTGGCAGTTGGTAGCCACTGACTACTCCCGGCTACCAAAGGTAGCCAAGGGTAACGATGTCTACATAGCCGGTAACGTCGTCGTGGCTTCTCAGTGAGGTAGGGCCCAAAGTAGGTACTCGAAATTATACAAAGGCCTTTTAAAATCTTTAAATAAGTAACATTGTCTTTAAAAAAACAAGTTCGAACCCGAGGCGCATCTCTGTCTTTTCGAAGTTATATGCGTATTAAATAGTTAATTAGCGCTTGCTTTAACGGTGAAGAAAAACATCGTGAGGACACCTGTATATCTGAGAGTTCTCCATAATGTTCTCGAAGATATGTGAAGTCTGCCAACCTGCACTAGGCCAGCGTGGTGGACTATGGCCTAACCCTTCTTACACTGAGAAGAAGCCCGTGGCCAGCAGTGGGACAGTTTAATACAGGGCTGATATTATATTATTATTATATAATTCACAAGCGTTTAAACAACATGATTCTAAACTACCGTTTGAGGACAAATTGTACGCTGTGTAGAATTCAAACTGACAACACCCGGCGTGTAAAAGTGGCGAGTCGCGCACATTATTCACTACACCATAAGTGTAGACGCTGTTAAAAATGAATAAATCCTTTACTTCACCCGTTTAAATCTTAGCCACTCGATTACTTTGGTGGATTAAGACAAATTTAGCAATCATTGTAACTGGTTTTGAAGTTTTTTTATTCAAAAGCTTAATGTTCGCCGCTTTGGTGATTATCACCCGTATAAATGGATTTATATACCTAGCTTCCTGCTATAATGTTATCTATACATATAATAAATCTGTAGAAGTGTACATTCTGTACATTGAAAATATAAAAAAAATAAATAGCAGTGTTACTAGATCGAAACGGAATCCAAAAATGTGATAAAAAAATTTTTGTCTGTCTGTCTGTTTCTTCAAGCATCACGCAAAAACTACCAGTTCGATTACGATGAAACTTCGTATTATTATACTTTAATATCCTGGGCACCACATTGGGTACTTTTTATCCCAAAAAAATATATACAATAAAAATCAAACTTAATTATGCGGTTCAATCCCTAGACACGGTTACTGTACCAACCGCAAATAATAAGTTTGTCGCCCTTTATGTCACCGGCAGTTCACTAACGTTGCGCTGTAAATGTAGGGACGAAGGTCGAATTTGGCTTGAACCGTTCGTGGCACTAGTGTGGCGCGCGACGCCACGAATCGCAAGCCTATATAAGGACGGCGTCTCCGCCGCGTAAAGTTGTTAAGGCCATCTGAGGCCAACAACCAACACACAAAAAAAAAGTCTCTCTCTCCATACATTTTTTGACTGTTGAATCGGACGGACGCGACGTGTCGAGCGGTGAGCGTTCGTTGTTATTGACATTTTATAAATTGTATGCCTGCAATTTTAAACCGTGCTTTTCAGCGCGATCTTTTTATTTCAGGACAGTACAGTAGACTTTAGAGTAGTTACTTATTAGGTTTATTTTTATAAGGTGTATATATAGATTTAATTAGGTATAGGTAGTATATTTAATAATGTGTAACGTAGGTTATTTCTAAGACTGTTAGGTAGGATTAGTTATTTGTATATGTTTTAGTAGATATTAGTTTAGAGTACATACGCATTTTTCTTATTTATTTAGGTACCTACCTAGCTTAGATTCGTTTTCATAAATAGTACAGTACATAAATATACAGTATTGTAACTCGGCCGTATCTTTGAAATAAATGCATACAGCGGCGCGGTACGTAAACATGCGATAGGGCTGCCCACCTACAGCATTTTAATTAAATCTGCCTACTTTGAATTTCTATCTATTTTTGTGATTGTAAATATTTTTTATTTAATTTAAACTAATAAAATAGTTTGTGAATGGAATAGGAAGTGTTCAATAAAAATGCATGTTGTTCACTCGTGTCAACTGTCAATCACTTTTCTTTACTTATTCACTTTATTTATTAGTCCAGGCATTTATTTTTCGGGAGGAAAAAATCCTTTAAAAAGACTTAAATTACGTACCTACCTACTAGTAAGTATAATCATTTTATAGTCTTACCTTTCGGAGTTTCCAGGTAATCTAAAAAAAGTTATCTCTGGGTGCATTAATGAGGAACTCATGCAACCAAAAACAGCACAATATATTCTACTTGTCATATTAAATAGGCTATACTTGTACTTATTTTTGGTAAAAAAATCGCGCGGTTATTGTTTAAACAACACACCGTCCGTTCGTCACTGCGGCGCATTCGCGACTGGTTGCGTGCCGAGCGCATGCCAACGCCGAGGCGCGTAGGTATGACTCGAGTTCCGACCGTTTGTATGAAGATAGGTTACTGTATAATAGTATTACCGTGTAAATAGTTTTATTTAGGTAGGTATTTAATTTTCTCTTTTATTATTATATTTAACTTTGGTATATGTATTAGGTTATTATAATTCAATATAGGTAAAGTAGCTTAGTTATTAATTTTAATTCTCTAGATTTTAATATTCGCAATATATAGGTACAATATAGTATCTTAAATATTTCTTTTTTTAACACGCCAGTTGCACTCACTGATCGGTAAGCAATTAGCGAGGTTAAGCAACGTTGGATGCGGTCAGTCTATAGATGGGTGACCGCTTAGTTGTATTTCATCTGAGCGTCTCCGTGCTTCGGAGGGCACGTAAAAAGTCGGTCCCGGTTGCTGTCAATTTGACAGCAGTCGTTAAGCCATGTCAGAGGCCTACGGGCTACTTGAACAACTCTTGACAACAGGTTGGCCACTAACCACACGAAAAGAAAAGAAGAAGAAGAAGAATACGTTTATCGCGAGCGAAGCCGCGGGCAAAAGCTAGTACTAATTAAAACTATAAAGATTCACCAGTTACCGCTTTTAAGATCCGTGGCATACTGGTCACTTTGATTTTAATTATGTAAATGCTAATTGCCAAGTAATTATGCCTCATATTGTAATGACGATATATTTTAATGATTGAAAGCAATAAAGAAAATGTATTATTATTAATGTATTATTGGTTTCCGTGATCAAATTACACAATTCATTTGTAGTCTGGAAAAATTCAAACTAAGCTATGTTCACAGTTTATACAATGATTAAACATAGCATATCATCACACCTTTCACCAAAAGATAGGATAGCGGTGTAAAACATCGCTATTTCGATAACTATACTAAGGTCCCACAAAATAAAGACTATTATACATTGCCACTAAGACTTCCCTGCCATAAATGTTATAATTCTTTGCCGGATTAAGGTACCTATCTTAAAATATTTAAAAATATATTTTTTCGAGTCCAGAAATTAAATCCTGTGATTATCTCAAACTTTGAAAAACATTTATTAACTTATATAAATACTCTATTGTATAATTTTAAAATGTTATTATACCGTAAAACATTTATAAATAGTATATGATGTTAGTTACAAAATAGGCTATAAGTCTTGGGCACCGTTTATAACTAAAAGAAGTCCATACCTACGATTCGATTATCACACTTTCCAGCAAAATCGCATAGACGTGCGTCATTTCATAAAAAGTTGCTTACATTACATATTTATGTAAGTTTACATGTATTTACACGTATACGTGCGTAATTATGTACCTAGTGATATCATTCAAACTTTACTTCAAACTAGAAGATATTAGGTAGGTAGGTACTCTGATGATGGATATGTCCATAGATATAGGTACTTAGAACCATTTAAGCGTGGAGTATCTACAACACAGGGTTTTATAAAAAATAATCCCGGTGTATTCTACAGCACAAAATGAAGACATTGTACATATCGACGGTTCCCCGACTATTTGAGCTAAGCGTCATTTTGAGAGAGTTACAGGAGAAAGGTTTAAAGTTTTATTTTTCGGAAAAATGAATAAAAAGAATCTATTGAATGGATTTTAGTAAACTTAATACAGTATTTCTATAAGTACATACTGCATCTTACTGAATTGATATTGCAAATATATGAGTATTATTTTCTAAAATAAATGTCGCTTAATTCAATATGCGCTATATGCTTTGTTTTATGGAGTAAAGCAAAATGGCTCAAACGCCTATGGATTGAATAGTGATTGAAAGTGAATTAGCTCAAATGTTTAATCAATATGGAATAAAACAAGACAAAATGGCATATACAACAAACCTCACAATGAATTACCTAAGTCAAATGAGTTGAAGCAGCATGTAACATTGAACCAGACTAGTGCACCTTGATACAGACGACGATCGGTGCTCAACCCCACTCAAGTAAAACAAACTTTTCATAAAATTAGAGATAGGTACTTAGTTCACAGTTCTAATACAACTCTAATGGACCTAACCATGGATAATTTGGTAATTAGTGATAATTTTAAAAGTAAACTAAAATGGTTTGAAGCAGTTTTTAATAAAAAAGTAATATTTCTAAAAGTTTTATTCTTAGCGGTTCGCCGTGAATAAAACTTTTATAAATATTACTTTTACAGAATAATTTTTTATGAAAATTTGTTAATATTATGAAATTCAGACATTATTATCTCAGACGAAAGACGTCCACTGCTGGACATAGGTTTCCCCAAGGTCTTAAACACAGACCGGTCTTAGGCCATCCGCATCCAACCGCTTTCCGCGACCTTTACCACGTCGTCGGTCTTGTCTTGTCAGCCTTGTAGAAGGCCTACCCCTGCTGCGTCTTTCGGTGCGTAGCCGCCACTTCAGAACCTTTCGGTTATGAGCGCTATGTGTCCTGCCCACTGCCACTTCAGCTTGGCTATCCGGAGAGCTATATCGGCAACTTTAGTTTTCCTGCGGATCTACTCATTTCTGATTCGATCCCGCATAGTAACCCCGAGCATAGCTCTCTCCATCGCCCTCTGAGTGACTCTGAGCCTTCTGATAAGGCCCATAGTGAGCGACCACGTCTTGGATCCGTATGTCAACACTGGCACCATATATTGGTCAAACAATTTTGTCTTGAGACACTGCGGTGAACAGTTTCGGAGATTTGACATCTCCCCGTCTTACCCCTCGCTGTAGTTGTATAGGTTTCGAGCTCTTATCTTGGAGACGGACTGACATGGTGGCGTTTTCGTACAAACACTTCAGCACTTCGACATACCGATAGTCAATCTGCAGTACCACCCAAATTTCGATCGAATCAAAGGCTTTCTTATAGTCCACAAACGCCACGCATAAAAGCCGGTTATACTCTTCCGATTTTTGTATAACCTGCCGCAGCGTATGAATGCGGTTTATGGCACTGTAGCCTTTACGGAATCCGGCTTGTTCGGGAACGGAATTCGGCTGGAAGCCGTCTAGCCTACTCTCGAGACGATTCGTGATGACCCTTGAAAACAGCTTGTAGACGTGGCTCAGAAGTGAGATGGGTCTGTAGTTCTTTAAGAGGGTTTTATCGCCCTTCTTGAAGAAAAGCACCACCACACTTCTATGTCATGTCTGTGGCGTTTTACCTTCGTGTATGACAGAATTGATAAGCTTCCGTAGAACTTCCATAGCGGTTTCGCCGCCGGCTTTCAGAAGCTCAATCGTAATTCCGTCATCATCCGGCGCCTTGTTGTTTTTGAGGTGTTTAAGAGCCATGCTAATCTCGTGCAGGCTGACGTCCGGGATATCGTGTAGTCGTGTATAGCTGTCTGTAGAAAATCTCGATCTCCTCCAGGAGCTGAGGTTTGGATGATACTATTCTGCCATCCTCCGTCTTTAGCTTTGACAGCTGGTTCTGCTTGAAGCTAGCCAGCAGTTGGCCCCGCAAGTTTTGATATCCATATCCAAATTGCCCCACTCTCTGCTCATCACCGCTTCGTTTGCCCAGTTTTGCCTTAAAATATTCCATGGCAACGGTGTAGTGGGTTTTGGTGCTATGTATAGCCCAAGATATGTCCTCGTACATAGCTTCCACCACTTAATCGGGGTGCGCCGAGGTTGGAGTGTATACCTGTATGGCCTTCAACGAATACCGTTTTGATAATCTGAGTATAAGGTACGCTACCCTGCTCGACACACTCGCGATGTTTACCACGCTGTTCACGAGAGATTTGTGGATGTTGAACCCGACACCACCTTAGAACTGTAGGTCACCATCCCGATAGAAGAGCAAGTTATGGGATTTGAGGGTTATCCAATCCTCACCCTGTCTTCGGACTTCAAATAAGCCTATAATATCCCATCGTAACTCGCTCAATTCTTCTTCCAGCTCGACAATCTTCTCGTCGGTCCGCAATGTGCGCGTGTTGAATGTTGCAAGGGCCAATTGTCGTCGTTAGTGGTAGCACGATCTCTGCCGGAGGTTCTTAGCACCCCTTGCCCCGCCATTACCATAGCCGCTACCTGAGCCAGGACTAGCGGGGTCGCCTGGGACTAGGGACCGGTTTTTAAGGGTGCGCTTCATTTTGGGTGGTTTTGTCATAATCGCCACGCTTGACAGGCGGATTGGCGATCGCAATGACGGAAGTCTTCAACATTAGGTGCTGCTGCCCACCTAGCATTTCAGTCTCAATACTTTCGTATAATTAAAATTAAATAAACTGACTAAAAACAATCACATTCATTTTGCCTCTGAAGGACCGTCCTCACCGCCAGCATTCGTTTGCGACCATTTGTTTGGCAACATAATTGTCTCGTCTACGAGTAAAACTACAAAGTTGTTTGGAAATTAGAAATTTGACATTAAAAAAGCCCAAGTCTTAATATCCCAAGCGTCGGAGTACTTCGTTTTGGTTGCATGCAAAATGATTCAAGCGACTGGTTTCATAATTCTGGTGTAGAGTAAATTGACTCAAACGACACAATCTAGTATTTCAGCTAAAGGCTAATTGAGTTAATGCGCATTACCTAGTCAAACCATCGTAGGCAAAACAATTCAACCGACTAATAAGAAAAATCAGAATAAGCTCAAATAATGTAAGTTACGTAATACAAAAAGTTGTTAACTTTTGTGTCGGTTGATACCACGGTCATCAAAATGAAGGCAAAGTTACTGAAGGCTACAAACGCCAAAAAAGTGCTCAAAAAAAATTGAAACTCAGTTCAAAAGACGCAGAAAAATTCGCTAATTCCAAATATGTATATAACTCATTCTCGCAAAAAATGTCGCTTAGATCAAATAGCCGGGGAACCGTCGATATAAATTTTCCTATTAACCTATTAAGTCTAAGCGGGACACCGGCGGCCAGACACAATAGTTTATTTTTATAACTGGTCTTCTTAAACTTAACAGATTAACAATACATAGGTACCTACCATATAATAGACACAAATAATTACCTTTCCAAGTGAGTAAATACCACTTCAATACACACTTCAACAACAGATAACTGAGTAATGAACCCAATTTTCACAACATTTACCTAATATTATAAAATTTGTTCATAATTAATATCAATATTAGATAGGTACTTATTATTGTACATAAAAAATATTATTATTTATAAATATACAAAACTTTAAACAAGTTATTCCACACACAAACTATTAGCAGTTCTCCGCACCACAATCGCTTCAAGACTGATGTATAAATATTACAATATTATCAGATAGACCTTTGGAAACGAGGAAGGCCTTACAAAATAAATTCAGACATAAAAATGTTTATTGTATACTAACAGACAAATTGAGGACGCACAGTCGTATAGGGGTATTGACTTATCAACTGAAGTCACGGTGATCTATTTTCCAAAATTAAAAATGCTAAAAAGAACAGTTTGTTTTACGGTACGGTAGAGGTAGGGTAGGTACATTGAGAGTCTCGTTTGCTACAGCCTGATTAAAAAAGTAGGTATGCAGTCAGAAAGATAAAACCCAAACAACCTTATTGTTTTTATTCTAGTACCTACTCCTGTGCTGTCAACACATTAATATATATGCAAGTATCAGCCCTATTGAAAATTTCCATTGTCGCATTGCTTACCAACTATTATAATTATTGTATCCTAACTGGATCTTTTTTTTGGTAGTAACATATTATCAGAACAGTATCAAGTTTTTTTGTTACAATCTAAGACGACTTTGCAAAAAATACCTACTTATTCATAAATTTTAATATGCTTTCTAAGGAATTACGCATTTTTGGGCCCCTGTATCGAAAAAAAATGTAAATCGGCATATGGTGATATAAGTGGGGTAAATGATAGATGATAATCTGGCCAGTCGACAGTTTCAGGGTAATCCATTATTTACGCCACAACCTGTATGTATTTGTATAACTAGGAAGTCTTAAAGTCATAATAAGTATGTAAATTTTTATTGTTTTAGTAGACCAAAAACTAAACACGTATATAATTACATTTTATTATAATAATTATAAACATTACCCATCATGGCCTTATATTTCTGTAAAGTTATTATCTTTAAAGTGATAATGGTAGTAGGTAGTCTGAGTATAAGGAAAAAAGGATATCTACCTAATATTCTTTTCCACGTATGCATTCGTTTTGTTCTTATAATGTAAACATAAAAAACAAATAAACCAATCTCCTAACATGATCACATGTATGATTTTATGAATGTAGAGATGCAGTTTTGATTTGATGTGAAGATGATTAGATAGGTATTACGTTTCAACAATTAAGGTCATTGCACGTGGTACGTACTAATGTGTACTCTGTGGTCACGGTCTACGAGATAAATCTATTTTGGTATTAGAGGGTGAGAAATCATCTTGCATGACTCAAATATCAGACATATAAGTTTATAAGTAACATGTTATATCACTTGCATTCGGTCACGTGACTTAAAATATGACGTTACATCTGTCCTTACTAACGTGTATATATAATTATATAATTATGTCGCAGTGATGAGGATTGGATAGGATTGGCTGTGTGGTGTCGGCCAAATAGAATAGCACCAACCCAACTCTTCCCGTGGGTGTCGTAAAAGGCGACTAAGGGACACAAACCAGGGAGCGGGCAGCAGCGTTCCCTGCAATACAAATCCACCACTGAACTGCGATCCCCAACCCGCATGCCCAGCGTGGGGATTATGGGCATTACCCCCTAATGATTGTACACGCCAAAAGAAAATGGCCCCCAGTTCCCGGCCGCCTCGCTATTCCTGGCCATGGCAGCGGCCACGGTAACGGCGGGGCAGTGGGTGCTAAGAATCCCCGGGCTACATTAGGCTGCCATTCATTACAAAATTTGACCCTAGCTACGTTTAACGGACGCACTCTGAGGCTTGACCACCATCTAGCGCAGTTGGAAGTGGAGTTAGAGAACATTAAATGGCATGTTCTGGGATTATGTGAAGTCCGTAGAGAGCGGGAGGACACCGTAACCCTAGACTCGGGCCATCTTCTCTACTTTCGTGAGGGTGATAAAACATACCAGGGTGGCGTAGGTTTCCTCGTCAACAAGGCCCTCTCTAACAACGTTGAAGAAATCTCCAGTGTGTCGACTAGCACAAGCGCTACAGCATGAAGGTCATACAGCTTTACGCACCGACCTCGACACACTCGGATGATGAAGTGGAGGATATGTACGATGACTTATCCAAAGCCTTGCACAACACCACTAAGGCTCACTTCAATGTTGTTATGGGGGACTTTAACGGCAAAGTGGGAACCCAGACTAGCAACGAATCCCGGATAGGCCCGCATGGTTATGGAGTTAGGAATCATAGGGGGCAAATGCTTGTCAACTTCCTTGAGAAAGAGGGACTGTTCTTAATGAACTCCTTCTTTAAGAAACAGCCTTAAAGGAAGTGGACATGGCAAAGCCCCGACACTGTGACTAAAAATGAGATCGACTTCATCATGACGGATAGCAAGCACATATTCAGAGATGTCTCAGTGATCAACAGGTTCACTACCGGATCTGATCACCGACTCCTCCGAGGCTCTCTGAATATCAACTTAAAGCTTGAAAGAAACCGCCTGATGAAGTCCACGCTCCGACCTAACCCAATCCAAATCATGGCGGGTACCGAGAAGTTCCAGGAGCTTCTCGGGGATAGATTTGTTGCCTTGGAACTCACTGATAACGCTGATGAGACCCTACACAATCTGGTCGAAACTCTGAGGGAAGAAGGCATCAAATTCTGCAGAACGCAGCGGACTGGCAAGAAATCAAAACTCTCGGCTGAGATTCTCGGGTTGATGACAAAAAGACGGGAAACCACCCAAGCGACTTCGTCTGAGAGGTCAGACCTGATCAAGCAAATTGCGAAGATGGTACGGTGCGTCCTTCGGAGTTCCAACACACGCCTCATTGAAGAGGCGATAGAACGAAACCGAGGGTCTAAAGTATTCACTCAGCAGCTTGGCAGGAGCCACCTGACGAAGCTTAAAACGCACGACGGGAGGACCGTATTGTGAAAACCGGAGATCTCCGCCGAGATAGAGGATTTCTATGGCCGATTATACGCTGCATATGCCCCTCATTCCAGACGAGACGACCACGATTCCAGAGCTACCCTGATACGCCACTACACCGACGAACTGCCAGACATCAGTCAAGACGAGATCGTGTTAGCTCTGAGGCAGCTTAAAAATGGAAAAACCCCAGTGAGGACGGAGTAACATCAGAGCTTCTAAAAGCTGGAGGAGCCCCTGTTATACAGGAATTACAGAACCTCTTCAACGCCGTCCTTCACTGTGGGAGAACTCCAAAGGCGTGGAGCAGGAGTTTGGTGGTGCTCTTTTTTAAGAAGGGTGACAAAACCCTCCTTAAAAATTATAGACCCATCTCGCTCCTGAGCCATGTCTATAAGCTGTTCTCACGAGTGGTCACGAACCGTCTCGCCAGAAGACTCGACGAGTTTCAGCCGCCGGAACAGGCAGGGTTTCGCGGAGGATATGGCACCATAGACCACATTCACACAGTGAGGCAGATTATACAGAAGTCCGAGAATTATAATCAGCCCCTGTGTCTGGCCTTTGTGGACTATGAGAAGGCCTTTGACTCTGTTGAAACCTGGGCTGTTCTGGAATCCCTACAGCGATGCCAAGTAGACTATCGTTATATCGAGGTGCTGAGATGTCTGTACGAAGCCGCCACCATGAGTGTCCAAGTACAGGGCCAGCAGTCTAAACCCATCCAATTGCGCAGAGGAGTGAGACAAGGGGATGTTATATCCCCGAAATTGTTCACAAGCGCGTTGGAAGATATGTTTAAGACGCTGGACTGGAAAGGAAAGGGCATTAACATAAACGGCGACTACATCTCACACCTGCGATTCGCAGATGACATAGTCTTAATGGCGGAGTCGCTAGAGGAGCTGAACCGGATGCTGGACGGCCTAGCTGCAGCCTCGCGACGTATCGGTCTTGGCATGAATTTGGATAAAACCAAAGTCATGATCAATGGCCACATTGATCCAGGACCAATCGTCGTACATGGTCACCCTCTCGAAATCGTTTCCGAATACACTTACCTCGGGCAGATTCTGCAGTTAGGTAAAAACAGTTTCGAGAGGGAGGCCAGGAGGAGGATCCAGCTGGGCTGGGCAGCGTTTGGGAAACTACGCCGAGTCTTCTCGTCATCCATACCGCAATGCTTGAAAACGAAAGTTTTCAACCAGTGCGTGCTACCCGTCATGACCTACGGAGCCGAGACATGGACACTCACGGTAGGGTTGGTCCACCAGTTCAAAGTCGCTCAGCGAGCTATGGAGAGAGCTATGCTCGGAGTTTCTCTGAAGGATAGGATTCGTAACGAATACATCCGACAGAGAACCAAAGTCATCGACATAGCCCAGAGAATTAGCAAGCTGAAGTGGCAGTGGGCTGGCCATATCGCGCGAAGAACAGACAACCGCTGGGGTAAGCGTGTTCTTGAGTGGAGACCGCGACTCGGGAAACGTAGTGTAGGACGCCCTCCGACCAGGTGGGATGACGATCTGCGAAAGACTGCAGGCAGATGCTGGATGCGGCAAGCTGAAGACAGGGCGCTATGGCGCTCTTTGGGGGAGGGCTATGTCCAGCAGTGGACTATTATAGCCTGATGATGATGATGATGATGATGAGTGATGAGGATATGGGCATGATATGAAATCCTTAGGTACTTATACCGCGACATCACGGCAGATATCTCTACTGTTTTTGTTGTTGTTGTTATCTTCTTACTAAAAATAGCTAGAAATATGACAAAATACTACATACATTATTCAATGATATCTGGATCTATTTTAAACTGAAACTGGTTAAATGAGAATAAAATTGAGCTAGAGAGAGCACAACGAGCCCTCATCAAGGTCATGTATTTTAAACCGTACAGATACCCGACAGACAACCTTTACAAGAATAGCAACCTACTGTCAGTAAGTTAATTGTATCTTCTAAGCAGTATACTGTGTTTACATAAAAAAATTGCATTTACACCTTCAAAACTTGATAAAAGACGCAAAGATATTGTGGCTCATACTGTCAAGGTAGGCACAGTATTTGCCAGACGCCAGTATGCCACACAATCAACATACATTTATAATAAACTTAATCTTAAGTTAAATATCTATCCCATGGTACACTATGAATGTAAAAAATCTGTTACAGAATGGCTAAAAATACTAACATATTATGAGGAAGCTGAATGTGTTCTAGTCAGAATATGTTGAATGGTAGGTAAATGGCACGTCAAATAGGTTCAACAAATCAGCACATTAACGATTTTGCATGCTCATGAACTTACACCACACACATTATTCAGACACACATACACCTCACATACACATACATACACCCTCTCTCACACACACACACCACACACACACACACACACACACACACACACACACACACACACACACACACACACACACACACACACACACACACACACACACACACACACACACACACACACACACACACACACACACACACACACACACACACACACACACACACACACACACACACACACAACACACTCATACACACACATACAGGAGTTATATTGTCTCAAAGATTTATGCTATTATTTAATGTTTTAAATCAATTTATTCTTACTTTATTATTTTTTTTTATCCATCAGCTTTGAAATGTTTAAACATAATTTGCAATGTTAATATACCTACTTACACCGTGAATTTGTAGTCGTTTTGGAACCGAAAATCTTATACTATATATCAATCATAGAATCGATAAAAGTCATTATTTTAATAAAATAACAATATTTATATTAACAGAAACCGCCGCGCCCGCGCCGCCCGCCAATCCGCGTTAACAACAATATCAATTTCTCAGTTTCATAATTGTAAGAACTAAGAGAAGTTGCGAGGTAACCCCAAACACAAGTATGTGTATAACTTACTGGAGCAACCTCAAATTCTGTAAACTAAATCAATGTTTGAGAAAGAATAAACTATTATTATTATTATTATAAAGACTCATTTTAAAATCACCTTAATAAAAAATGTTCATAAAATGAGAACTACTGGGCCAAACTATGTTAAATTTTTATGGGACCAAATGGCAACTATTCCGCATCAAACTAAAGAAGAATCACGTAAATCGCATCATAAATCTCAGCGTAATCGGTGTACACGTATTAAAAAAAAAATACCAATCGAATTGAGAACCTCCTCCTTTTTGAAGTCGGTTAAAAAGTTGTCTACTCATAGTTTGATCTTTTTATGCGCAGATGTTTAAAAGGCATACCTACCTATATTAATTTTTTAGCCAAAATAATTTGTAACGCAGGCTCAGGTAATAATCACACGGTTTTACTTATGTAGGCAGGTAGGTAATGTGACGCACAGCAGTCTGATTTACGGAGGAGATAATACTTGCATGTAGGGTAGGTATTAATTATTACCAACACTTATAATTTATTTACTTATAGCTCGCTTATGTATTCGTCGTAGGAACATATCCTGTGGAAACTTGCATGTCTGCGAGTTCCCCATAATGTTCTCGAAGATATGTAAAATCTGCCAATCCGCATCAGGCCAGCGTGGTAGACTGTGGCTTAGCTGGGGTTGCCACCTTTAATTTGGACAAATAGAATACCTATTTCCATTTATTAAGAGTAAAAAGATAAAATACAATATCGAAAAATAAAGTATTAGTATCCTGCTATTTTTGTTGCCACGTTGCTTGTTGCTTCTAACAACATTTGAATATAATATAATAATAATAATAATATTCTACCACATACACACAACACCAGCTAGTCCAAACTAAGCAGAGCTTGTACTATGGGTACTAGACGACGGATAAACATACATATATACTTTTTTTTTTGTAAATACATACATATTATACATAGAAATACCCAGACCAAGACAAACATCAATGTTCATGCACACAAATGTTTGACTTGTGCGGGAATCGAACCCGCGACCTCAGGCGTGGCAGTCGGTTACACTAACCACTACGCCATCGCCATCTATTATAAAGGAACATCTTAACCGCATCTTTACAAATTACGTCCATATTAAGATAGATAAATATTTACCGTGGGAGAGCCATGCTTCGGCACGAATGGGCCGGCTCGACCGGATTGATACCACGGCCTCAAGGAAAACCGACGTGAAATAGCGTTTGCGTTGTGTTTCGTCGAGTGAATGAGGGTACCGGAGGCCCAACCGTCCCTCTTCCCCCTTGTGGTGGGAGCAAATTTGAAAGGAACGCAACGCACTTGTGACTCCTCTGGTGTTACGGGTGTCCATGGGCGGCGGTAATTGCGATATTTAAGATAAGCTGTGTTCCGATCCTTTTGTATTACAGTATTTTAATTTCATCTACCTTCTTGAGTTTCTTTCAAATTTATTTATTTATTTAGGGATCAGCAGCGTATTAAACATTACTATGATAGTACTTAGTAACTAAATGTACAAAAATTTAGTGATTGTAAATATTATATTTTTATTTAAAACAATAAAATATGTTGTGAATGAAATAGGAAGTGTTCAATAAAAATCATGTTGTGTTTTTTGATTAGTAGATTTAATAAAAAACAATTTTATTGCAAACTTCCTATTTCATTCACAATAAATTATATACTTATTTGTTATAAAAAAATCCGCATTCGGATTAAAAGTTTAATTAAAAATACTTTTGTTTACAATTGCACTTTGGCATAATTATTATGTAAGAGGTACTTGTATATTTCAATCAAATATTCATAAATCGCACGCTTACTGCTGATAAAACCATCACACCGTCCCATTCGCGACTGATTGTGTATGTACCAAGTGCATAGGTACCTATCTCGACGCGCGTAGGTATTAACTCGCGTTCCGACCGTTTGTATGAAGTTAGAATATCTACTGTTAGATAATATTACCGTGCCGCGACGCTAAGTACTTAGTTTAAGCGGCCATAGATTTATGCTTTACGTGACTACAACGTGAAAATTAGCTGCAACATTATACGACCAAAAACTGCCAAGAAATCAGTAGTTACTTATGCTATTACTAACATTGAAATATAGGTAGGTATGATTGAGCAGCTAAACAAACCTTTCGGTATTATATTATATGCCTTGTTGAGTTATAGATAGGTATGCCTTGAATATATAGGCAGAATATCTATAGTAAAATTGTAGCTGATCGATGTCTGTATATAGGAGATATATAAAAAAAATATTTGAGGGGTCTTCTCGTTCTAAGCTATAAACGACAAAACAACTACTTATTTTTAGAATTATTGTCTGACTGTTTGTACGTTTGTACGCACATCACGCTAAAAATTGAATGCGATTTTGACCATTGTAGGTACTATTGGAGATCTAATTTAAAAGCTGATGCGTGTTTCATCTTGACACACCGTCTAGAAATCGAGTATTGTGTGTAGATCAGCTTCTTCTTACATATAAAGCAAGAAAAACGTAGATAGATAGGTTCCAAATTTACAGGCTTAAGCTTGTTTGTAAGTAGGTATTATAAAAAAAGATTTGTTCGTTGCCAATTATAATTAAATGCCAGTACGACTGAGGCAGCTTCTACAGGTAAGTATCAATTTAATTATGAAAACTGTCATTAGAATAGTAAAATGCCAGTACGACCGAGGCAGCTTCCACAGGTAAGGATCAATCTAGTTAAGAAAACTGTCATTAGAATAGTAAAATGCCAGTACGACCGAGGCAGCTTCCACAGGTAAGGATCAATCTAGTTAAGAAAACTGCCATTAGAATAGTTCCCTCTCTCTACGACTAGTCCAATTTATGATATAGCGTTCCCTTACACCAACCTTTAAAGGTTATATTAGGTGGAACCGCTGTACCTTCCAGTGCCCGAGAGCACCATCCGGGACCAGTTATAGACAGGTCTTGTCCCCAAATCTCGACTCCATCCTAATCTCAGACATCCGGTTCTCGTAAGCGAGCTACCTCGTGCCCAAGTGACACTACCTATTCTCCAGATAAGTACTGGATCAATAAAGTCGCTCACCACCCGCAACTCTGGGAGTTGCTAATGAAAACTTCGCTGAAGCCGACGGAGAAGCCGCCTCCCATATCTCCAGTAGGTATGGTACCGGAGCTGTATAAGGCACGCTCACTTCCCAACGTACATCCATACGCCTACCCAAATAGGCCTACAAGCCGGGTGTGGCCCGAATCACCCAGCTATGACTCTTACTTGCTGAGCAGGCAAGCGCCCGAGATGCGTTGTGACAATGAAACCACACTCATCGCTAAAGACAACTCCGTGCCTCGCGCGACCGACTGGTTCGCACTAGTCGCGCCTGAGTCCGACGCTCGAACGCCACGTGCTTGCCGAGCAACAAACATGTCGTCCTCAGCGGCTAACCACATAACCCTGCGAGTCCAACACCATGTCAGGCACCGCGCACTCTAATCAGCGGTCGATAGAACACGCCTTTCAAGGCGCAGTAGGCTTTCTGATCCCGCAGTACCCTGGTCCAAAGGGAGAGACCCGTAGTTCTACCACCGAAACCATATCTACTCGGGTCCAGTAGATAGGGACATAGGGTCATTAAAACAGTAATATTATGCCAGTACGACTGAGGCAGCTTCCACAGGTAAGGATCAATCTAGTTCAGAAAACTGCCATTAGAATAGTAATATTACGCCAGTACGACTGAGGCAGCTTCCACAGGTAAGGATCAACCTAGTTAAGAAAACTGTCATTAGAATAGTAATATGCCAGTACGAATGAGGCAGCTTCCACAGGTAAGGATCAATCTAGTTAAGAAAACTGTCATTAGAATAGTAATATGCCAGTACGACTGAGGCAGCTTCCACAGGTAAGGATCAATCTAGTTAAGAAAACTGTCATTAGAATAGTAATATGCCAGTACGAATGAGGCAGCTTCCACAGGTAAGGATCAATCTAGTTAAGAAAACTGTCATTAGAATAGTAATATGCCAGTACGACTGAGGCAGCTTCCACAGGTAAGGATCAATCTAGTTAAGAAAACTGCCATTAGAATAGTACTAATATTATGCCGGTACGACTAAGGCAGCTTCCACAAGTAAGAATCAATCTAGCTAAGAAAACTGTCATTAGAATAGTAATATGCCAGTACGACTGAGGCAGCTTCCACAGGTAAGGATCAATCTAGTTAAGAAAACTGTCATTAGAATAGTAATATGCCAGTACGACTGAGGCAGCTTCCACAAGTAAGAATCAATCTAGCTAAGAAAACTGTCATTAGAATAGTAATATGCCAGTACGACTGAGGCAGCTTCCACAGGTAAGGATCAATCTAGTTAAGAAAACTGTCATTAGAATAGTAATATGCCAGTACGACTGAGGCAGCTTCCACAGGTAAGGATCAATCTAGTTAAGAAAACTGTCATTAGAATAGTAATATTACGCCAGTACGACTGAGGCAGCTTTCACAAGTAAGAATCAATCTAGCTAAGAAAACTGTCATTAGAATAGTAATATGCCAGTACGACTGAGGCTGCTTCCACAGGTAAGGATCAATCTAGTTAAGAAAACTGTCATTAGAATAGTAATATGCCAGTACGACTGAGGCAGCTTCCACAAGTAAGAATCAATCTAGCTAAGAAAACTGTCATTAGAATAGTAATATGCCAGTACGACTGAGGCAGCTTCCACAGGTAAGGATCAATCTAGTTAAGAAAACTGTCATTAGAATAGTAATATGCCAGTACGACTGAGGCAGCTTCCACAGGTAAGGATCAATCTAGTTAAGAAAACTGTCATTAGAATAGTAATATGCCAGTACGAATGAGGCAGCGTCCACAGGTAAGGATCAATCTAGTTAAGAAAACTGTCATTAGAATAGTAATATGCCAGTACGAATGAGGCAGCGTCCACAGGTAAGGATCAATCTAGTTAAGAAAACTGTCATTAGAATAGTAATATGCCAGTACGAATGAGGCAGCGTCCACAGGTAAGGATCAATCTAGTTAAGAAAACTGTCATTAGAATAGTAATATGCCAGTACGAATGAGGCAGCGTCCACAGGTAAGGATCAATCTAGTTAAGAAAACTGTCATTAGAATAGTAATATGCCAGTACGAATGAGGCAGCTTCCACAGGTAAGGATCAATCTAGTTAAGAAAACTGCCATTAGAATAGAAATATGCCTGTACCACTGAGGCAGCATCCACAAGTAAGGATCAATCTAGAAGAAAACTGCCATTAAAATAGTAATAACTGCTACTTCTGCAGTTCCCCTGCTGTAACATTGCCGGAGACTCGCATACCTATTTTACCGCTCCCGTACCATTCCTTTCATCATTAATTTGAGTCGGCAACGTGCGAGAAATACAGAGGGTATTGCAAGCGATCTTAGGCTACACTGCTAGGTAATCTGTAACCGCTTACCACAAGATGGACGGTACGCTTATTTACCAATATTAATAGGTACACTCAGGCTAATTACTTAAGTAGAAATATCTGATATATTTTAAAATCTCTTTCTGCCGCTAATCATTTACAAGCCTTAGATCAATCATCCAATATGTATCACCAAACAATGATAAAAGTTATAAGCTATATGAACGTTCTTCCTCGCCGCAATGGTAACTGGATGCAGGTAACTTTCGAAATAACCTGCATCCAGTATATTTATTTTGGGAAGTAATGTCGTCGCTCAAGATGAAGATACAGACCGATAGAATTAATATGTGAGGTGTGTATTGATTATTTACTTTTCCTTCCAGCCTTTATCTTGATGTAAATGGCATAGTGATTGCCGGTTCACATATTATTTTGTATGAATTTATAAGTAAAACCAGCAACGAACACGCTAAAAAATCTGATTAATTAATCACAGGAATATTTGAATAACACAAGAATTGAACATAATAATATTTTTAGGATTTAAAGAAACGCACAACGTACAATTTGGGCAGACTAAATCTCACATGTTTTTTAGTCCATTTAGACAACAGAATTTCATTTGTAAAACTTAAAGGTAAATAAAAGAAGAGTATATATAATTTCAACTTATTTATTATAATATTATTATAACTAACTATTTAATATTTATTGTGTTGGTAATTACTCATGGTACGATTGTAATCCTAAATCGCGAACTGAAACAGAGATCACGACACAATGCGACAATAATTACTGAAGGTAGGACTTGACCGATAATAAAAAAGCAAGCCAAAGCACTGCTTATTAGATTTACTATTGCATTTATATTCAGTTTCATACCTATTAAGTAAAAGCTATCCGAAATATAAATCATGGGCTGTCTCACTCTTGCTACGTTAAAGAAGAGAGATGGCGAGACTTATGTCTTATAGATAAATGCTATTTGGAGGTTGTGGACCAGGCCTTTACCATTGCAAGAAGCATCATTATCAATATAAGAAAAATTACAACCATGAGCAGTTTTGAAACTATGAAAGAAACAGAATAGAGAAGTTGCCTATGTTCAATGTTGTACATTATTAATATACACACAAGAGCAAATAGCAATCAAAAGAAATATTTTTGTCGAAACAGTATAAAAATTAGTAGTAGTAATAGAGAGGTTTAGCTATATCTCCTTTAAGTGGGGATTCACTTAAATTAGTTTCAGAATACGTTAACCAGGCATAGTCTACCTATCCACAATGAAGTGCTCGTTTAGATCCACCAAGGTCGCACGTCTCTGCCACTGTCGCCGCGGCTGTGATCCGAATCGTACCATTGTTACCCTAAGTCTCTTTGATTTGCATATCACTACTCGCTTTAACTTGCATATTGTCGCCAAATTCTTGAAGTGATATAAAACTGTCACTTTCTATAGACATCTCGTGGTCCTTATCGCTCTTGTCGTTTTGTTCCATTTCTTCTCTCTCTTTGTAGCATTCAACCTCTTCTATCGCAGAATATATAGCTTTCTTTTCAATCTTGGATAATATCTTTTTATCGTGAAATGCGTGGTTGTGGAGATTTGCCCTGTAGAAAATAATATAATTAAGTATAACTTCTTAATACATTTCGACTTGTATCTATACTAATATTATAAAGCTGAAGAGTTTGTTTGTTTCGTTGAACGCGCTAATGTCCGGAACTTCTAGTTCGAATTAAAAAATTTTTTAGTGTTGGATAGCCCATTTATTGAGGAACGCTATAGGCTATATAACATCACGTTACGACCAATAGAAGCGGAGCATCAATAAAAAATGTTAAAACGGTGAAAATAATCTTATGTAAAGCAAACGAAGTTGCGCGGCTCATCTAGTTAATTATATCACTAAAATCACTATTACTAGAAATTTGTAGTAAATCATAGCCAACTCACTAGGATATACTGTATGCGTAATTATTAATTATACCTACATGTTATGTGGTTTACGCATACATATATGACTAAGATTTTGTCACAAGCACAACAGCTAGAATATATAAGTATTTATACTATCACACGAAGGTAACGTGAGAATCAATAACGTAAAAAACGGTAAGAATGCGACATACGATCAAGGTAGATAGTTATTCACATATAGAAGTAAATGTGGCAATCTCTGAAATTCAGCCAAATAGTCTCCAATAACGGCATAGAACGGACTTTATTGCCACTAGCCAAAATCTTTAAAAGATAATGTAAAAAGTTTTAACACAGTAGCGACAATTTTGGAAGACATGCCTATGTCTAAACTTGTCGAAGTGCGTCAAAAACTAAGTAATGTCATAGTAGGAACTGTGAACGCTGGCTATGCTCTTGCATAGCAGAGTTCAGAGTGCCTACCATGAGATGAGTAGTTATCTAAGAAGATATTGTACTTCATTAGTTCGTCCAAACATGAAACTTGGCTTATTACGATAACGCATACAAATTATGAACGAAAAACATTCCTGTGTCGCGGGGGACTTTACAAACATTCAAACAACGGACACAAAGACCACCCAGACTTCCGAGTCTTACGAGACAACCATTTGTTTGTCACAGGAAGTTCCGCGTGGGATACGAAGCCACAACATTCGGCGCAGTGGCAGAGGCGAGGCGACCACTTAAACCACTACGCCATCCGCGCATTCATACCTACATCATGTCATCATGACAGACATGGAAATTTAAGTACTTGAACGTTACAAAATACTTGACTGACCTGTTGAGTACAACATTTTCTTTAGTAGTGACATACGCTGTGCATTTATTATTTCTATAGTCCACGCACCGCCAGCGCCGGAGTCCTGACCGTGTAGTCGAGTGCAGATTGTATATATACCGATTCAATATTACTTGCAACGAGCCTCTGATTGATACTGTGAACTGCAGTTTGGATGACGCTGAAAAAGAATAATAAAGTTATTAGTTACATTTTTTCGATGCACCGTTAGGTTATTGTAAAGTACAATATATTTATAATAAGATCGACTTTAGCGAAGGCGTTAAAATAAAGTTTCAGAATCAAATTTATTAGTTTAAACTTCTTGAACATTCTTTTCATTACTGTGAAAAGTTAAAGTATGACGTGATGTACGAAAAGATAAAGTATGACTTGATGGATGGGCGGAAGTAGGTCCAACTCACCACCTTATTCTGTATTAATTATTAAGTGACTTAGGCATACTTCCATTCTCTGCACCTGAGTCAGGAGCAGAGTCTGGCAAATGGCTTTAGGGGAGAGCGCAAGTCGTGTAGATCCCTAAGGCAAAGCTGGTGGACTATCCTTCCCGAGGTTGCCGCCTGTTATTGGTCTGGTTCCATAAGAAACAGGCGTTACCAAAACCTCCAGCCGTTATACACACACCAACACATACACACACACACAAACACCCTCATACGCACCCACACACATAAACACACCCAACGCGCGCGCGCGCGCGCGCGCACCCACGAACAGACACACACACCCACACACAAACACACACACCCACACGCAGACACACACACCCACACACAGACACGCCCTCCCACACACATACACACAAATACAAATACACACATACACACAAATACAAATACACACACACACACACACACACACACACATACACACAAATACATACACATACCACACAGCAAAATTTAAAAATCTAATACAAAATGGACAAAGTGACCCACACATTTAAACTACCCCAGGAGGGTACCAGCGTCCGCGACGCTGGAGAATCCCTCCCTGACCCTACGGGATTAGGCCGCTCCACGTATTCTGGGGGAGCAATGGATCACCAAAGCCAATTCATCTGCGCGAGCTGGCCAACGCCATGCCCAGCGCAGAAATCATATCCAACGCCTCCTGGAGCATTGCACCGCGTCGAGGCGACGTACGCGCTAATGCGAACGCCGCCTCCGCGAAGCACGCAAGCACAGGAGTAAATAAACAAAGTGGTAACCGGCGCAACCGACGCAATCGGCGTGCCAAATCCACTGCTGCGCAATCAGTAGGAAGCGAACCGACTATGTCGGTGTCCGCACCGCTGGATGCGCAGTTAACGAGTAGGACAAACACAGCTGAGGGGAACGCTCAGCCAGTCGACCCGACCAGGACCGGTGACACTGTGGGTTTGACTCGGATGGAACTTCCAACCGAACGCGACACGCAAGGTGAACGCGGATGCCAAAACATGCACGCGGGAGCCATTCAGTCAGGGAGCAGCGACCCTATGATAACGGATACCGCACCCCTGACAGAACAACGCGACGCGAAAGTTGGTACAACGTCGGAGGCAGCCCAACGTGTAGATCCGGTCACGGCTGGTGTCGAAGCAGAGCCGACTCACTCAGCCGTTACAAAAACAGGCTCGCGTCGCAAACGCGGGCTTCGGAAACGCGGACCACGCATCGATGCGCATCGCCCGTCACATCCGGACACAGCGAGTGCGCCTACTTTACCTGCAAAGGCAAAGAGAGAGCGCCCAAATGACACGCTGTCGCCGAGAGATGGGCTGAAGCGCGCGAAGCTGGATCAGACGCCAAGGAGGGCAACGATAAGCTATGCAGATGCGACTCAATCGCACCTGCTGATAGCTGTCGCTGCCACGCCTCCCACAGACCTAACGGTGGAACAGGCACAGCAGCTCGAACTCTCCTTAGAGGAGAGGATTATCGAGGCAGCACTTGCCCCACCGCCAGACAACGAGCCAGCGCTCGCACCAGCATTCCGAGGGAAACCTCTGTCTACAGAGGGAGTACTGAAGATGTGGTGCGAGAACGACAGCACTGTAACCTGGCTCAAGAACACAGTAGCCACGCTGCAATCTCCTGTTCCAGGGACCAAGCTGACCGTCATTCGGCAGTCAGACATAGTGAAGAGAGTTCGCGCTTCGCTATGGCTGCCGAAGTCAATCGATTTGGACCTGACGAGGACCCATCGCCTCCTAATTGCGCAGAACCCATGGTACAGCGTCAAAACCTGGCAGCTGTACGGTGCGGCTATGCAGGAGAAGGGCATCTTCCTGACCCTGGGCATCCCAAAATCTGAAGTGGCCAAGATTTTGGAGAGAGGTCGTCGGGTCTCCTTTGTCTCAGGTAGTGTTTACGTTAAGTTTCACACTGCCGGGGACGGAGACGACTCGATGTCTACAGGGCCCCAGGAGGAGCCTAACACCGGCAATGAGGAGGCATCAAAACGGGCATTGCCACTTACTGGCCCAAGTACGTCAGGCACAGCCTACTCCAAACAGGTATCCATGGTAGATGACGCTACTCCCATACCTACCATGGACACCAGCGACCACCACACGTCTTCAGACGGGGAGTCCGTGAACAGCGATGTTCTCGGATCCTCGTCAGATTAGTGTGGTACAAACCAACCTCCAGCACAAAGAAATTGCGACGGCTACCCTACGCAGACTGCTGGAGGTTAACCAAAGGACCATAGCCCTGATCCAGGAGCCGTGGATCAGAGGCGACAGCATATGCGGTCTGAAAAGCATCGGGGGTAAGTTGATGCACAATACTTCGGTTCCAAAGCCAAGAACTTGCATCTATATCCCTAGATCAATATTAGCTCTGCTATTAACAAACTTCTGTTATAGAGACCTTACTGCGGTAGGACTCCAAACAGGGCCCAACAACCAAACGTTAGTACTAGCTTCAGTCTTCATGCCCAGCGATGAGGAAATCCCATCTAAGGGGCTGGTTGAACTGGTACAACACTGCGAAGACCACGGCTGGCACATTATTATCTCAGCCGACGCAAACGCTCACCACCCACTGTGGGGAAACCACACACCGAACAAAAGAGGTGAGTCTTTAACAGAATACATTTTCTCGACTAACCTATCTATAATGAACAATGGCTGCGAGCCCACTTTTGTCAGTTCTAGATACCAAACTATAGTAGATATCACCCTTGCATCGGATGGCGCGGTAGAACTAGTGTCAAACTGGCACGTTTCAGCCGAACCTTCGTTTGCAGACCACAGGCGTATCTGCTATACTATACAAGTGCCAGAGACGGACCAACTGCCTAAACGCAAGACGGACGTATCAAGGTACAGGAGCCTTCTCCAACATGAGGTAGATAAAATCTGTTTTAAAGATATGTCTACCAGCACTGACAACATAGACCACAACACTAACATACTTACCAAATGCATCCAACAGAATTACCAACAAGCCTGTTCCCCCACACAACCACCAGTGGCAGGTAAGTCCCAATGGTGGGGACCAGAGCTGGAGAAACTTAGACTCAATCTGAGGAAACTATTTAACCGAGCTAAAAACACCAGGATCGATGAAGACTGGGAGCGATACAAACAAGGTCAATACCACTATAAGAAACGCATAAGATACCGCAGAGGGGAATCTTGGCGGCGTTTCTGTAACAACATTAACACCACTAATGAAGCAGCCAGGGTGAAAAAGGTCCTATCGCAAGATAACAACAGAACCCTAGGCACCATTAGAAAACAAGATGGTACCTACGCGATTTCAGACAATGAAATAAGTCAGGTACTTCTCGAAACACACTTCCCTGGGTGCGAAGTGACGGTAAACCCAAACTGGGAAGACACGCCTTACAATCAACCAACCCAGATTGACTGGACAGTGGCCAAATCCATGGTCACTGCTGACCGAATATCGTGGGCGATAGATAGCTTCCAGCCCTTCAAATCTGCGGGCCTGGACGAGATATTCCCAGCTCTCTTGAAATGGGGACAAACAACAGTTGTGCCACACCTGCTTAACATATACAGAGCATCGATAGCGCATAACTACATACCTCGCCAATGGAGAGAAGTCAAAGTAATCTTTCTACGCAAACCGGGTAAGTCAGACTACACACAGGCGAAATCATACAGACCGATCAGCCTAACCTCTTTTCTGCTGAAGATTTTAGAGAGACTATCTGATCGGTTTTTAAGGGAAGGTGCTCTAAGAATCAAGCCACTACACCGCCAGCAACACGCCTATAGGCAAGGCAGATCAACGGAATCAGCGCTGCACTCTTTTGTAGGAACAATAGAAACAGCACTATCTGACAAATTAATGACACTATGGGCTTTCATTGATATAGAAGGAGCTTTTGATAAGACAAAATCCAACATTATCAGCCATTCACTCAGCACATTTGGAGTTGATAGAACCACTAGTGGCTGGATCGATCAACTTCTAAAAATGCGGGCCATACAATTCACGGTGAACTCTACCACGAGAGGCATAGTAGCGAAGGGCTGTCCCCAAGGAGAAGTACTCTCGCCGCTGCTATGGAACATCGTGGTAGATGACCTGTTAGAACGCCTTAATAGCAGATGCTACTACACGGTTGGCTATGCGGACGACATAACCATTGTGATCAAAGGCGACTCAGAAAAATAATCTGCAATCGCATTCAATCAGCCCTCAGGATCATGGAACAATGGTGTAACTATCATGAACTGACGGTGAACCCGACTAAGACAGAACTGGTCCTTTTCACACATAAAAGGAAAACTCAGTTAACTAACATGCCAAAATTATTTGGAACGGAACTTACCCTATCGCAAGAAGTCAAGTATCTGGGCGTAGTACTCGACCATAAGATGAACTGGAGTAAGCACCTTAACACGAAAATAAACAAAGCATGCACAACATTCTGGCAATGCAGAAGATTAATAGGCAGAAAATGGGGCCTCAAACCATCTATAACCTTATGGCTCTACACGGCCATAATACGCCCTATGATAACATATGGCGCCATAGTTTGGTGGCCCCGCACTCTTCTGAGCACAGTCATACACAATCTACAAAGCCTACAACGACTCGCCTGCCTGGCGACGACAGGCTGCTATATGAGAACAACCCCCACGGCAGCGCTGGACGCCATACTAAATCTCAGACCCCTACACCTTATCATACAGCAGGAAGCTGTCGCAGCTGCCATACGGCTTGAAAAGGTAGGGCTTTGGAAACGAGACAATAGAATAACTCATGCGCGCCTAAAGGAGTTAGTATACAATGAAATTCCAATGATAGAGGCGACATGTGATATCATCCCAAAAACCTTTGTCTTTGACAAAAAATGCCACATCCAACTTCATGAGGAATTTAAAGATAGCTCTGTCATACATGAAGTGAGAATATACACGGATGGATCTAAAACAAAATCAGGAATAGGAGTCGGAGTCTTCTCCCACGACCTAAACATCAATTACTCAACGACCTTGGGAAACCTCAACACTATCTTCCAGGCAGAATGTGTTGGAATCACCCGGGCTTCAACAGCGGTTACATCAAGGGGTATAAGCGATAAGTCAATACGCATTATCTCAGATAGTGCCGCGGTACTACAAGCTCTTAAGAGTAACTGCTTCAACAGTGGACTCATTTTGGAGTGTAACCGTGAGCTGCAAAGTATTGCAACAAAAAATCGGGTAACGTTGCAGTGGATACGCGGCCACAGCAACTCTTCTGACAATGATGCTGCAGATCAACTGGCAAAGAGAGGATCGAACACCAAAATGGTAGGACCCGAACCAATTGTCCCGATACCCTTCCGCCAACTCAAAACATGGTTATGCGATAGAACCACGGAACTACACGAAAAACAGTGGATAGAAACAAAGGAATGTAGACAGACGACGGAAGCCCTTCCATGCTTAGACAGACATTTGTCACGCAAATTGCTACGTTCCACAAGGAAAAACTTACGTCACTTAGTGGGTATAATAACGGGCCACTGCTCACTCAACAGGCACCTATTCAACATCGGCATCACTGACAGTCCCTTATGTAGAGGCTGCATGGAAACCGAGGAGACACCGGCTCACGTGCTCATACATTGTAAAAGCGTGAGCAACCAACGGGCGAAATTTCTAAACAGTCCAGAAACGATTAAGGAGGTACTGCGCAACATCGGTCCCCTATTGTCTTTCTGGATGGAGCTGGGGTGGTATGAGTAGCCGAACAGTATTTCGCGTCGGTTACTTACGCACAATGGCCCAATTGTGGGGCTAAGTGCGGATAACATACGTCCAACTAACTAACTATGACTTGATGGATGAAAAATTGAAGTATGACGTGTAAATGTTTACGTTACGTGGGTGCTTTGACATGCGAAGGTGTACAAACAGTTATACCCTTCAAGTTGCATACGGCTCGCCAAAAGGCTTATAAATATGGACAGTTATAACAAGGAATTAGAATGAAAAATATGAATATAAAAGTAAAAACAAATATTAAATTAAATAAATTGAAAATTTAAGTCAAATCTAATTTATTTGAGTTGAACTATAACTATAGGGGAAACACTGGTAATGATTCTGGTCTTTACTATGTCTTACTCTGCAGTCGCACAGCGGCTCCTAAAAAGAGTTTCAGCTTTTCATTCGAGTAGGGTTGGCCTCTGCCACCTCTACTCGCCTTAGAATGTCCACACAAGATTATTTTCTTACTGTAATTCTCAAAGGGCCGAGATATTTACCATTTGGAAGTCTCACTCAATCCTGTAACTGATGTCGGCCTGAGAGGTGTTTCGACTGGACTACTCACATTATTGTCAACCTTTTTCTATTATCATACTTGAGGTCGGCAATCAGAGTATGTGGTGAATTCTCCTCTATACAATAATTTTAATATCATTAAATAATACTTACGTTTATCAATACTAATACTATTATTCATTTCTTTAGGAGGATTATCATCCATTTTGAATCCGTCATCAGAGTCCTGTGTGGTGGAGTCGTCTATTAAGTCTGTGTAGTCGTGCATGTCTTCTTTTGGTGCAAATGGATGCGATATTGGTTCACTTGTTGTCCTATAAAAGACACAACCTTACAATAATGCGAAATTGATAATCGCTTTGATAATCTTTATTTTAGTGAGGGCGTGGTCAGACTACGAGCTATAAACTATTATGAGAATACAAAGCGCTTTGATTTACTTGGTTAGAGCAAACAGTTTTTGGTTCACATAGCAAACTATTGAGATTCCAGATTTTAGCTTGTTAAACGAGAGTAGTTAAGCGAAGTGATACTCGTTCGCATATTTTATAGTTCTACCTCAATCAATAGCTTACTATCTTTTATCTGGTAGCTCATCTAGTATCTTTACAAGCATACTATCCTCATAATAAATCATTTATTTGTCAGAATAGGAGTACACAACTGATGACAAAAATTCATGGTGTGAAAACAACACGAGTGGGCGCAAGAGTGGGCAAACTTCGCGAGTACCCCTACCGATGCAACGCACACATTGATACGAACGCCGCCTATATAAATGCGGCGCTCACGGTCACGACAGCGAAGATCTACACATAGATCTACAGCTGCCAACCATCAGGCAATTCATGAAGCAGTGTTCTCGTAGCTACTTTGACTCTGCTCAGACACACACCAACCCGCTAGTGGTTGCGGCGATAAACTATAGGCACATATTAAATGAACCAGATGATAGGATCACACTCGCTTAAGACAAAACATACACGGCTCGCGAAGCCATACAAAGTCGTCCGCGGTCGTTAGACGACAGTCTGTGACGCGCAGTGCTCGCTTCCGCATCGGAACGATCACCCAGCTAACAGGCGCCTCTCTGCTCATCTACTTTGAGAATCATAGTGTGTTTGCGTGTACGGACGGAGCTTTGTTTCACGAACGCCGCCTCGGATAGTGATCTTATAAGATTAAATTGTTGTGTCTCTCTAAGTAAATATATAAACAAAGTGTGTTATTACGTTTGCCCGTTTGTTTATTTCATCCTCGCACCCGAATAACGTTACTACAATAGTAGTTCTGTCCATATTCTGCCATTAGTTAGCGTACAAACGTTTTATGGAAAATAGTTAGATAATTTATCTGATACATTCGTAATTTCTGTGGGCATTATTATTTTAAAGATATAATTTCGATATATTTATATTATTAATTTAACAAATTACACACATGTTGTTATTATTTAAAGCTCACTGATCTGACTGCCATGCATTACAGCTTTACTAGCACACTATCCACTAGTTTATAGTTTGCGATCTCACCGCGCCCTTAATAGTAAGGACCCACCATATGGGTAGTTGTTTACTCACATTGATGGTCCGCGTTTGATAAAAATTTTCGTCGCTTTTGCTGGTAGACTGATCTGTAGAAAAGAAAACATTCAAACTTTATTTTAATAAATATTTGACTTAAAAACTAGCTATCGCCCGCGGTTTTACCCACGTTTATTTATTACACTCTTGTTTATAACCATGTTACTTCTGAATAAATGGATAAAGGTACTTTCCAATGGTGAAAGTATTTTATGAGCTGAGCCACTATATAATATTAGAATAGAAATATATGTGTGTAAATGAATGTCATACCTCATCCAGCTTGTCTGAGACAGGCACTATCCGTTTAGGGGTCCCAACATGACACAAATCAGTGGTTTCTAAGTGTGGTATGGTGCCCGATATCTTTATAGGTAAAGCAGCACCAGTTCCCTGAAATTAAATAATATTTTTTACCACACATATACATATATACCAAGTCACACATTTTACTTATCTAATCTTAGACCAACATTATATTTGATAAATAATAGTCCTAACCTGCATGTCTGAGAGCTTTCCACAATGTTCTCAAAGATAGGCATAAATAAGTATGCCAACCTACACTGGGCCAGCATACTGGACTAAGGCCTAATCCTTCTCACATTAAGAAGGCGCCCGTGCCTAGCTGTCAGAGTTTAATAAAGGACTGATTATTATATGTATATCAGACTATAAGATCTGCTTCATCAATTTGTTGTTACCAAAATCTAAGTTGTAACATAGAATATGGCAATTTGCCCTTTAGACTTATATAGGTTCGCCTGCTATGAGGAAGTATAAACAATATTATATCCATTCTACACCTTTATCTATGCCTTTAGCCTATTGAGTTGCAGTACACCAGTGGCTAAACACAAAAGGTATTTAATTATAATAATACAGTTTAACTAGCGATCATTGTCAGCATTGTCACAAATTACGTGAAACAATTCAACACATCACAGGCGCATGCTCATCAATCACACAAACAGGCTATAAGTACAGACACGACCAGGTAGCAGCTATCATACACCAACCACTTGCCTACAAACACTAACTACAATCTGAAAAAACACCATATTACAAATACACACCTCAAATTATATTAGACTCACCAAACTTCAAAATGTACTGGGACACACAGACAAAACAATACATCATAATAGACCAGACATCACACTACACGACAAGCAAAATAAAGTTGTATATCTCTATGACGTAGCCATACCCAACACACACAACTTAAGTTCCACTCATACTAACAAACTTTCGGAGTATGCAGATTTGACTATTGAACTCAAATCAGTGGTGAGTTCATACGGTCAAGACCATCCCCATAATCATATCCAGCACAGGCGTCATAGGTACCTAAAACACTCCATACAAGCCTAAAAACACTAAACATCCATCCTCTCACATACACACTACTACAGAAATCTTCGCATCCATCCCTTGGGCTCAACGCTGCTTTGAGAACAGGGATCCATCAGAGAGCGCTACTGCTGTCGCTGGTGAAATCATCCTGGGTATGGAATATTATATTCCATACAGTGATGTCACGAGCGGCGCCGCGAGGAAAAGGCCCTGGTTCGGTCGTGAATGCGCTGATGCTGTTGAACGAAAACAGACAGCGTACCGCGCTTGGACCAGGGCTCGCACTCTCCACGACCCTAACGTGGATCACCTGAAGGCAGCGTTCAACCAAGCCACAAAGGTCTGCAAGAGGGCATACTTAAGAGCGGATGCCCAGCGCGTCGCACGGTTCGGCCAGGAACTCATGGCGCATCCTGCGGGCAGTCGTAGCTATTGGCGCCTGGCCAAAGCCGTGCAGTCCAACTTCTGCCAGACCTTGCTGCCCCCTCTGAGGTATCCGAATGGATCACTGGCTCATCGGCCGCAGGAGAAAGCAGATCTGCTTGCAAATCTCTTTGCGGCCAACTCCCGAATCGATGACTGCGGTTCGCAGCCGCCTAACATTGCCAACTGCGGCTACACCATGCCTGATATATGTGTATCAGGCAACGAACCGTTCGTGCGATACTGCAGTCTCTCGATGTTCGGAAAGCCAGTGAACCTGACGGCATCCCAGCTGTGGTCCTTAAAAAATGTGCAGCGGAGTTGTCTCCCACGCTTACGCGCCTATACCGGACGCCTTACGCCGCAGGCATTGTGCCTGAGGCTTGGAAGGAGGCGAACGTTCAACCGATTCCCAAAAAGGGGGACCGTTCCGAGCCAAGCAACTATCGTCCCATAGCTATCACCTCGGTGCTCTCCAAGGTGTTCGAACGGATTATAAACACCCAAATTGTCCGCTACCTGGAGGATCAATCGTTGATCAATGATCGCCAATACGGCTTTCGGGCTAAACGATCAACGGGTGATCTTCTAGCGTTCGTCACGCACCTTTGGGGTGAAGCTATGGACAAGCACGGCGAGTCTTTGGCTATCAGCCTTGACATAGCCAAAGCTTTCGACAGAATCTGGCACCGGTCTCTTCTTTCCAAGCTTCCGGCCTATGGCTTGCCCCCTCAACTGTGCACCTGGATTGCAAGTTTCCTGCAGAAGCGTCGTATTCGGGTCCTTTGCGACGGTCGCGCTTCCAAATTTATGCAGGTTAATGCAGGAGTGCCTCAGGGTTCTGTCTTATCCCCTACGCTCTTTCTTCTGCATATCAATTCAATGATATGTTGAATCTCGGCAACATACATTGTTATGCGGACGACAGTACCGTGCATGGGCGATATCTCGAACATCCTGGGGCCAAACAGGCTGAGGTTGAGGGGAAAAGGCAGAATCTTGTCGTTGAACTTGACCAGACCTTGGACCGCATCTATGAATGGGGTGCCAAGAACTTGGTCGAGTTCAACGCCAAGAAGACCCAGGCATGCGCGTTCTCAACAAAAAAGTCTCCGTTCCTTCCCCTCCCTTCTCTGAAGAACACTCCACTGGTGATACGTGACAGTCTCTCCATCTTAGGTATGGATCTTTGCCGCTCCCTTAATCAGAAAACCTATATCGAGAGCGTCATTAAGCAAGCTTCGCGAAAACTCGGAGTTCTGAACAGGGTGAGGCGGTTCTTCACGCCTGGGCAACTGTGCCTATTGTATAGGGCACAAGTGCGCCCTTGCGTGGAGTACTGTTCTCATCTTTGGGATGGCTCCGCGCAGTACTTGCTGGACGCCCTCGACCGGTTACAGCGGCGGGCTGTCCGTATCATCGGAGATCCAGAGGTCACGAGTTCACTGGAACCTCTGCAACTCCGTAGGGACATTGCCTCATTGGCATGTTTCTACAGAATATACCACGGGGAGTGCTCTGAAGAGTTATTCCACCTTATCCCGCCCTCCCCTTTCCTATCCAGAACAACGCGTGCTGGGCTCAGATGCCATCCTTACACGGTAGAGTCGATTAGAGCGCGTACCAAAAAGTTTGGGTCCTCATATCTCTGCCGAACGACCAAGGCATGGAATTCTCTGCCAAGGCACGTGTTTCCTTCTTCCTTCAATCCTGGGTTCTTTAAGCGGGGCGTGAAAAAGCATCTTCTCAGGCCGTCAAAGTAGAGACCTCAACATCGCCTCGGCTACTGTGGGGGCGATGTGGAGGCCACTGCTCTTAGACCACACGACTGCTTACCATCAGGTGGAGTGTGGTCATTTTGACGAGCAAAAAAAAAAAAAAAGAAAGTAGTTATCTTAAATACATGCAGAATTGTCAGAAAGTTTTTATCTATAGATTAATTACCATACCACCAGAGTTGTTTTGGCCAAAAGCCCGCAATTCTGGCTAATTTCCCCAGTAATGGGCGAGGAAAAAACCAATAAAATATAAATAATAATAATAATAATAATGTTTATTTAACACACCAAAATATACATTTCATAGTAATACAACAGCAGATTACTTAAAATATTTAGGTTTAACAGTATCTCCTATATGTACTGATGCTGATTCCCAAACTAGGCTGAAGCCTGTATTTTGGCAAGCAGTGCTCAGTCGTGCAATATGTTCAGTAATTTAGGTTGTCACTGCTTGTACTGTGTGGTAATTATGCATTCTAAGACTTGACAGATTAAGGATGTTGAACTGTGTGCAGTCAATGTGCTTGTGATTATGTTGACAAATTAACATGATAAACTCACAATATTCTCGAGTCCCTTTATGTGAAGAGATTTAGCTGTTTCTGCAAATGACGAGAGACAGTCTGCTGGCACTACCGCTTCTCCAGTATACATGTATTCCAGTAGCAAACATAGGACTCTATGTGATACATTCTGTAAATATAATTATATTCATATTATTTAGAATACTTACTATTTAAAATCATTGATATACTAAGTGATATAATCTTTTATGTAAATTTATTAAACTAGTTTCTTTTGTAAGTAGTAACATAAGTTTTCACTAATAATTTCTGTCAATTGGAAAGTCCTGGGTTTTGATTCATAGGTCAAACCAAGTGTTATTGTGTTTCTTACTAGGCAATCTCAATAGCATAATAGAGGTTGAAATTTATACTAAACTTAAACAAAGTTAGAAATCTGTGCCCATCACCTCAATCTAACTTTTAGTGGATACATGATACATTTTCACCTACTATAATGTTTATAAATCTCCTAGTAACCATCATAATTTGAGCTTGAGCTTTAATCTCTCCAACAGTCAATAGAATGACATAATGTAACTATTGACTGTTGGAGAGATTATATACGAGAATAGAATACAGGATATGTACAATAGTAGTATGTTGACTTGGATATCATACTCTCCCTGTACTATACCAACTTACATTTAAAAATATAACAGGATGTTGACATGGGGCTGATGTAATAAGGTCTTTAAGGTAAGGACTGGCCAGTGCCACTAACATTTGATGAACTTTAACAAAGTGGCCATCCGCAGCTATAGTCATATCTACAAACTCTCCATTCTGAAATTGATATAAAAAGTGAAGTATTTAAATATTTATAACTTATGATTCATGTTTATTTACATCAAGTGGATAAACTACATGGATAAATTAATGAAAATAATACATATTTTACTCTTTTAAAGAGTTACATTAAATCATTAAGAGTAAAGTTAACTGTTTAGTTTTAAGTAATTCTACAAGATACCAATATAAGCATTGAATAAATTATTGTATGAAATTTGTAAATGGCAAATTATTTCATGGAATATTTTCAGAACATAACCCCTATTCAACAATAATGTGTAACAGATCTCTATAGTTAAAGTAAAATTAAGAACAGATGCTGCATAAAATAACTAATGATTTTAGATGATTTGAAAAGCCTGTTCGACGTAAGAATAAAAAAAATTACCTGTTGCAAGGCGCTAAAACCACTGCAAATACTAGATTTATAAGCATCCCAAGATAAAGAGAACTGGGATTGCACCATTTTTAAATTGTTCTTAGAACAGTAACAGTAATGTTTAACTGCACTACATTAACAAAAGCACGTTAGTTTATTTGTTATATTCTTAACATTTCTATATCCAAACAATTTTATCCTTTACAAGCTTGTTGTCAGTGTCTGTAGCTTCAATATAAGTTTTTAAACGTCAAAGTCACAGATGAAACAATATCATATCATTGATATCATTCATTCAGAAACATAACCAAACAAACCGATAGTAAACAAAATTTTTACAAAAAAACCCGACTTCAAAAACGAATATTCTAAAACAAAAATGCACTAAAAAGTTAAAAAATAATTGCGTATTCTTGTGAATAATTAAATTATTGTTATTAATGGAGTCGGTGTCAGCCAATGGAGGTTTGTAACTACCTACTTAAACATGAGATGTCTACTATAATCAATTCATAACATAACATTGGCATGCACAATTTATTACACACATAGACGCAGCACGCGGCGCGGGCGACTGACACCGACTCCAAAAATAACAATAATTTAATTATTCACGCGCTGCTCATAATAATATGAGACAAGCGCCGTTTAAATGAGACGAACGAAGAAAGGCAGAAACGCCTCTCTCAAAATAGGAAATCTACCTCCAGGGCCATTTCAAAAGAGACTTGTGAAGAGCGCAAAAATAGGCTTTCGAAAATGCGGGCTTACATGAAAAATGTTTTAAACGGTATACAGTTTTTATCATTTTTGGCCATAGTGCATCTCATGATAATTCCAAGTACGGTTGGTATGATATGTTTTATTCCAGGGTTCCGGTGCCTAATGGCTTTAGCGTCATATTAAAAGTTGTATTATAGAAATAATTTTGTTATTAGCTTTTTTGTGTATACTTTGTTGAGTTTAACAGTTACAGGTAACTTCATACCTACTATTAAATGCTGTCAATAACCAATTTGAAATTGTGTAATCAATACATATACATGATTATGTATGTGATTGTAGCAATCACGGACGGCATATTTACTGTTATTTATCAAATAATGCCGTTGTATAAAACCGAAGATCTTCATCAGAACATCACTAAATTAGAATAGGGCTACCTCGAAATACTACGAAGGGCTTCCAAACCATTCTACACAGTTGTTTATTTTGTTCTTGCCAAAAATGACAACATCATCAATGTAGCCAAATACGCATTATTAAGGATAACTCGTAAAGGAATGGTTAGATCTTGATCAAAATTAAATGGGACCAAATGGAAAGCACCAGCTTTCCAATAAAAAAAGAATCACCAAAATCGGTTCATAAACGACAAAGTTATCCGTAAACACATAAAAAAAATATATATACGGTCGAATTGAGAAACCTCCTCCTTTTTTGAAGTCGGTTAAAAATAGAGAATATTAGGGACTTATCCTTCCATCAACAATACAACTAGATATCGGGTCACGTACAAAATCAAAGCTAAATGCTGTCCGCGTGACAATACGTACCTACAGCTACATTTGTTTACTAACAAACGGAGAGAAAAGTTTTAAAACAGTTTTAAGTTCAACCTAATTACAACCACGGCACCTAGTCATAAAGTCACAAATCTCAAAATATTATCCAATACTTTTCTTTTTTTTTTTTTATTTTGCTCGTCAAAATGACCACACTCCACCTGATGGTAAGCAGTCGTGTGTTCTAAGAGCAGTGGCCTCCACATCGCCCACACAGTAGCCGAGACGATGTTGAGGTCTCTACTTTGACGGCCTGAGAAGATGCTTTTTCACGCCCCGCTTAAAGAACCCAGGATTGAAGGAAGAAGGAAACACGTGCCTTGGCAGAGAATTCCATGCCTTGGTCGTTCGGCAGAGATATGAGGACCCAAACTTTTTGGTACGCGCTCTAATCGACTCTACCGTGTAAGGATGGCATCTGAGCCCAGCACGCGTTGTTCTGGATAGGAAAGGGGAGGGCGGGATAAGGTGGAATAACTCTTCAGAGCACTCCCCGTGGTATATTCTGTAGAAACATGCCAATGAAGCAATGTCCCTATGGAGTTGCAGAGGTTCCAGTGAACTCGTGACGGACAGCCCGCCTCTGTAACCGGTCGAGAGCGTCCAGCAAGTACTGCGCGGAGCCATCCCAAAGATCCACGCAACTCCACGCAAGGGCGCAATTGTGCCTTATACAATAGGCACAGTTGCCCAGGCGAGAAGAACCGCCTCACCCTGTTCAGAACTATGAATTTTCGCGAAGCTTGCTTAATGACGCTCTCGATATAGGTTTTCTGATTAAGGGAGCGGCAAAGATCCATACCTAAGATGGAGAGACTGTCACGTATCACCAGTGGAGTGTTCTTCAGAGAAGGGAGGGGAAGGAACGGAAACTTTTTTGTTGAGAACGCGCATGCCTGGGTCTTCTTGGCGTTGAACTCGACCAAGTTCTTGGCACCCCATTCATAGATGCGGTCCAAGGTCAGGTCAAGTTCAACGACAAGATTCTGCCTTTTCCCCTCAACCTCAGCCTGTTTGGCCCCAGGATGTCCGAGATATCGCCCATGCACGGTACTGTCGTCCGCATAACAATGTATGTTGCCGAGATTCAACATATCATTGATATGCAGAAGAAAGAGCGTAGGGGATAAGACAGAACCCTGAGGCACTCCTGCATTAACCTGCATAAATTTGGAAGCGCGACCGTCGCAAAGGACCCGAATACGACGCTTCTGCAAGAAACTTGCAATCAATACTTCGTCACATACAACAACATTTAGTGTGAAATCAACCTTAAATAGAAACAAATAAAGTACTTTTCCGTTATTGCCTTGAGAGCTACAACGTTTTGTTTCGTTTATTTTTGTTATAAAAGTTTGTGCGTGTGTTGGCGAGCCTTGGCCAAACATTTGTAGCGGTAGTTTAAAATCGGTAATTTTGTTCAAAATTTGATATTATTTGTTAGTTTAAAGCTTAAAATATAACTTATTCTTCATGTACTTACCGAAAGTAAGATACTCCGGCCGTTAAATTGCTTTTTCGGGCATTATTTTTGCAACTTTTGAATACACACTGCGGCATTGTGAGCCATGTTTACATTGGCTGCGTTTCAAGCGAACTAAACAAAATAAGGGCTCACATCTCAAGTGCGCTGTTATTTACCGAGACATATTTTTGCGCCGACCCGATTACTAGTTGTACTGTTGATCGAAGGCCTTATCTAAAACTATTATAGTGCAGCATTTATTTTCCAGCAGGAAAAGCGTCGCTCAGCGATATAAAAAATAACTGAACTACACTCGCGTGCAAGTAAATCGACTCAAGCCTCAAGTGCGCATAAAAAGTGATATAACTTAAAAATGCCTTATTTTACCTCTATATAATGTTTTACATAATTAAAGCCTAGTAATTGAGCTTTAAAATTATGTAAGTTGCATGAAAATCGATTCAGTAGGTTAGTAAAAAAGGTGAATGTCAAAGATATTGTAAAAAATTTTGAAAATTCATACAATTTCACAGTATGGGGGTTATTGGGTATAAATGAAACAAAATGTGCATAAGATAAAAAATTTATTCGTGTCAATATTTGGTGTTCCCTCCTCTAGCCCTGATCACTGCTCTCAAGCCATTCTTCATCGACCTTATCAACTTTTTAATTGATGATTGTGGTATTCGGCCCCACTCTTCTACCAACGCAGTCTTGAGCTCATTGATGTTTGTCGGAGCTGGATTCCTCGCCCTAACTTTACTTTTGAGCTTGTCCCATATGTGCTCAATGGGATTTAAATCGGGACTGAGCGCTGGCCAATCCATAGTGTGAATTCCAACTTCACTCAGGAACTCACGTGTGGTCCGAGCAGTGTGACATCGGGCATTGTCATGCATCAAGATGAAATTATCCCCAATAAAACCTTGATAAGGGACAACTTGATCCAGTAGAACATTTTCAATGTAACGATCACTGGTCAGACCTCCTCTCCGGCCTCCCCCAGGAACGAAAACAAGGTCCGTTTTTGCTTCTAAGGAAATTCCAGCTCACATCATGCAAGAACCGCCACCATATGCAACGGTTTCAACAAAGCAGCACTGTGAAAACCGTTCACCAGGACGCCGGTACACCCGACCTCTCCTGTCGCTGCCATGGAGACACATCCTCGTCTCATCTGTGAACAGGACCGACTGCCATTGCTCTATGCTCCAATCCAAGTGCTCTCGAGCAAAGTGAAGGCGTGCTTGACGGTGGGCTGTGGTCAACTTCGGGCCTGTAGCGGGTCTTTTCGGAGTAAGGTTAGCTTCCTTCAACCTTCTTCTAACTGTCCACTGACTGACAGTTACTCCGCGAACTTGACGTAGCTCCTGCTGCACATCCACGCCGGTAAGGTGTCGATTTCGGAGAGAGGTCGAGACCAAAAACCGGTCGTCACGCTCCGAGGTGCACCGGCGTCGGCTGGTATTAGGCCGCCGAGTGAAGGCACCACTCTCTTGAAACCTCCTGTACACTCTCGAGACAGCAGACTGACTCATATTCAACCGACGAGCGACTTCTCGCTGGTTCAACCCTTCTTGCAACAGGGCAACGACTTGAGCGGCTTCTTCAGGTGTTGTATCCATAATTTTCTTCAAATGACGGCTTCAATTTGCAGAGATGTGTTCAGGTCAACGTCTAGTGAGCGACTGATAAGAAAAAACGATTACAGGGGGTTTTTATAGCGGGTTGTGTCGCGCAAGTTGTGTATAGAGCGCAGAGCAGTTTATGGGAGGTTGCGTTCAGTTGCATTCTAAGGACATGTGTTTATTTAAATTACTGAAATTATGCTACCATTTTAAAGCCTAATTACTAGGCTATAATTATGTAAAACATTATATAGAGGTAAAATAAGGCATTTTTAAGTTATATCACTTTTTATGCGCACTTGAGCCTTGAGTCGATTTACTTGCACGCGAGTGTAGATACGAAGTACCATTGTAACCGTCAATTTTGTTTTTGTTTTTGGGCCGTTCAACTATACCGCAGGAAGAATTTTGTCATTTTTAACCGCTCACTCCCCCTTGTCGGCAAAAGTAAACAAAGCTCTTAGCCCTCCTATGCTTACGTAAGCAAAGATATAATGCATTAGTCATTACTAATTTCAGGAATTCCCCAAACCTTTCCGTTTTCGAGATAAATAGGGCTGCCACATATGTATGATCAGTTTAAAATCTACTGAATTTTATAAAAAGTATAATATAGGTATTATGGCATGTAAATGAGTAGGTAAATATGAATATCAAGAATGCATATTTTAAGATTTGGACACGGTTCTATTAAGATTTCATTAACAGTTATAATTAGAAATTATTCCACATTTGAATCTGGTATTTATATATTTTAACAGCTGAAAACCGTGCAAAATAAACTAACACATATTTTTACAGCAAGTATCCACTTAATTCGTTTCTGCTATAACAGGGCACAGGACCGTTAATCCGCTACTTAATGAAGTTAACTTTACGAGTAACGGATAATTTATTTTAAAGTCAGTAAACACCAAAATAATGATTTACGGACTTAAAGAGAGTTAAAAGCAGTTAAAAAAACTGACTTTAACTCTCTTTAAGTCCGTAAATCATTATTTTGGTGTTTACTAGCTTTTGCCCGCAGCTTCGCTCGCTTGGGAATAGTAGGTATTTCATATCATTATATCATTCTGGATGAAAGATCCATTATATCCTTGACAACGTACATATATACAAAATTGCATGATGATAGAGTAGTTAAGGCGTAAAAACAACGAACAAACAAACTCACCTTCGCATTTATAATATTAGTTAGGATATGATGTAGAGTCCTACGCAGTAATCATGTGGCGAGAATAAATCCTTACTAATATTATAAATTCGAAAGTAACTCTGTCTGTCTATCTGTCTGTTACCTTTTCACGGCTAAACCACTCAACCGATTTAGATGAAATTTGGTACAGATATAGTTTAAAACTTGTGGAAGGACATAGGCTACTATTTATTGATGTAGGTACCACGCGGGCGGAGCCGCGCGAAAAAGCTAGTAATTAATAATAATAATAATAGAGAGAGCGAAGGGATTTGGCGACATGTTGGATAGATTATAAGAAGGCCTCAGAGTCACTGTGCCCCATACATGTCTCTTGAGGGTGCTGGAGTTGTACAAAATAGATACAACTTTATACACTTTCTTGAAGACGTGTATGGGGCAATGTAGGACTGTCCTTCGCTATCCGGGATGTTGGCAGATCCAGAGTGATGGTATGCCTATAATGATCAAGCGGGGTATATTCCAGGGTGACAGTTTGAGTCCACTGTGGTTTTGCCTGGCTCTAAACCCTCTTAGTACTTTACTGGAGAATTTGGAGCTAGGCTATCGGTTGCAGAGTAGAGGCCAGGTCATATCTCACCTTTTTTACATGGATGACCTTAAATTATTTGCCCCCACCCATCTTCAGCTGACAAGAGTTACTAAAGGTAACTGAAAACTTTAGTAATTCTATCAGAATGGAGTTTGGTGTGGACAAGTGTGCGGTAATGTAAGTAAAGCGAGGTGGGATTGTGGAATTTGATGGGATGGAACTATCGGATTCCTCAAGACTTAGGACTCTCTCTGCAAACGAAACATACAAATATCTGGGTATGTCGCAGGCGTTGGGCATTTCAGAGACTGGCATGAAACAGACATTGCGGGATCGCTTCTTTGGCCGCCTGACAAAGATACTCAAAAGTTATTTGTCGGGCGGTCATAGGGTGCGTGCTTGTAATGGCTGGGCCATGCCGGTCTTAATGTACTCCTTCGGCATACTCAGATGGACTCAGACTGAACTGGAGGCCCTGGATAGAAAGATCCGTACACTGTTGACCGCATACCGGATGCATCACCCGCGCTCGTCTGTAATGAGGCTGTACATCCCGCGGAAATACAGGGGTCGTGGCTTCCTAAGTGCCAAGACCCTCCATAATCGTGAGGTGTGCAGTCTTAGAGAATATTTTCTCCAGACCGGCTCGGGTGTGCATCGGGCTGTAGTCTCAGTGGACAATGGCCTTATCCCGCTGGCTCTGGCTAAGGAGAACTGGCGCAAACCTGTGGTACTCAGTACTGATGACCGCAGGGATATATGGAAGGGTAAAGAGCTGCATGGACGCTACTATCGGGCCTTACACGGGCCCGATGTTGATTTAATATCATCTGTGGCCTGGCTACGTTTCGGCGATATTTTTGCCGAAACAGAAGGTTTTGTCTTTGCAATAATGGACGAAGTTGTTATGACGAATAACTACCGGCGGCATATCCTGAAGGATGGGACGGTCGACATATGTCGGGCGTGTCACCAGCCCGGTGACTCTCTCAGGCATATTATCTCTGGGTGTTCAAGTCTTGCCAACGGCGAATATTTGCACAGACACAACCAAGTGGCCAGGATAATCCATCAGCAACTTGCCTTAAAGTACAATCTTGTGGATTCAGAGATACCGTACTACAGGTATGTGCCCGATCCAGTTCTCGAGAATGGTCGTGTCACTATGTACTGGGATCGATCTATCATCACTGATAGAACCGTTGTGGCTAACAAGCCAGATATTGTGGTGATAGATCGATTAGAGCGCCTTGCAATGATCATCGATGTCACCATCCCTCATGACGAGAATCTCGTGAAAGCTGAAAAAGATAAACATCTTAAATATCTGGACTTGGCTCGCGAGGTTGTCGACATGTGGGATGTAGGCTCGGCGATCATTGTACCGATAGTCGTTTCGGTAAACGGATTAATTGCCAAGAGCCTCGACCACCATCTTAAGAGGCTCGCGTTGAATAGCTGGGTCTAGTCCTCGATTCAGAAGGCAGTATTGCTCGACACGGCGCGCATAGTGCGGAGGTTCCTTTCTCTGGAGTCCTAACCACCGATAGCTTGGTCCCTGCACCCGATATCGGTGGGTCATTTCAGTTTTTATATTTTTAAATAAGGTCGAGTCTTGTAATTGCAACTAAAAATATTGGAGTCCTTACGTCACCGCTTGATAATTCTATATTCTTATGTAAAATGCATTGTTTTTAAAGATTCGTTATTAAGTAAATTTAATGTAGATTTATATCATCGTCATAAATGTAGGAAAGCTGTAAAGAATAAAAAACTATTTTATAAATTTCTGACACAGGCACAATTAGTTGCAATTACCCGTCCTGGCGGGTAATTGCAACTAATTGCTATTGTTTACTTTTTTCTGTGGGTGCTGCTACCATTAAATTGAAAAAATATGACTTGTTCAATATTTCATAAGATTTTGATATCTATGCCTTGGTAATAAAGTTCAATTATGCACAAAATCACTTTTTATCCATGGGACGGGTAATTGCAACTATTTACCTACAAATAGTGCTGGGAACCTTGTTGTGGTTTTATCGACATGGTAGCAAAATTAAAAGTCAGGAATAGTTTATATTGAGCGTAATCAAAGCACAATATCGAACATTAATAATTATTTAAATTGACGAAACTTAAAATACTCACTTCTAAGGTGTAATTACAGTAAGTAATCTTTTAGTAATCAAACAGCCATTTTTACTTATCTTAAAAAAAAAACAGTCTTATAATCACATAGACATTTCTAATTCTATCTGAGAGATATTCGCATACTCAAAAGTAACAAAATAAAATAGGAGATCATTTACATTCAAATACCTCTACTTTATAAGGAAATATTACTGTATCTTTTTGTTTATTTAACACAGCCTTGGGCAAACATGAAATCACATCTTCTTTTTCTATTATGGAAATGTCGTTTTCGACGAACTTGAATTCTCTATTATCTTTTTTAGATTTGAGTCGTTTGGCTACAATTTTTTCTTGGTTAATTTCCTCAATAAGACAAACGTATTGCCTTTAATCGACCGAAATCCAGCCAAAATGAAATCACCCACATTGAGATCTATTTTTACCTCAGATGCTTGTGGTTGTGGCATTTTATTCTGGAAATAAAATCATCAAATTGTTACCCTTTCTGTACTACTATATTATAACTTAGAACGTTTATGAGATGTATACTTACTTCCTTCGGCGTAAATATTTTCTTCTTGGCAATGTAAGTCTTCCTTTCATTCACTCTTTCGCTTTTTATTTTAGGTGTCTTTCTTTTATGTCCTTTAGAAGTAGATGGTAACGGGTCCTGCAAATCTTCGTCAAAACTTTCTTCCAAAACAGTAGAATGTTCATATAAATTGCCTGCCTTCTGAAAATTTGTACTTATTTTGTTAACATAGAACATAGATTTCTCACGATCCTATGACCCCGGGTGTACCTATATCACTTAATAATATTAATAACAATACCCTAAATCACTTACTTCATTCTGCCTGAATATTTTGTTCTGTCTTTCTTTCAATCTTTCACTTTTTATTTTAGGTCTCTTTTCTTCTTGTCCTCTAGTAGATAATGGTAACGGGTCCTGCAAATCTTCATCAATGCTTTCTTCCAAAATATTTTGAAAAAAGAGTTCAAGGTCTTCGTCTTCTGAAGAATTAATTGAAGTATATGTACAATCGCTCTCACTGTCTGATTCTAAGGTCTTCCTCCTTTTATTTTTCTTTCCTTTGAACTTATTTATCAGTGGTTTTTTGTTCTCATTATTACTTGGTTTTTTCAGTTTCTTTAGCCGTTTAGTTTCTTCTGCTTTTTCCTTTTTTTCTTTCTCATTTTTCAGACGCTGCAGTGCATCTTTGTAAGTTAGTACTTCGCTTCCTTGACTTATCCGTTTCTTAGAAGTTTTAGGAATATCGTTACGTGAAATAGTTTTTAATAGAAGCTCTTCGAATGAAACTCGTTCTTCTTCTTTGCTTTTATTTATTGTTGAGCTGACTACTACATTGTCCAATATTTTTACGCTACAAGAATAACTGTTGGCATTGGTATTGGTATTCTTAGGACGTGAAAGTATGAAAGTATTAGGGTCCTTTACAGTCTCCCAGTTTTGAAACGTAAACTGAGTACTTGAGTACATGTTTATTGGAGCCTTTGCATCATTTTCTGTCGGTATATTTTTCTTTTTTATATCCCGTGTAATGTTTGCAATACCATTATTGTTTTCATCTGGCAATCGTCGTATCTTACTGTTAATTGTTTTAAGGCACACACTTATTAGTGTTGGTACTTCATTTTCTTTCTGACTGTTATCTTTCTTGGTGTGACTTCCTTCAACATTTTCTTCACCATTGTGATCAGTATCGTTACGAGGCTGTTTGTGCTGCTGGTGTTCTTCCCATCTTGATCATGTCAGCGTGTCGAATTTTTCTTTTGGGATTGCATCTTTGTTCAAAGGGCATATGCCCGCTTTCCTGAAGCCATTTTGAATGATAATTGGATTTAAATCATCCCATATATTAGTTATAATTCTGGCAAATTCTTGTTTTGGGAGTTTTGCTCCCACATGCAGTCTTTGCCATTTCACGAGTTCACTGTCCCATTTGTCTTTCATAGGTTTCATTGTACTACAGTCTAATGGCTGCAGTATATGGGATGAGTGAGGCGGCAGTTTAAGAACCGTTATGTTTTCGGCAACTAGAAGGTCTATGACACTTAGGTCTACATGTGTCTTATGACCATCATAGATCAATAAGACTGGTCGTTCCGCTCCGATAGCTGGCAAAAAAACGGCTTTGAGGTATTGTTCGAAAATGGTGGTCTCCATCCACCCTTTTGTACTGACAGCGTAAGCTGTATGAATGTTATAATTTTTAAACAGCCACTCGCTCCACAGATGTTTCCCTTGAAATATTATTAATGGGGGGATCTTTTTGCCAAGTGCATTCGTAGCTAAGAGCACAGTGGTGTTATTCCTCCCAGGAGAGCTTGTCGTTCTAATAGAAGGAAACCCCATCCGACCCACAACTTTAGTTTTGGTGGGGTCACTACAAAAGCTGGTCTCATCCAAATTATATATACATTGTGGTTTGTCAGCCAAATCACACTCTTGTATTGTTCGTTCTAACATATCAAAATAATTGCAAAGTATGAACGGATCACATGCTTTTTTTCGAGCTACTTCCACAGACTGCGGCTTTTTCAAACTTAATTTGTTTCGTTTTTTAAATCCTCTGAACCATTCCTTCCCAGGATAGTCATCTTTAAATCTCGTAACAATTCCGTTCCTTTGAATATAATCAGATATCAACATTTTTACTTCCTTGGAGGTTAATGGATACCCACATTTTTCCATCACATGGAGATTAGAAGCTACTTTAGTTTCCCATTCTTTTGACAATTCTGTAGGTCTGCCAGGCGTTGGCTGTTTAGCACCGCGTGTTCCATATAGACGATGAATAATGGTTGACCTCGGTATTCCGTATTTTACTGAGGCTTAGTAGCTATTGATTTTTTTTTGTCGTACATTTTCGACAGCTTCTATTAGATCAGCTAAAGAATACTTGGTCTCTTTCTTTCGTTTATATTTTGGCATCTACAAAATAAAATAAAAAGATACTCAAGAACTAGAAAACAGGTCATAGAGGTAATACAATATTTTTTGGTAGTACAGTAGTACATTGAATAAACTAAGGTGACCTAAGTGCCCAGGATTCCATTTATCAAATACTGAGATGAACTGAAAATAATTCATTTATTATTCACTACTACATAAGTGGATAAAAAAAATTACTTATATTTGTTTCAAAGGGCGACACTAGCGACAAAAGTTTCAAATATATAAACGAACTATTTAACTACTGCTTAGTATGGATAGTATACCTTTCGATAAAATATTTTTATCGTAGTAGTAATTTTCATTGTCGCATCACTAGCATTATCATACTTCATACAAAAGCAGTCAGATAATTGCAACTAACCTAAAAATTTTAAAATAGTTGCAATAACCTGACTTTTGATTTTTAGTCTGGTAAATGTAACTGAACCCATAACTTGGGCTAGATTTATCGTGGAATGAAACAAATACGTAAACAACAACTTACCGTGGTAGATAATCACTTCCTTTATGAATAAACTTACAAAAAACCACAAAAAACAGAATTAAATACTAATTACGCACCGCGTGTACGCCGCGTCACTCCGAACAAAATGGCGGTTTGACTAAAAGTCATGTCATTCTCACAGTTCAATAGCTATCAGCGCCATCTTTATTTTTTCATTGGCCCTTAGGATAGAAGAACATTATAACGCCTATCGTTGTTCAAAACAGTGATGATAGATGGAGTGATTTAAATTAGTTGCAATAACCAGATAGTTGCAATTACAAGACTCGACCTTATGTATAATTTTTATATTTATATTTAAAAATGTAATTATGGGAGAAAATAAGTAATAAAGAGAATAATAATAATACGTTTATTTGGGACGAAGTCCATAGAGTGTTAGTAACAATAACCTTAAAATACTAATGTTAGTAGACAATGAGTAATATGCATGATTAAATCACAGCATGTAGCTGCATCCATCTTCTCACCATCGGGGTCTCCCACCGATCCGCGAACACACTCAGGATGGAGTTGGTGCTGCCGCGGAGGCGAGCCATCAAGGAGGCGCACCTTTTTCTCATGATAGCGGCGAAGCCGTCGGTATATGTCTCTGCAAACATCCCTGACGCACAGCACCTCCACGGCAACCCCAATAGCAACCTGAGTGTGTTATTGTACTGGACACGTAGATCGCTGTATGCCCGCTGACTATAGCTAACCCAGAGGCTGCATGTATAAAATGTCTGACAGTATGCTTTGAATAAAGTCAGCTTTACTGCATTTGTACGTTTTGCAAACCACTACAATTTGTCTGACTAATGAAATATAACTTTGTAATAGTTACCTTAATAACATATTTAAAAATCAGACATGTTAAAATAAGTAAAGTTCATTTATTTTTTGTGCAGCTTTAAAGCGTCTGACAAAAGTTTTGGTCCATGGAAAATGTCTGACACTTTTGTTACTACTTTAGAATAATATTCTACAAAACATATATAAAAATCAGCCATGTAAATTTAAGTTAAATAACTCTTACTTTTAGTTACCTTTCATACCTGGTACCTGCCCAGGTGTCACTAGGCGAGCTCCACAAACTCGCAGGTATTCAAAGAACATGAGACGCTACTGAGAACCTAAGGTTTCATCTATGTGAATATAAGTTATGTCTTATCGCTCTGGGATCTTACTCTATTAGGCAAGCTACCTATAGACAGAACCATAGCGTGGCCGCGCATAAAACAGCAAGTTTTTGTAATGTTACCATATTATCAATAAAAAATAATTAAATCAATTTATTTTTAAAACACAGTATTTCATTTTACTTCAACTCTTATGTTTTACTTACCATAAAAGAGTTGAAATTGAATGTAAAATAGTATGCATGGTCTATAAATATCTTTTATCCGCCAACTGGATAACAATATATTAATAAGTAGTTTGGAGTCATTGATTTCATATCAATATCGCCCTCTCCTTTTTCAAAAAGGACGAATCGACCCTTAGAAGTTTTAAAGCTCGATGTATCCCTATATTTTTACAGAACTACTTTCGTTCCGCTTTACTGGTAATAATTTCCAAGGTCTTGTCTTAGTTATGCTATTACACAGCCAATGTAGGTATATTAGGTATGTATCTAAAGTACATGATGCATAAATATATAGGCATATTCACCCTACTTGTTATTTTGCGAAATATTGAAAGTTGTACACTACGAAATAGGAAATAGGTATGCATATTATGTAGTATACCAAGGTAAGACAAAAATAAAACCGTTTTTATCTTTTGTTTCGTTAATTTGCATGCTGAGCTTGATATGATAGTATTAGGTAGGGAAAAGTTAAGCAGATTGTTTCTTAAAATAAAACAAGGTTGGTAAATATTATTCTTAATATTGTCTTCTGTTTACGCGAATGTTATTCATTGAAATTAAACTACTATATACGGATTTTATCGCGTTGTTTATTTGACACTGTTACAAAATTTTTTTTGAAAAACTGTTACACTACTATAATCACTATTAAACTTTACAAATTTTTTAAGCTATTTAAATTATTGAACTATTAAAACTATTTATACTATTACTATACTATTATACTATTTAGATTTATTTTTACACTTTCCCCGACGTTTCGGTTGCTTTTCAGCAGCCATGGTCACGGGGAGACTAAGATGGTAGTTGTCTCAATGTTCCAGTGTAGTTATTTCAAAGTACCCGAACATAATTTAATCATGGGTGTTTCTATTTACGCAGAATGAGCTCAAAGTATCATGAAGTCTAGCTGTGGTTTGCTTCTTCTTGGGTTTGACTATTTGGATTACTGGATCCCAAGCTGGTGGTACACTCCAACCATCTTCTCTATTGAAATTAGGATGTTTCTTGATTTCAATAGCCTCGCGAAGCATCCTTGGTAGGAATCGGTGTTCTTTAGCGAGCATCTGTGGTTTGTCAAATCTCAGGTAGTGGTTGGTCCCCTGTTGCACATGTTCACACACAGCAGACTTCAACGAGCGTTGGTGTTTTACATCAGCTATGTGTTCTTTTATGCGGGTGCCTATGCTTCTCTTGGTTTGACCAATGTATGAGAGTCCGCAGTCACAATCTATTTTGTAGACCCCTGCATCTTGTAAAGGTAGTTGGCACTTGACAGATGGTAAAAATTGACTTATCTTCGTTGGCGGCTTGAAGTATGTATTGATTGAAGCTCGCTTCAAGATGTAGCCAATCTTGTCAGTGACACCCTTCACATAAGGTAGTATAGCAGGCTGGCGCTCGACTGTGGCTGGCTTTTCTCGGGATCTGTGACAGCGGCGCGGCTGTTGGAGCTTGTTGTCTTGCAGTACTTGCTTGACATGTTGAAGCTCGGCGTCCAGGTGTTTCTTGTCACAGATCCCGTGGGCTCTCTGAAACAAAGACATTCCCACGGTAGCTAACTGTTTAGGATGGTGGTGAGATTCACCGTTTAAGTACCTATTTGTATGGGTCTTTTTCCTATATACAGTGTGGCTCAAAGTATGATCAGAATTCCTGATGACAAGGACATCTAAGAAAGCTAATGAATTATTTGCCTCTAATTCCATAGTAAATTGTATGTTGTTATTAAGGGAATTAAGATGTTCTAGGAATACACTTACACTATCTGTTGGTAATATTGTAAAAGTATCATCTACAAACCTCTTATAAATCCTGGGTGTGATGGGGGCAGTCTGCAAAGCTCGAGCCTCAAAGTCTTCCATATATATGTCGGCAACAACAGGCGATACTGGGGAGCCCATTGCCACACCATCAACTTGTATGTAGAATTTATTGTCCCACAACAGATAGCCAGTTGTTAAGCAATGCTTAAGTAGTTCTGCATATTCCTCAGGCATATTGTACTCTATTAGCTTCCTTTTAGTTATTTCAATACAGTCATGTACAGGTATGCATGTAAATAATGACTGTACATCAAAACTAACCATAGTTTCATTGTTTGTGAGACGTAGGTGTTTAATCTCACTCACAAAATGGTATGAATCCTTCACATGTGCTCTCGAGTTGCCTCTGAGTGGTGAGAGTATCTTCGCTACGTGCTGAGCCAGTCTGTAAGTTGGTGTGTCGATCTGGCTCACAATAGGACGTAGGGGAGCGTTTTCCTTGTGTATTTTTGGTAACCCATACAGCTTTGGAGGTTTTACGCAAGCTGGTATTAATTGTTTAACGTCTAGATCTATTTTTTCGGAGTATTTATGTATGATGTCTTTGGTTTTCTTCAATATTTTGTTTGTAGGGTCTGTCTTAACCTGTTTGTATGTTGTTTCATCCGAAAGTAAATTTTCAATTTTATGTTTATAATCTGACGTATCCATTATGACCGTAGCGTTTCCTTTATCTGCACGGAGTACTGTAATATCTGGCCTAGACCGCAAGTTCTTCAGTGCGACGAATTCATCTTTGGGAAGAAATCATCAGGATATTTCATCGGTCTTGCGTCGAACTAAAGTGCCCAGACCGAATCTTCCCAAAGATGAATTCGTCGCACTGAAGAACTTGCGGTCTAGGCCAGATATTACAGTACTCCGTGCAGATAAAGGAAACGCTACGGTCATAATGGATACGTCAGATTATAAACATAAAATTGAAAATTTACTTTCGGATGAAACAACATACAAACAGGTTAAGACAGACCCTACAAACAAAATATTGAAGAAAACCAAAGACATCATACATAAATACTCCGAAAAACTAGATCTAGACGTTAAACAATTAATACCAGCTTGCGTAAAACCTCCAAAGCTGTATGGGTTACCAAAAATACACAAGGAAAACGCTCCCCTACGTCCTATTGTGAGCCAGATCGACACACCAACTTACAGACTGGCTCAGCACGTAGCGAAGATACTCTCACCACTCAGAGGCAACTCGAGAGCACATGTGAAGGATTCATACCATTTTGTGAGTGAGATTAAACACCTACGTCTCACAAACAATGAAACTATGGTTAGTTTTGATGTACAGTCATTATTTACATGCATACCTGTACATGACTGTATTGAAATAACTAAAAGGAAGCTAATAGAGTACAATATGCCTGAGGAATATGCAGAACTACTTAAGCATTGCTTAACAACTGGCTATCTGTTGTGGGACAATAAATTCTACATACAAGTTGATGGTGTGGCAATGGGCTCCCCAGTATCGCCTGTTGTTGCCGACATATATATGGAAGACTTTGAGGCTCGAGCTTTGCAGACTGCCCCCATCACACCCAGGATTTATAAGAGGTTTGTAGATGATACTTTTACAATATTACCAACAGATAGTGTAAGTGTATTCCTAGAACATCTTAATTCCCTTAATAACAACATACAATTTACTATGGAATTAGAGGCAAATAATTCATTAGCTTTCTTAGATGTCCTTGTCATCAGGAATTCTGATCATACTTTGAGCCACACTGTATATAGGAAAAAGACCCATACAAATAGGTACTTAAACGGTGAATCTCACCACCATCCTAAACAGTTAGCTACCGTGGGAATGTCTTTGTTTCAGAGAGCCCACGGGATCTGTGACAAGAAACACCTGGACGCCGAGCTTCAACATGTCAAGCAAGTACTGCAAGACAACAAGCTCCAACAGCCGCGCCGCTGTCACAGATCCCGAGAAAAGCCAGCCACAGTCGAGCGCCAGCCTGCTATACTACCTTATGTGAAGGGTGTCACTGACAAGATTGGCTACATCTTGAAGCGAGCTTCAATCAATACATACTTCAAGCCGCCAACGAAGATAAGTCAATTTTTACCATCTGTCAAGTGCCAACTACCTTTACAAGATGCAGGGGTCTACAAAATAGATTGTGACTGCGGACTCTCATACATTGGTCAAACCAAGAGAAGCATAGGCACCCGCATAAAAGAACACATAGCTGATGTAAAACACCAACGCTCGTTGAAGTCTGCTGTGTGTGAACATGTGCAACAGGGGACCAACCACTACCTGAGATTTGACAAACCACAGATGCTCGCTAAAGAACACCGATTCCTACCAAGGATGCTTCGCGAGGCTATTGAAATCAAGAAACATCCTAATTTCAATAGAGAAGATGGTTGGAGTGTACCACCAGCTTGGGATCCAGTAATCCAAATAGTCAAACCCAAGAAGAAGCAAACCACAGCTAGACTTCATGATACTTTGAGCTCATTCTGCGTAAATAGAAACACCCATGATTAAATTATGTTCGGGTACTTTGAAATAACTACACTGGAACATTGAGACAACTACCATCTTAGTCTCCCCGTGACCATGGCTGCTGAAAAGCAACCGAAACGTCGGGGAAAGTGTAAAAATAAATCTAAATAGTATAATAGTATAGTAATAGTATAAATAGTTTTAATAGTTCAATAATTTAAATAGCTTAAAAAATTTGTAAAGTTTAATAGTGATTATAGTAGTGTAACAGTTTTTCAAAAAAAATTTTGTAACAGTGTCAAATAAACAACGCGATAAAATCCGTATATAGTAGTTTAATTTCAATAAATATTATTCTATTTGATTTTACTGAAAGTTTCAGTAAACTTATAGATCAAGTTTATCAATGTCTATATTAACATTTTTATCATTTAATAAATTGCGAATCGTTTCTAATGCGTTCGTCAACGATGTAAATACTAAATTCGACTTAATTTTCTTTCTTATCTGGTTATCGTGGTTGAGGTGATCGTGATCAGTCGACCTGAAAAATAAATATCACTTAAATATATACAGACTTAGACTCGATCATTGTTAACAGCACGACAGAATTACCACTGTAGTGTTTTAAAAATAGCAAAGCATGTGCTTGGCCTAAAACATCCCAAAAATGAGTTCAGGACGCTGGCGCAGTCAGATAATTTCATATTTTATTGCTGTAGGTATGCTTCCTAAAAATGTTATAGGGCTATTAGGTCCTGCAGAAAGTTACCAAATTTAAAGGCTTTTCTCCATCTCCAATGTTCCAAGAGCTTCCTGGTTGGCGTTTAAGAAATAGATATTTGAGCTGTGTACTCGTACTTATGTATCGGGACTACTCGATTTCAGATACTACAGATTTTATCCCTGGGCCAACGTACAATGATCTAAGAATCTTGGAGCCTAGTAGTGACAACACTAGTCAACAGCGGCAACCTTCACAACAATTTTTTTAACGGTTTTCTTGGATATATCCTTAGTAACGACGACTAATACAGGTCTCGAAAGGGGTAGCTAAAATAACATAAAAAGGAAATCTTGATAAATTATTCATCTTACATAGCAGTGATCTCCTCATCATCAGTGTCAATAAAGGCTGGACAATGGATTTTCCGATAGTTGATGCATCTCCATCTTCGTTTGTGGCCGCCAGAAGAATAATGATGTGAATGATAAAGGTAATGATTCATTATTAATTGTAATGCGCCCCTATTAGAAATTGTATAATGCGGTATATTATCTGAAAATAGGAGAAGAACTATTCATTTTACTGACTGTGGCGCAGCGGCAGTAGTAGTAGGCGACTGTTGTGCATGAGGTTCCGCGTTGGATTCCAGAGCGGCAAAATGTTATTAGGATTTCTTTAAACCAAATCTCAATAGCACGAATTCTGGAACTGTGCTCAATGTGGCTGCTAGACTCTTTACTGGTGGGAGCATTTGACTGTACGGATGGCGTAGTAGTTTAAGTGGTCGCCTCGCCACTGCTAATGCGCCCGAGTGTTGTGGATTCGAATCCCACACGGTACGAAAATTTGTATGATCCACAAATGGTTGTTCCGAGTCTGGTTGTTCTTTGTGTCCGTTGTTTGATTATTTATAAAGTCCCCCGCGGCCCGCGGTACAGGAATTATTCCTAGTGTGAGAGTTCTTTTTTTAAAGAAAAGAATGTAGGTAGTCTACCTATCTGTGTCGCACGCAGTCGCCGTGTGTGGCACTACAAGTTAGCAGATTGGGATGGGATGCGGTCCTTCTTTGCATCCTACCCTTGGGGACAAGTATGCTTCTCGCCGGATGGGCCCAATGCCGTTGCCGATTCTGTTACTGATGTGGTGCTACAGGGTATGGAGCTTTTTATTCCGTCCTCTGTGGTCCCCATTGGCGGCAAATTTCGGCCTTGGTTTGGTACATCTTTCAAAAACGCTTCTCGCAGGAAGCTTACCAAGCCTGAGCTGATGCGGTGACGGCATGTGATGTATTTACATCACATGCCGTCCTCGTGCCTCCTTTTTTAGTGCACTGGTAAATACCAGTGCACTAAAAAAGGAGTATAACTTTGCCTCCAGGTCCTTCAAAAGAGACATTGCAAGGGCGAAGCCGGAGCACATCGGTAGAATTGGCGAGAGGCTTGAGTGTCTTACTTTGGGAACACGTGCTCGAAGGAAATTTCTGCAAGCTATCCTTTCCACCCGTACACATGGGATATGATTCGTTGGCCCACGACGCAAATGAGAAAGCCAATCTTTTAGGCAAACTCTTTGCGTCCAACTCGACTCTGGATAACGGGAGACAAGAACCGCCTACCATACCGCAGTGTGAGGGTTGTATGTCAGATATCTGGTTCTACCAACGCTCAGTGCGCTTAATACTTCTATCCCTTGATATCCGTAAGTCGAGTGGGCCTGATGGAATCCCTCCTATTATGTAAAAGATGTGTGCTCCAGAGTTAGCGTCGGCCTTAAAGCGACTCTTTCGGCTCTCTTAGTCTTCTGGCGAAGTCTCGACATCATGGAAGACAACATTGGTCCACCCGATCCCAAAAAAGGCGACCGCTCAAATCTCTCCAACTACAGACCGATAGCCATAACCCTTCTTTTCTCGAAGATAATGGAATCCATTAGTCCTCTTACGGTACCTAGAGGGTCATCAGCTGCTTAGTGACCAGCAGTACAGCTTCCGTAAGGGTCGGCTGGTGATCTTCTAGTATAGTAACAGTGACACATCGTCGGGCACAGGCGATCGATACAAAGGGGAAGCCTTGGCGGTTAATTTGGACATAGCGAAAGCCTTCGATCGTGTCCGGCACAAAGCGCTTCTTTCGGAGCTCCCTTCCTATGGGCTTCCCGAGAGATTATGCGAATGAGTCACTAGCTTTTTAGCAGACAGAAGCATTAAGGTTGTAGTCGACGGTGAATGCTCTAACTCCATGCCTATCCTATGCAAGGCTGTGTGCTATCGCCTACTCTGTTCCTCCTCAATATCAATGACATGTTGCAAACTAGCAGCATTCATTGTTATGCGGACGATAGCACGAGCGATGCTCTCTATAGCGGCCGCGCTAACATCTCTCAGGAAAACGTTATTGAGAGCCGAAACAAACTTGTGTATGGAATTGAGCCCTCTTTGAAGGAAGTCTCGTATTGGGGCAGACTTAACTTGATCCGATTTATCCCCACAAAGACACAAGCATTCACCGCAAAAACTGCCGTTGGTCGATTTTGTCGGCCTCTATGGCGTAGTGATATGTTTATCCATTGTCTAGTACCCATAGTACAAGCTCTGCTTAGTTTGGGCTAGATGGTGTTGTGTGTATGTGGTAGAATATTATTATTATTATTATCTCCTCATGAGCACATCCCATAACTGCCTCAGCCAATATTAGAATAGTTGGTGTCGACATATTGAGCGAAGCCAGTTCCGCGGCTATTTAGAGTGTAAGGCTAAATAAAATTAGCTTCGAAAAAGCTTAGCGTGCTCAACAGATCGAGACAGTATTTCACGCCGGTCCACCACCTACTTCTTTATAAGGCGCAAGTTAGGCCTCACATGGAATACTGTTCTCATCTTTGGGCAGTGGCACCCCAGTACCAGCTTCTCCCTCTGGACCGCATTCAACGGAGAGCGACTCGAATAGTCGACTGCCAGGATGTTTCAAATCGGCTAGACCCCTTGGCGCTGCGTAGAGATGTGGCCTCGCTATGCATCTTCTATCGCTTTTACTATGGGGAGTACTCCGAGGAATTGTTCGGACTGATCCCTGCCGCCTCTTTTCGCCATCGTCCTACGCGACAGCATTTTCATCCCCATCATTTAGATGGTTGGCAGTCCACAACTTCCAGGAATTTTCTGCCTCGCACAACAAAACTGTGGAATGAACTGTCGCCTGCGGTATTTCCGGACAAATAAGACCTTCAAACCATGAAGAAAAGTGCGTTCTCGTTTTTAAAAGGCCGGCAACGCACTTGTGACTCCTCGGGTGCTGCGGGTGTCCATGGGCGGCGGTAATCGCTTACCATCAGGCGATTCATCTGTTCGTTTGCTTACTATCCTATAAAAAAAAAACCGAGAACGTAGGTCTTTTATCCAATGTGATTGGAGGGATATTGCCAAACTCATGCTGCTAAGAAGAACTTCCTACCAAAAATCCAATACAACCTTGCCTGAACAATTGCTTGTATATTACTTCAGTATAGTTATGACGAGAATAGATTTTATTTATATGCAGCGATAGCCTAGTGGGAGACCGACGGATTACTACGCAGTGGTCTAAAGTTCGATCCTAAGACATGGACCTCTGACTTTTCGAAGTTTTGTGCGTATTAAATAGTTAGTTATCATTGGCTGTACACTGAAGGAAAACATCATGAGGAAACCTGCATGTCTGAGAGTTCTCCATAATGTTCTCAATATCTTTGTGAACTCTATCAAACCACACTGGTACGGCAGCAGCGTGGACTATGGCGAACTCTTCCCAAACTGAGAAGAGACCAAGCCCAGCAATAGGATACGTAATGTGTGGCTGATATATAATAGATTATTTACTTACCCAAAGTAATCTTTCCTCCTTTAGATTGTGTTAGTTTTAATAAATTTTTCTCTTGATTCTTAGTTAACTTCATAAATGAACCAATCTTTTTTAAATTCTTATGCACATCCTTTTTATCTAAAGTTATGTCAGTTGTATCACAAGAGTTTTTTGGCATATCAACAGTACTTAATGGCAAGTTTAACTGCTCTTCTATTGGGTTGGCATTCAACTCAATTTGTGAAGTGCTTTGACTAGGTTCACATTGCCAATCTGCTGTACTTAGAGTAATATTAATTGGGTTGGTATTCAATTCCATATTTGAACTGGTCTGAATGGGTATAGTTAGGCAATTTTGTGGTAATGTATTTAGTGGAATGTTAGTATTTAATTCCATATTTAAATTGTTCTGCGTAGGTATAGTCAAATAGTCTTGTGGTAATGCATTTATTGGAATGTCAGTACTCAAATCCATATTTGAAGTGTTCTGATTGTTTTTCGAAAACCAGTGATCTGTATCTAATGAGACATTAACTGGGTTTTCTGGCAAGTTTGTGTTATAATTTATATTAACTTGATTTTCTTTTGTGTTGGCATTTTTTATCTGCGAACTGCTAAGTTGTGTTTCCCAGTCTATAAGTGAAGTTGAAGGATCACTGTTAGGGTTAACATTGACATCACTTATAGGGTTTATGGTAACATCACTGATTATTTTAATTGGATTTTTTAATTTCATCGTAGTAGAAGTATAATGAGGTTTCATTATGACAAAATTACTAATACTGTCGCTATCTATAGAATTTTCACACACCGTGTTACCATCAACTTTTTGAATACTTTCAGTACTTTCAGTATCAATAACAGTAACAGGAGGGGGTAATATTACTTCATTATTATTTATATTAACATCATTATTATTTGGTACCATTTCTAAATTATAATCATTATTGTTGGTGTTGATTGTTATATGTGCTGCAAAGTTTTCTGGAGGTTTATCAATTCTGAAAATAAATACAGTCAGTATATCAGTAAGCTCTAAGGAAAATAAACAAAACAACATGATAACTAAGCAAATAGGAAAATATAGATTATTTGAAATAGAGGGATCTTGGAGCAGTTTGAACAAGAGCAAGAAAAAGAAAAGATGACATAAGCAGGGCTTATAATTGGTATAAATTTGATAATTACCTTTCAATAGGAGGATCTGGTTGCTTTGCAAGCATATTCTGAAAAGTAAAAATATTATTTCTACATTGTCCATCAAATAAGGTTCTTAGCCGCTTAAGGCTAAGGCTAGGCTGACTAGACTATGTCATCCAGCAAAAATATATCAACCAGAAGAAAAAAAATTTAAATGTGTAATATAAAATAAACTGAATTACCTTTGAGTCAGCAGTATTGATTCCATTTATACAAAGTGACTTACAGGCTGCTATAAATAGTTCCACTGCATTTGATGGTATCTTCACTTCTCCAGTATAGATATACTCTAATATGTAACCAAGTGTTTCATAATTGACATTCTGAAAATATGCATGTTTTCTTTATTCATCCAAGTTAGGTTACTTTACAGAAAACTTCATAATGTGTTAAGAGCAATATTTAAAGACCAAGAGAGTTGATAGATGTGTTGGCCTATATTCACTTAAGGAGCTGGTACATCATCACTATCATCAGTCACTAAAACATGCTTTCATAATATAGAAAGTACTAAGCAAAGAGGTTTGTAGAGTGCCAGGTTTAAGGCTGAAATAGTGTCATGAATCATGATGCTACAAGATTAAACTGTCAAGTCTTGGAGTATCAGACATAATTATTAGAAACCTATTGTGTCAGATCGCTGGAATGCCGCTGTGATTATGTAAGTTAATATATTAGATGAAGAAAAGTATATCAAAAGAAATGACATGAGGCTATTTAAAAAATTTTAATACAATATTTAGAACAAACTTTAATAAGATAAGTCAAAGGCACATGGTTATGATGAATAAGTAATTTTTAATATAAACTCATGTTGGCATCTTCTACAATGAAAGGATTATGTTGAAAATCATCACAACTGAGGTTCATCAATTGAATAATGATAGATATTTGCCATTCTCATGATGAAGAGCTATTATAATATATTATGGTAAGTATACTGCAAATGATACCTGGGTGATGCAGTGTTATCCTGTTAGGAAAATTTCAGCATGGAGTCAAGAATTGCTTGGTATCATCAGCTGTATCATATATTGCATCAGTTCAATTTTTCTTAAAATGTTATCACTGGCAAATCTAAAGACACTGTTAACACCAGGAGTTGTACCTCGGGATTATTTGTAATAGTAATATCTGCCCAACAGGGCAGCGATGACGGTCAACAAAATAATAACTAACATTGAGAAATATAACTGGATGCCGACACGAAGCGGATTGTAACATCGCTTTAAGATATGGACTAGCAAGTGCCACTATATTTTGATGCACTTTTACTAGGTGGCCTTCTGCCGCCAATGTCATGTCCACAAACTCAGCGTTCTGCAATGAGACATACAATTAATTAAATTCAGATTTTATATTTAGTGAAAAACACTCATATTTCTCTACAACCTGTTGCAAAGATGCGAATCCTTTCGAAACATGATTTAAATATGAGCTCCAGTTGACACAAAATTGAGCTTCATTCATTATTGTTAAATTAGTAATTTTGTTATTATTTCAATTCAATAAAACATAAACACACTATATTATGTACCTACTCATTACTTGGTTTCAAAATCAAATATTAACACGATAATATTATAGGTACTAGTCTATGTATGAACATGAACATTGAACAATCAACAAACTGAACAAACATGAAGTCCGTACCTATCAGGGTTGACAATGCCAATGTACGTAATTCCCCAAAAATCCAAATAAAGTGCCCAAAATTCCAAATTACCCTCCATATAATTTTAAACAATGAAAAACGTTTTAACTATTTTTAATTATAATTTTTACGTTTTTTACCGTTACACTTTTCCCATAGTCATATTTGTTGCAACCATTTTGCTCAAAGGGTTAAACTTGACACTGCCGCCAAATTTGTTATTCCCGTCTCTTGCTGCCATTAAGGATATTACAGTATCTGTATTTAGCCGATTGCGTATTTCTGTATTTTAATTTTTAAGCTCCCTAAATTTACGTTCGACCAATGCATTTGAAAATGGCAGCTTGAGCAACAAGAACGTCATAATTTTTATGTTTGCGAACATTATTAACCGTTTTTAATATTCACAGTAGTTACTGGGTGCTGCCAAAGTATTCTTTCTTTATTAATTTTTATATTTATTACAATTTATAATTTGTAATAATAAAAAACACGAAGATTTCAAAATCCCCGCATTTTCCCCGCATAATGCCAATCCCCAACCAACTTGAGATTACCCGCAGTTTGGGAAATTCCACAAAAATTGGCAAGTGGCAACCCTGGTACCTATACTACCTATAATATTATATTGATATTGTAAATTATTGTAGTCTTTTGCATCAACTTTGCATGAAGATTGAAGTCATATGTGACAGCTGATCGTTAAAAGTAATAGTGAAGTGAGCATTTCAATCGACACGAACCGATAACTAATTACCGATAACTAATTAATTGATTATACATACGAACCGATAACTAATTAATTGATTACAGACTAAAGGTTAAGAGCTCCTTGAACCAACGGGCGTGTATGAGGAATGTGATGAAAGTGAATGAAGCCATAGAAGTGTGTCAGGAATGTCAGGATCGTAGCAAATGGAAATCCGTAGTCTCTGCCTACCCCTCTGGGAAACAGGCGTGAATCTATGTTTGTATGTATGTACATTACAAACAAATTATTATCGTATGCATATATCTGTATATTATGTACATTAATAATAACTACATTTATTAAAAGAGTGTTAAGTATGGAACCCTAATGGATATCATCTAACTAATAATTATGCTAATTGCTAAATGCATCGAAAGAGCGTGTTACTGTTATGCACGGAACTCTAATCAGTGTGGTCCACTCCTATAAATTCGAGTCGCTAGATTCAATATCAAAAGTCGCCAGAAAGTCGCTGAAACTGATTCTGTTTTGGTTTTTCGATTTTCCGAAAACCTGAAGATTTTATAATTTTTTTACATATATATATATATATATATATATATATCTCTTGGCACTGTATAATTCTGTGTCGCGTTAACAAAAAATAATGTATTTATTACAAGCCCTAACATTGTTTTTATTTGTACTCCAAAAGTCGCCAGATAAGTCGCTAAAACATTTTTGTCGTCAAATCTTACTTTTTGTCACTGAGACTTAAACAAAAGTCGTCACTTCTAGCGAAAAAGTCGCTAAATTGGCAACAGTGACTCTAATGGATTTAGTCGGTCCAGCAATTATTATAGTTTATGTCAAATGCATCGAATCATCGTTATGAATTCCGTCGAAGCACGAGCCGCCGACACAACAAATTTTCGTTTTAAGTACTTATTTATTATTAATTAATTATTTTATATTATATTTTTGTCATTTCATATTCTTATCCTATCTTATCTTAAATACGGGCCAGTCAGTGCCAGTGCCGGATTAACCACATAGCAAGAGTAGCAATTACTACGGGCCCCGCGCGAAAGGGGGCCCCGCCTAACTAAACCCACTCATCTCTGCCTGAGCGTAATTTTTTGAGTGAAACTTATTACTTAAGATGTGGTATATTGAATTTACTTGATGTCATAAAAACGTGAAACGTTACAACTTTTCCTACTAAGACAATGCACGTCAGACAATCGGTAACCGACTAAGTATTTCCTTGGCATAAATAAAACACCGAATTTCATACGGTAAACGCACAAGTTGTACAAGAAGAATGATGATTTAGATGCGTGTTATGTCATTTTAACAAACCTGTTCATATTTTATTTTGAGGTACATATTTTTTTTCCATTTATGGGATCACTAGCTGTGCCCGCGGTCTCACCTGCGTCCGTGGTATTTGTGGTTACTGCGCCGCCGCGTCGCGCCCGTGACCCGTAGCGTGATGTTATATAGCCTATGTCCTTCCCAGGGTCTCAGGCTATCTCCATGCCAAATTTCATCAAAATCGGTTCAGCGGTTTGAGCGTGAAAAGGTAACAGACAGACAGACAGAGTTACTTTCGCATTAAAATTTATAATATTAGTAAGGAAGTAAGGATATAAACAAGGAAACAGAAATACATACCTAACGCATTACTAATTAGCTATAATAGCCTCAGGGCCACAAAACACCTTCACACGGATGACTGCGACAGCACGATGTTTTAAATCTATTTAGTGCTAAACGTATTTTGTGAGTTGTCGTCCAAGTGACCCTTAGTGTATCAAAAATGTTGAAGGAATTATTTAATTTAACAACCCTAATTACATATATTTTTTTACGATTCTACTGGCAAAGAAAATGTTCGACGATAGTCTTCTTTGTGATAGATATTGTTTGCTGCAGTTATTTTTCTTTGCAATTAATTAAATAAAACTACTACTTAATTAAATAAAACATCTGGCAACATTCCTACAAATCAAAGTCAATGTGATCAATGTCATTAATGTCTAAGTTATAATAGTAAATAAATATGTAGGTACAAGTACGTACAGTATGATTACAAGGTAAATAGATACCAATTGTTATTTGTTAGGGGTTTTACACTTTACAGCCGTCCAGAAAATACAGTACCTACTCAACTTCAACGCTTTGGTTGTGTTGTAGCGATATTTGAATTATACTAATTGGTAATAAGTAAAGTAAGGATCAAATACTAAGTGGAAAGTGCCATCATTCTTCCTAGTTACAACAAGTGTAAACATTTTAGCTTGAGTGTAAGATTGTTTAATTTTATTGATAAGTCATACGTAGATAACATTTTGCTATTTTCGATAAATCGTACTTGTATCTCGGAGGCCGCGAGATGAGAACAAATGGTACAATGATAAATGTTATTCGCTCTGCGAATATGCACCGTTTATTGCCGATTATTTCAACGAGAGTTATCTCTAATCGGAGGTAAGTATCATTATTTGTATAATATGCAGGTAATTAAGTACGTATTTACAAAAACAAAAGTACCTTTATAAGTATGTTTATCCATTGTTTAGTATCTACCCGTAGTACAAGCTCTGCTTAGTTTGGGCTAGATGGTGTGGTGTGTATGTGGTAGAATATTATTATTATTTATAGAAAATACTATACTTACATTTTTTAAACAAAACAAACTTCATAACTATTATATCAAAGATATTTTTTGTCTTATGACATAGTTCTGTATTTAGTAGACATTTATTTGTTGTCTTACAGTTTATACATACCTACCTTTGATGTAACAATCAGTATTTATAATAAAGCATCTTATGTGTAGGTATCCATAAATTTTGTTATAAGTACTACTTATTTTTCTACTGTTTACAGATATTCTAATCAAATAAAGCAATATGATGTAGCTGTAGTGGGTGGTGGTATTGTTGGCACAGCAACAGCAAGAGAACTGCTAATAAGAAATCCCAACCTAAAATTAGCAATTGTTGAAAAGGAAAATGATTTTGCTCGTCATCAAAGTGGAAATAATAGTGGTGTGATTCATGCAGGCATTTATTACAAACCTGGAACGTTAAAAGCAAAATTATGTGTTAAAGGAATGGATATGATGTTCAAATATTGTGAAGAAAAAGACATAAAATATTCAAGATGTGGTAAATTAATTGTGGCTACAGAAAGGCTTGAAGTACCTCGTCTACTGGATTTATATGACCGTGGAATACAAAATGGTGTAAAAGGTTTAAAACTTGTAGACTCTAAGGAAATCCAAGAGATTGAACCAAACTGTCAAGGAATACAAGGTTTATGGTCACCTAACACAGGAATAGTAAATTATGCACATGTCACCAAATCTTATGTTAAAGATATTACAGGTAGCGGTGGAAAGGTATATCTCAACTTTGAAGTAAAGGACTTTTCAGAATCAGAAAGCTCAGAATATCCTGTATTAATATCAGATAAAAAAGATAATTGTATTGCTGCCAAATATGTACTTACTTGCTGCGGACTGCAATCAGATACAGTAGCGGTATTAACCGGTTGTCCTGAAGATCCTAAGATAATACCATTCAGAGGTGAATACTTATATCTAAAGGAGAACAAGCGTTATCTAGCTAAGACCAATATTTATCCTGTACCAGATCCAAGGTTTCCATTTTTGGGGGTGCATATAACGCCAACAATTGATGGGCAGATTATTCTGGGACCAAATGCCTTATTAGCATTTAGTAAAGAAGGATATAGGTATGTAAAGTCGTAACTTTATTTTCATAAATTATTGGCTTTATCAATTACTTTAAATGATGCCTATAGCTACTACAGATAATATAGTGTCATAACATTATGTAACATAGGTCACATAAGGGTTACAAAAATAAAATACTTTTATTATGTTGATAGAAACAGACAAAAAATCTTATCTCCTTTATGTGTGTATTACGCTCACATTTTGTCAGCTATGGTTTAAGTGCCCATATGAGGATGAGCCTAATTCCGACTACCTAACTTGGCTACAGACTATGCTGCTACTAAGATTTTTTTAACTGAAAACCTAATAACACATGGGAATTGACCCTAACCCCCGTGCACACCAGTCACTACTTGTAGGGTAGGTAATATTATATAAGATAATATTATGTTCAGAGAAATGTAAATTATGTCAACCATTATTGCTTGACATATATGTACTTACATATAATCGTAAAACTAACTACAACAGTGATTCATCAATAATTGTAGATTTAAATTAGATATTCATGACCTGCTTTGACAAGATATGCTATCACATACATAATACATATATAAAGTTGCTGTCTATGTTAGATGTCTATATAACAATCTTTAAGTAATTAATAGAAGTTCAACCTGTGAAATGTGTTTGATGAAATTTTAAATGGACAGAACATGACACAGGAGGAAGGATAAAGGCTACATTTTAAATATCGATTGAAGTTGGGTGCAACACTTATTACTTAATAAACATAATATTTTACAGATGGGGAGATGTAAATTTGAAAGACCTAAAAGAAATTGTCACATTTTCTGGATTCCGTCAATTAGCTATGAAATATTTGAGGTTTGGAATAACAGAAATGGCCAGATCAATTATTGTACCTCTACAAGTAAAAAATATACAGAGATTTATTAAAGAAATTAAATCCAAGGATGTAGAAGCAGGTCCAGCTGGTGTCCGAGCACAGGCAATGAGCAAAGATGGTAAGTATGATAATATTACAATGTTACGCTCAAATAACTGGAATGCTTATTAAGTAATTTAACTCATAGGTACCTGTGGTGTGGTTTCTTGAAACATCTAAATCGCGAAATTCGTGTACCATCTATCGTCGTGCCTATATAAGTATGACTGACTAGTTTGAAGGGACTAAAGGAGTCGCGCGTGGCTCAACTTCAACTAGGTATCTATTTGTTTTTAGTTACCATTTTGCTGTAATATTGCTTATTAGTGGCGTCGGCTTTGATAACAATTGACACCGATTTATCGACGACGTGTCGTGATTCCTTAACGTAGGTACCTAACTACTATTTTTTGTAGTGCCTTCTCTTCAAATTCCGTTTTTCTCTCTTTTGTGATTGGAAGTCGTTTACATTTTCGGCAAATATATTTTTTTTATTTTATTTATAAGGTTCACCAACAATTGATTACACTGTTACAAGATGTGATACATTCATAAAACTCATTACTAGCGTAACAATCTCTTACAGGTAAACACAGCATGCATAATTTTTATATCTTAAGTTTACAATTACCAGTTCAAATACAAATCAATCAATACAAGAAAAAATATGTAGACAGAATTAAAAATAAATAAATACACAAACAAACAAACAAATCAACCAACCAACCCTAATACAGAGAGAGCATTAGGTGTTTTGATAGTTTGAAATAATTTTTTTGATCCTATTAAGTGAGTCAGCATGCACGTCAATTAGATCACTTAGGCTATTTAACAATTTGTATAGTCGGGGATCGGAGAATTTGCGCCGAAGACGGTTCTACGGAGTGGAGGATGTAAAGGCGTGATGCGAGCTCGAGGATTTCTGGCGGGGACACGGAGTTTTAAATATTTCAGCAATTGGGGACAATCAATTTTATGCTGTATAATTTTAATTAAGAAAAGGGAATCAAGAATATCTTTTCTTTTCTGTAAAGACATCATTTTAAAGTGAGAATGCCTGTCATTATAGGACACCTTTATCTTTGTAATCCCAGAAGAATATGCCAAATGCCACAAAAACATTTTTTGAACCCTTTCTAGCCTAAGGGCGTGGGTGGAATAGTGCGGCCTCCATACTGTGCTACAATATTCTAGTGAGCTGCGGACAAGACAATTATAAAGTGAAATCTTAGTTTTACTCTGTCGAAAGCTAGTAACATTTCTAATAACGAAGCCAAGCATTCTTGATGCTTTTTTAATTACATTTTCAATATGGGGCACAAAGGTTAACTGCTTATCGAATAATATCCCTAGATCTCTTATCATGTCTACTTCTTGGATTTGTGAATGGCCAATGTGATAATTAGAAGAAAGTAATTTCATCTTCTGGGAAAACTTTACGTGATAGCACTTTTTAATGTTCAAACTCATATCATTCTCATCGCACCACTTCGCTAACACATTAACATTTCTCTGGAGTAACTCCGCATCAAGGACTGAGTCAATTAATCTACAAAATTTAAGGTCGTCTGCATACATGTAACAGTCTGAGTATTTGAGTCTATATGGAATATCATTAACAAAATAGTTAAATAAAATTGGATCAATGTGGGAGCCCTGGGGCACACCAGATGTAACGTTGTACAATTTAGACTGAAAGCCGTTAATGATTACAAAAAAGGAACGATTACTGAGGTACGATTCTAACCAGTTACGTAAGGAACCAATGATTCCATATGCGGTAATCTTCTGCAAAAGTATATGATGAGGGACGCGGTCAAACGCTCTACTAAAATCGGTATAAATAACATCGACTTGTTTCCCAGAGTCTATTGCACTCGCTAATGTCTCAGTAAAAGTCACCAAATTTGTGCAAGTAGACCTGGAACCCACAAAGCCATGCTGGGAACTGCTGAGGTACAGCTTAAGGTGCGCCTGCAGATAAGAGCAAATAAGTGACTCAAAGATTTTGGCAAAAGTAGACAGGATAGAAATTGGTCTGTAGTTACCTACATAATTAGTGTCACTACATTTGTGTACAGGCACGACTTTAGCTTCTTTCCAAATGTTGGGAAATATTCCTGTACTAAGCGATCGATTATATATTAGCAGTAAAGGAGCTGTTAAAGGACGCGCACACATGGATACAAAAAAGGGAGGAATCCCGTCAGGACCAGCACCTTTTTTACGATCTAAAGACTTTAGTTTGGTTAGGAGAGCATCATACTGGATAGTGGGGGCTGATAAAGGCAAACTATAAGCAAGCAGGCTCTGCAAATATTCTGAAGCTGCAGGTTGATATGAGCTCTTTGGAGTGCTGTACATACAAGAAAAGTGCGCAGCAAACATTTCTGAAATTTTAATACCGTTTGAAGATGACGTTATATCATCGGACATTGTGAGGGGATAAGGACTTGTGCCTCCCCTTTTAACTTTGATATAAGCCCAGAAGCGCTTCGGGTTATTAATTATATCATTTTCTAAGTCTCTAATATATTTGTTGTAGCAAGAAGTGGCCAAAACATTGCATCGCTTGCTCAATAACTTAAGTTCAAGTTCATCCATAGGATTGCCATAAATTTTATGCCGCCTTCTTAGCTTTTCTTTTTCTCTTAGCGTTCTTATTAGTTTTTATCAAACCAGAGAGGGTACGACTTTCGTTTGCGTGTATTATTAGGAGCATACTTTTTTATAAGAGTATTAAGTTTGTCATAGAAGCAACTAAGCATATTATTTACGTCGAGAGCTCCATCAAACAAGGAACTCCAGTCCGTCTCATCTAGATGTCTACAAATACTGTCATAGTCTAATTTAAAGTAATTAATCCTGTCGCTACTCTTGTATGGAAGTCTGGTGTCCTTGTAAGATGTAAAGGAAATTTCAATTGGGGGATGAAAAGTATCGACAACACTTAGTGGATTATTGGCAAGTTTTACGCATCCTGAAGTTAAAGAGGTCAACACAAGGTCTAGTATACGCCCCGACTTGTTTTCAACATTATTAAGTTGTGTTAGTTTGTTTATATGAATAAAATCAGTTAATAAGTAACCTATACCTGGCGCTGTATAACCATTATCTGACTCACTTACTAAGCTCCAGTTAATGATTCCTAAGTTAAAATCGCCCACTATGCAGACTTGTAAGCCCGATTGTTCTAATACGTTATTACAAGAGTCTAAGAAATATTCTACGGTCGTACGAAGCACAGGTGGGGCAAATAAACTGCGCACAGAGCTAGTTGACAAACAGAATTAGCGATTGAGACATTTATAGTTACCCACAGATCCTCACAATGACTCTCCCAGACAGACATGTACTTCGAATTTATTTTTTTCAGTATTGCAATCAACACACCACCTCCATTCTTTTTGATACCATCCCTATCTCTTCTATAGACTACGTATCTGTTATCAAATATGATGAAAGTGAGCTGTAGAATATGGCCAGTGGCCTCAAGTGATCTATTGAGGTGTGCAAGTTACTCGTCTACCAATAGAAAATAGGGATGCACTATTTCATGTAGGATAATTGGGAAATCCCCGTCCATAGCACCACAATATAGACATTTCTTTTTCATTTGTTTTTTGCTCATAGAGCAGGAAAGAGGAACAAATAAACAAAGCCCATACAGCCAACATACAATAGACAACTTTGCAATGTTTGCATTTGGAATCGGATACAACCCAAAAAATAATTAATTACCGTAGAATTTGCGATAAGCCGTAGAATCTGCTACGGCCACAAGGTTGCAGCCGTAGGCCGTGGATTTTGTGATTTTTTGGCCTGAAAGCCGTAGAACACGGTAATTGCCGTAGCATTAGCAACACGTGCACACTCCTTCTAAAACTGGCATTCGGCCACCCATGTCTAGCTGCAGTAGCTACTCGGGGTCCACCACGAGCTACTTACGATCGACCTTGACGTCGAGCTGCTTAGGAGAAAGTTGAAAAGAAACTGGCCCCGTCTGCAGTCATGCAATGACATTATAGTTTACATCTCTTTATTGAACAAACATTTTCCTATTGAGTCTGTATCAAAATTCGATGTTTTTAAACAAATATGTATAAACGATGCAATATGAGGCGATTCATATTTTATGCAAATCAGAGAATGCCATTAACAGTTGTTATTTATTTTAGGAACCCTTATAGAAGACTTTGTATTTGACTCTCAACCTGGATCTGGTGCCATTGGGAATAGAGTACTCCATGTTAGAAATGCGCCATCACCGGGCGCTACTTCTTCACTCTCGATTGCAGAGATGATAGCAGATAAAATGGAACAACAATTTAAATTGAAAGCATAATTTTCACTTCCATATCACCTTTGCCTAGGTAACACTTGTTCATTTATTAGTCTATATTATACATTCACCTTATTATTTTATTAATTGTCTTTGATATCTGGAAGCTGGAGCTGTCGCTCATATGTATGCTATGTTCCCTTTCTCAGGGCTGCGAAAGGAACACCAAGGGAACATAACCATGTCACAAGATGGTTGGTTGTGTTCCCTCTTAATCTTTTGACCGCCATAGCATAAAAGTAGCGTCGTGCCCCCTACGCCAGGCGATAATTAATGTAGTTTTAAATAATAGGTAAAAGGAACACAACAAACATATATTTTTATGTTTATTTTGAACTGTAAAATAGTACGACTTTTTTTAATTTTTCGACGTGCCATGCCGTCGGGGGCGTCTTGAGCACGGTTTAATTTGACGTGAATGGACGTCCGTGGCGGTCAAAAGGTTAAAAAAGTATGCAACAGAAACCACTTTTAGCCCTTCAGTTAGACCGCAGATCTACTTTGGGTTTTAATAGATAGAATAGTAGTGTCAACCTGTCTGGGAACACATTTAAGAGGGAAATCTCATTTAATACAAGTACCTGCGTGTGGGAAAAAAGTGTAGGATGTCGATGACTAGAGTAGCCGAGGTTGCATAAAAAATATTACTTACCTTACTCATTCTAATAAAGAAATATATCTGAGTCTTTAAATTTAAATAAGTATATTTAGCACTTTGATTGCATTTATTTTATTTTATTTTTATTTTTAGAGTAATAAATTATTGTGCATAAGCTACTTATACTTACCTAATAATAAAACAAAAAAATAAAAATCATTACAAGTGCAATCAAGTAACTAATAAGTAGCTTTTCAACTATAATGTAGACAGAGTACTTACTCTGTCTACTTACATCTAATATAAGTAAGGTTTCATACAATTGTATGAAATCTAGAATAGAGTTATCAAAACAGTTTAGCATCACTGGTTCTACATATTCATATATATCTGAACATGCAGTTATCTAGGAAAATATTTGTCACAATAATGTATGTAATAATTGTAGTTTAAGTTATCTTATTGTTTTCAAGTAACATTATTGTTTTTTTATTGAGAATATATTTATTTAGATGTATTGTTTAGAATGAAATATTTACACAATAGAAAATACTTAACTTTAGAAGGTATACACATGTTACCTTCAACTTATTTTACATTGCCGAGCAGCCAACAAATTTAGTTCAAATTTTACTACTGTATATATTTGTGTACTTTATTCTGAACTAGATTTTCCCGCGGTTTCACTCGCGTTTATCGTTACTGCGACGCCCCCGTGAATCGTGCGTGATGTTATATAGCCTATAGCCTTTCTCGATAAATAGGCTATCCAACACTAAAAGAATTTTTCAAATCGAACCAGTAAGTTCCTGAGATTAACGCGTTCAAACAAACAAATTCTTTAGCTTTATAATATTAGTATAGAGTATTTTTTGTTATCCATTGCTTATATTTGTTGAAGAAGAATTTTATTTATTACCTTCTTGAGGATTTTGTCTCTTTCATCTTATATATCTTTAATTGTATCATATCTTTATATGAATTTTATTTGTTTACTAGCTTTTGCCCGCGGCTTCGCTCGCGTTAATTTAGAATTTGACAATCAATTCGGGTTGTACTCTGCTTTCGATTCGAAAGACACGTGGCGCCATCTATTATCATAAGAACGTTATTGTTGTTTTTCTCGTTAACAGTAATTTTTTTCGGGATGAAAGGTAGCCTATGTCCGTTTCTGTACACCTATCAACTTACATGCAAAATTTCAGGATCATCGGTTCAGTGGTTTAGACGTGAAAAGGTAACAAACAAACAAACTCATTTTCGCTTTTATAATATTGGTTAGGATATTAGAGGATATACTAAATATTAATTATGAAAGATTTATTATATTCTCTCAAATATATTCTTAAACTTGACTTGCATGATATAAAAATAACACATGTGTTTTAACAAATCTAATCAAAACATTTGTCCAATTAAAAAAACACAAATTCAATCTTAAATATACATCATAAAGATTTTTATTTAAACAAAATCTATAATAATAAATTAGTATTAAGTTGCGTTTAGTTTGAATCAATGCTCTTTTTTGGGACAATTTTGTATTTTATGCTTTTTGTAAAGCAATGTATATGAGGGTACTTTTTTAAATTAGTTGGTAAGTCAGTTGTTAATTATTAAATAAGCGTAAGTATCCTAATAATTATTAGGAAGTGTCAGCTAATTCAGATCAGAAATCATTTCCCTAATAATTATTAAGAAAGAATTACCATAAGAAAGAATATAGTCTTATATAAAAAAATGCTATTGCGTAAAAATGACATTTATTTCAACATATAACTTATTAAACTAGGTGCTAATAAAATAAATATTAATGTTAACTATATATTTAATCAAAAACAATATCTATTGTTAAAATCTATTTTAATATAAAATACCTATAACCATGGGTGCTACAATACAGTCACTAGGGTGAAGCATAGAACTGATATCATGTGTATAAAATTATTTTGTTACTACATTTATGATTGATTAAATAAATAGTTGCTGGGACAGCAAGTTGCTATGTGTGAACTGACAATGAATTATAAGGTATAGTGATATCAAAATATAAATGTAATAATTTTAAAAAGCCCACTGGTTAAATTACTGTAAGAAACAGGTGTGCTAGGGGAACTGTAGTAAATAAATTTGTCTATGCAGTTACATTACTAGATTCAGATCATGAAGATCTGGTAATTTATTGATTTCAAATTCCTTCAAATTTTTTAAAATACTTGTTCATTTTATTTAAATACATATTTGGCATGTAATAATTTGTACTGATGAAGTAGAATGTGCAAATAACCATATTAATGATAACAATCACGCTTCATGCTGTTGGATACAAAGTTATTGCCTGTTCAAAATGAGCCTAAAATTATGCTATGTTGATAATAGTGTATTTTTAGGCTTTTTAATTTTGATTTAACTAAATAAAAATTTATCAATTTCATTCAATTTTATTCCTAATTAAAAATATAAACAATGTAATCTAGTCATGCTAGGTGAACCGAAAAGTTAATTATATATACATTGAATTAATTTACGTGGTATCCTCATTTTAATACAAAAGTCATATCAAAAAATGTTACTTAATAATGTTCCAAGTTTATTCAGCAGCTAAACCTTTGTTAGTTATACATATGTAATGGAACTGAAGATCATATGCTGTTGTTAAGTGGAATAAAATATTGCTGGTTACCACTATGTACTCGGAGAAACCAAACATTGAATACACTGAAACCAGAAAATAAAGACAATTAGTATATAATTGGAGTTTTATTTTAAGATTTTGTAATTTTTTTTTATTTTGCTCGTCAAAATGACCACTCTCCACCTGATGGTAAGCAGTCGTGTGGTCTCAGAGCAGTGCCCTCCACACTGCCCTCATCATAGCAGCCGAGGCGATGTTGAGGTCTCTACTTTGACGGCCTGAGAAGGTGCTTTTTCACGCTCCGCTTAAAGGACCCAGGATTGAAGGAAGAAGGAAACACGTGCCTTGGCAGGGAATTCCATGCCTTGGTCGTTCGGCAGAGGTATAAGGACCCAAACGTGTTGGTACGCACTCTAAGATATTTAAATAGGCTTTAGGATTAAGGTTTATATGAAGTTATTGCCACAGAAGGATATCCTATTGTCCCTAGGCACATCACTGATTGGACCACCAAGTATGTGGTAAAGATTATAATTTCTCATACAGATAAGATACGAGTGTAAATATCTCCGGTGTATGATGTGTGAATCTAACTAATATATATTTTTATTTTAATAGTTATGTTGTACCATTGAAGCATGAACATAATATTTAATTTTGTTGGACAAACTAGGATGCTCTAATACATGGTCTCGGTGTCTGTATAAAAGATTAACCTGCCTTTTGACAGAGACTCACATATGAGATGCTACAATTGTATTTATTACTGGCTCGGATACAAGCCACCAAATGCGTGCCACTTTAAACCTTATTTTACTAACCTTAACACTTAACTGCTTGTTTATCAGCTACAAATGGATTTGTTTTAGTACAGGACATATAAGGTATTACGAAAATATAAATCGATAAGACAATTTTCATAAAATAATAATATATCCACAACCACTTACCATATGGTTCACACTGTTGATTGTGCCTCAGAAAGAAATATGCAGCAAATGCAAATGAAGTAACATTTGTAATAAATGCTCGCCATTTTAATTTTACAGAATGTTTTTCTCTGTGGCTTATATTGGGCCTTCTTCTGTATTTTGTAAGCAATATGCATGTAAAGAGCATATAGAATACTGATGTACCAATAAAAGTTTTAAAACATAACTCATGGTATTCTGAAAATATAAATATGTGAATGAAGATTGTATATACATTTACTCAGTAATATAAGTATGATCAATTCATCAAGCTTACTGTAATTTTTAGAGGAAGTCCAATGGGTTAGTCCTAATAATGTTATGTTTTCTATAACGTTTAAAAATACTGCTAGTTTAACTATAATTATACAGTCTTCCCGTATAATACTTGTATAATATTTCCACCTTAAATAAACTATATAAAATCGTATAGGCGCATGAAAGTATATAGCAAACCTCCATATTGTTATTTGTGGCTCATAATTGCCTATAGATGCAGATATTGATGGGAAGACATTGGGAACTTTACAATGTGTGTAGTTAGCACTTTCAAAATCTTTGTACATTGTTATCAAAACACAGGTTATGAACGCAAATAATGGTATTGATACCGCAGTGAAACACAATCTTGAGGAAATTTTAACATAATGTTTTCTTTCAGGCACATTGTAAAGAGGCAGGTACATTTATTAAAAATAAATCACAGTTTAAAGTCCATGAAATATGAAAAACATAAAAATAGTCAACACAAGGCTGCAAATGAACTGTTTGTCATTAGTGAATAGCGATAATGTCAACATTGACAATTGACAGGACTGTTAGTCTGTCAAGTGTGTTCCTTTCCTTTCTTTATACGTTTTAAACGCAAAGGAGCTTGTAGGAATGCAGTTCATATTAATTTCTGATATCACAATAACACGGACCTATTTAAAATAAGTTATGATTTGTTTCATCTAAGATGTATAAGTTAATTATTGGATAGGTTCTTATAACAATTTGAATGAATATGAATTATCCAACTATCGTAATAAACAAAACATTGCGTGTGAAGATTTGTTGTATACGTTTCGTTATTTTATCGATAATTTCAGATCATAGCAACGTTACAATTGGTTTCAGTAAACCACAGCAATAAACCAATATCAAACGATAATAAATAATAAGATTCATTGATTCGCATTATGTAAGTGAAAGGGTATGGAGAATATTCTAAATAAAAATATATTTGATGATCGAGATCTGAATAAACTTTCACCTGATTATAAGCCTCAGAATGTAGTGTTGCGGATGCACATGAGACGGACCTTGGTAAGTAAACAACAGAGAGTATGTACCTATTGCATTATTATGATAATGTAGATAGAATTGATTGTAGAGTTTGATAAGGTTCGGTGTTATAATTATTGCTAACAGGGAAGTCGCCGAGTTTAAAAAAATATTACTCTGTGTCCTTTCCTGAATGAAGTATCTGGATACTTTATCATTAATTTATTGCTATATTTTCAGGCTAAAGATACCCATAATCATGGAATACTCAGAAGTACCACTTGGACTAGGTAACTACTCGTAATTTGTATATTAAGACTATATAAATATAATCCCCTAAATAGAATATGTGGCAAGAACTTTGCGAGTTCTTTGTCAGGTACAATAATCACTACCTATTATTTAGTTTTATAAGATGATAAACACTCGTGAGGTCTCAACTTAACGCCTTTGCTGTAATGATAAATTTAAATACTCTATTTTGCTCAGTCGAAAATATTAGGTCACACGCCAGTAGCGGTTTGGTGTCACGTATGGACATTTGTGCAGTAGGTACCGGTTTAGGTTCCTTAATCACGCACGTATACATTATCTCAAATGGCGACGCAAAATATAAGTAATTTCATTTTAGCCTATTGGTGATGTAAGTCAGATCAGGCTTCTCCCGTTCTTGTACATATAGTCATGACTGAATTTTCAGTCGAATTGGGTCCCTATGTCAAAGCCGTGCAGCCACTAGATGAATATTTTTATAATTTACATTAATGTGTATGTTCTTCCATGTTAATTGGCATTGCGCCAAGTTGTTGGTATCTTTCTGGAAATTACTTGTGTGGTACATAGTATTGTCGAATCTGGGTGTTGTTGCAGAGTTCGTAAGTTCCCCGTGATTCAGGGATTATGTACCTAAGTCAAGTGAGGCATGTGTTCAAAAAATAAAAATAATGCATAAGATATTGTACAGTTTCTTCTAACTATCTATATTTTACTTAATTCCAGAAAATCTATAAGGAAAACAAAAGATAACTATAACATTAACAGGGAGATCGTAAAATTACGCCATGATTTTAATAATACCAACTTGAAAAACCGTTTAACATTAAAAGGACTCGGCACTTTAAATTTGAAAATTAGGTCTGAAGTTTACGATGATAATCTGTTAATTAATGATAGCATGGATGTTAATGAAGATGAGGCAGACATTGTTTTACCCGAATTTTCTGACAATAATGAGTTAGAAATTCGAAATGATAATGACTTCAAATTAAACCAGAAAGTAAAACCTGAAAGACATATTAGGTTTTATAGAGAAACTCGAATCAATAAGATATCAAAGCATTGTAATAGTGAGTTATTGGATCTGAATAAAGATATAAATGAGAACAATGAGGATATATTTAAAGTGGCCTGTGTTAAAAAGCGGCCGATATCTCAAGAAGACAACGAACATATAGAAAATTCAAACAAAAATAGCCATAAAGGTACTATTTCTCCAAGTAACACAGATAGGTCAATTGGTGATTTACAGAAACTGTTAGTTTTGATGACTATTACTTCCAAACCAACTAAAAATGAAGAAGTTTATGATGAAGCAGAAATTAACTATGTAGAAGAATCTAAAAATGACTTAAATTATTACGAGGATAATGATAATACAGCGTCAAATAATACTAAGGATTTCGAAGGAATTGATAACATTTTAACGGTAAAACCATTCAGGGTACCAATGAATGATAAGATGAAATATCTTATGGAAAAATACGTAGGTAAATGGAAGAATTATGTAAACAACCGTAAAAAATATATTGAAGAACAAAGACAAGCGACTTTAAATAATTTCTTCGACAAAATTGCTAAGAAAAAGATGGATATTAACCAGTCTGATAAGGCCGAAAATATAGCGAAACTACACCTAAGGGATTACAATACCTACCAACACAGGTAGGTTTTGAGTTAATTATCAAAGCACTTTTTATATGTTTGTTCAAGTTTATTGAACGTGTCTGCTCCAGATATTCAATAGCATTTAATATTTTAGATATAAATTCCAAAAGCACATAATTGCCCTTCAAAAAGCTAAATTGGAGGAGCAGAATCGGTTAATAGAAGAATTGAAATACAATAAGATTTTAGAGGCTTCGCGTCAGTCAGTTGATGCGATGAGAGAAGAAATACGAAGAACGTATTATGAAGTAGATCGACATTTAAAGCCTAAAATCAAATGTTTGACGAAGGAGTTAAAGATACCTGATATCGAAGGTACTTATTCGATATAAAATGAACGACAGGTTTACGTTTTTTTATTTTACTAAAACATTTTTATGTTTGTTTTCTTAGAACCATCTCTTGTACTGCATTGTCTCAAAGTGCCACAGTTTTTACAAAGGATGGAGAAGAGAGCTCGTGAACGGGAGGAAAAACATGCCATGATTCGTGAAAGAAGGCGGCAAATGGAAGAAGAACGTATTAGAGTAAAACAACAAGTAAGTATAATGAAATTTGGCACCTACCATAATATTGTCTATCAATTTGTTATTAGGTATATTGATTATAACTTTTGAAATTATTTTAGGCGGAATTAGCCAGAGCTGAAATGGACAAAGAAGAAAAGATGAGAAGAATAAAAGAATTAAAAGAAAAGAGGAAAAAGGAAAGAATCGAAACTATACGAAAAAAACAGTGGACTGAACGATTGAGGGCGCTTATTGTGATGGCAGACTTACACTACGAGAGAACTTTGAAGTACAAATACGGGATAACACCACTGCGAAAGTTAGTGGCGATGAAACGAGATAATATTGAAAAAGCAAGGGCGCATTATAGATTTCAGCTTAAAAAAAATGTATTTTTAAACTGGATGTGGTATACAGAGGACATGTGGTTTGAAAGAAACTTCAAAGCTGACGATTACTATCGCAAGTCATTGATGCGAAAAGTTTTCAAGGGTTTTGAAATAGTAAGTATTATTGTAATTCTTATTTATCGGTGATATCGTACTAAATTAGAGTTATCAAATCTGCAATATAGATTCTTTAAGACAACCTAGTTCGTTTGAAAACAGGAGCGATTCGATTAGTCGTTTCTTCAACACATCCCTAACTAATTAGGTGAGACAACAGTTCAGTTTTTTCATTATCTACCGATCGAACAATTTTTAATAAGTATACTCAGGTCGATTCTAGTTAATCTTAAAGATAGGTACGTGATTATAATTTAGATCACATACCTACATATTTTTAAACGTTGTGTCACATTTCATATATTCGCCCAAGTGTTTCCGCTATTGGTACACACGGCTACACATCAAGTTAGATACTCGATATACGCATAACTACGCTACTTATAAAATAGAGAATTGTCGGAAAGGGACAGTGCATAGTCACGGTAATACTATTATACAGTAACCTATCTTCATACAAACGGTCATACCTAAGCGCCTCGGCATCGGCATGCGCTCGGCACGCTGCACGCAACCAGTCGCGAATGCGCCGCAGTGACGAACGGACGGTGTGTTGCTTTTTAAACAGTAACCGCGCGATTTTTTTACCAAAAATAAGTACTATTGTAGCCTATTAAATTTTTATTATTGTTATTATTTTTTTTTTTTGTTTCTCTTTCACGGGTATATTCCTAATACGTTAGGAAAATACCCGGCCCTTTGGGAGGCTTACACGGAGACATGGGTCCAACGTGAAGAGGCCCTTCGAGAGTTTTAATCAAAGGTGGGATGGAACACCTACAGCGGCACTAGCCGCAGCAGGCGTAGGACTATTGCTACGTATGGATTCTAATATATGGGCTATGGGTATGGGTGTTTGATGGACTGTTATATTGGTAACTATGGATTATAAAACGGCGTCTGCCCTGAATACTCTAATAGCATCAATCGAATGGACAGACGGTGACTCGCCAACTCACTAGATGGGTCCCCTAAATAGCCACTATAGGCATACAAGCCAGCAGCAGAGGGCAACACCGGTGCGAGCGGCTAGGGATGTCCAGCGGTGCGGCGCCGGTTTCGCCATCACGGGTCTCGTGAAAACGGAGACCCGGAGCGGGTTTCCCCGTAGTTATGCCATTGAAAATGACACTTCCACCCCCAAGCATGTAACTCTAGCGGCCCCCCTCTGACCGGCCGATCAAGGCAAGCCCGAGTTGAGAGTCCTACGGGCGCTCTTGAAGTTCCACCCCAGCCAACCAGTAACGGCAAACTGAGGACGAGGCCCTCACCAACTCTCTGAGGCATTCAGGACCGCAGTGTCGCCACTCACATTCAGCTCGCCACAAGCTGCCCTGCGGTTTGTGCGCTTTTATTTAACCTGGTGATACATTTTTTGTTTATGTCAGAAGGCGAAGGTGTTAGTTTAAAAGCTAGTATACTATGCCCTCCGGTATCGCGTTAGTCTCATGAGGAGATAACGACTGTCCCAGAGGGGTTTATTATTATTATTATTGTGGTTTTATTTTTTTTCTCAGCTCGTGGCTGGTTTTATCTACAGTTACGGGCCAAGGCCAAGTAAATGTAGTGTGTGCTAAAATATTATGGTATATATGTTGTCTGTGTTATATCGTTTTCATCCAGTGACATGAATTTCTATATCATTTTCTATCGTTAAAGTAATTGTTTCAGTTTGCGTTGAAGTGTGTGATATTTGTGTGTGTCTATACGGTGTTGGTGATGATTGCGTTTGCGTTCTTAATTGAGTATGTAGTGTATATTGAATATGAGATTGTGATTCTAGGTTTTGTGTGATGGTGTTATCGTGTGTATTATCAAATATATCTATATCCTGTAATTGTCTTTGGGTTTCTTGTTTTAACTGATTAAGTGTTACTTGTGACAGTAGTTTATTTCTTATTATTGCTCTTCTCTGGTCAGAGACTCGCTGTTCAGTAACTTTGATGTCGGGGTATTGCTTTGTAAAAATTTCGTGTAGGTGTTTTCTGTAGGTGGTCATATCTGTCTCTAATTTCGTTATGTAGTAGTAGGTCCGCATGATAAACATGTTTACTTCTTTGCTCCAGCTCATGCGAACTCTAGGTTTCTCAGCCTTAGTGGACGCAGGTAAAAAGGCATTTACCTCCTGCGCAACTGCTAAGGTTGGTGTAGGCACTCCGCGTGAATTTTGATACACGGAAGACACCGGTGATAGTATGTAAGAGTTTGTGGATGGGCTATAGTGTTCTATTATCGAGGGTGATGAATTTAAACTAATGTTGTCGTTGTCTATGTGGTTGGCTATAAGTTCGGGAGACCCGGAGGGAGCCCGCCTATTCAACTCCTCTCCGCTGACGGTTCGTATGCTGTGACACCCAGCGTCAGCTCCAGGTGTGCCCCGGCGATCGCCCCCGGGAAGCGGTCCTAGACGTTTACTTCTTAACATCATCTCCATTGGAATGGGTTTCCAGAGCCATGTTAGCCGCGCCAGTAAACTAAAGGAAATGTCGCGTGTCCGCCCCCCACGTGAGTCAGATGTTCGACTCGGACGTATGGTTGGATTATAGGGGGCTTATTATTGTTTATATGGAGTTGTTTTTTTCTCAGCTTGCGCTGGTAGTTTTTGTGACATTTACGGACTTATATCAAGTAAATGCCACATATTTTAGAAAGGATCAAGTCTGTGGGCTATTGTTGTAATCTTGTTCGTCTATTTGTAAGAATTTTCTCACGATTCTACAGGTGTTCAATATGGCGGCTTTTTGGAGTTGTGTGTAAGTGTTAGGTTTAACAATGAGTTTCAGACTGTGGTGTATGTGTTTGGGGATAACGCCAGTGGTAGATAGCACTATTGGTACGATGTAAACTTTATCTTGTTTCCAGATCCTGAAGACTTCGTCCTTAAGGTCAGTATATTTGTGTACTTTTTCAGCTATTGTTTTTTGCATATTGTGTGTATTCGGGACAGCTATATCGATTAGGTAAGTAGTTATGTTTAATTTGTCTTGCAAGGTTATATCGAGGCGATTATAATGAATAGTTCTGTCGGTCAGTATTGCGCGGTCATAATACATTTTGAAGGAGCTATTTTCCAAAACTGGTTTAGGGGTGTATTGATAGTATGGTGTGTATATATCCGGTATGAGCTGATGTTTAAGGGCTAGTCTTTGGTGTATAATATTAGTAATTTGGTTGTGTCTGTGTGTGTAGTCTGTTTGTGTAAGATTAGGGCATGCTCCAGTTATGTGTTGTATAGTTTCGGGGTGGCTGTGACACTTTCTACATCTATCGTCTGTTAATGTAGGGTCTTTAATAATGTATTTTCTATAATTTCTTGTGTTGATGATTTGGTCCTGGATTGCTATAATAAAACCTTCAGTTTCCGGAAACAGGGATCCTTGAGTGAGCCATTTGTTTGATGCTATTTTATCTACGTGTGGTTGTTCAAGATCGTGAGGGTGTCGGCCATGAAGTGCTTTCTTCTTCCATTGTTCTATTTTTATGTTTTCTGGACTATTTTCTATGTTATCTATTTCTGTTATTATTATTATTATTATTGTAGCCTATTTAATATGGCAAGTAGAATATATTGTGCTGTTTTTGGTGGCATGAATTCCTCAATAACGCTAACGCTAACGCTTTTTTTACATTACCTGGAAACTCCGAAAGGTAAGACTATAAAATGATTATACTTACTAGTAGGTAGGTACGTAATTTAAGTCTTTTTAAAGGATTTTTTTTCCTCCCGAAAAATAAATGCCTGGACTAATAAATAAAGTGAATAAGTAAAGAAAAGTGATTGACACGAGAGAACAACATGCATTTTTATTGAACACTTCCTATTCCATTCACAAAGTATTTTATTTGTTTAAATAAAATAAAAAATATTTACAATAACAAAAATAGATAGAAACTCAAAGTAGGCAGATTTAATTAAAATGCTGTAGGTGGGCAGTCCTATCGCATGTTTACGTACCGCGCGGCTGTAGGCATTTTTAGTTACAATACTGTATATTTATGTACTGTGGCATAGTGGTATCGATGTAATGGTAAGGATAGAGCGTAACCAAAATATAACGCACTCTCTCGCACGATTCGCAGCGTTCAACTTTTAATAGTTCAAAGTCCAAACAGTCTAGGTTAATGTGTGTGTCGCTGTGTGTACCTACTCATTTTCTTTCATTCGAGTTGAATTTCTTGACATGATTTGATATAAATGCCTGGGTGGCGCAGCACTAATGAATGGTTGACTGCAAGTCATTACTGAGAATGTCTTCTCAGCAACGACACGAAGTCTGGAACTGTGCTCGTTAGACGACTTTTGTTTTTATACCTGTGGGAATGCATTGACGCATACCCCTCCGCGGGGGCGGGCGGAGGGGTTATGTCGGACTCACTGGGGTAAAGAAAGATGTTGAAATGGTGATATTAGACCTCCCGGAATACCGACTAAACCTACCACGGTGTTCCTCGACAAAACCGCAATCGGCGGGGCCACGCGAATCACATGCACATACGTTCGCGACCTCGACGAGGTTTCGGCCCGCCGTATGAAACGGCAGGCCACTACACGAAGAGACATACCCTTTAGGCACTTACTCACTTTTAAAATCCCTACTGTCCGCCCTCTAGAGGGGAGACGGACTCGACACAAAGGCGCGCGTGGGAACACGCACGCCGCTTTTCGGACCTGGTGCTGATCGGATGGCGGGCAGGCCCACGAAGCCCACTATCCCAAGGTCAAAACTCAGGGTGGCTGGAGGTCGTCTCGCGCCCTCCGGCGCCCGGCTCTGCGGTTGGGGAGAGGGTTTAAGTGCTCCTTCTGCCGCTCCGCCGCATCCTTGATGGAAGTCACTTCCTCACAGAAGGAGGTGACGGCGTTCCATGACCTCTCCCTCCGGACCATAGACTGAACTACGGCCGGGAGCGAGAGGACAACCAATCCGACTGCCGCGATCAATTCGCGGTGCTGCGATGCCCAGGCAGGGCAATCCGCCAAAGTGTGCAGCGCTGTGTCCTCAACAACGTCGCGGCAGTCGCCGCGAAGGTTACAACCGGGCGTTTCTTGCCGGCCACATTCTGGTACACGGTGTGTAATACGGTACAGGAACTGGCCAAAACAACCGTGGCCAGTCATTATCTGTGTCAGCTGTTACCCGCGACTTCATCCGCGTAGATTTTAACTAAAAAGTGTTTGTTCAGTTTGCAAAGTTTACGAATACTTAATATTTCTGTATTCCGCGTATAGAAATACCTATGCTAAAACTAATGTAATTCTTCTACTTTGTCTCGATTTTTTTTATATTGGATGTATATACATATATTAAAATAACATACATATTATTATTTAATATACATTTCCCTATTTGTATCGGAAATTGTTCACTATTTCATAGGCTTTGATTTTTTCTCCGCGGATAAATAAAAATAGCCTAAGTTACTCCTTATAACATCAGCTATCGGCCAGTGAAAGTCCCGTCAAAGTCGGTTCAGCCGTTTTGGAGATCAGCCGGAAAAAACAGACAGACAGACAATAATTTAAAAAAATTATATTTGGTATAGGTACCTTATATACTTTCATTTGCATTAGGTAAAAAGCTGTTATTTTGACATTACAAACAGACACTTCAATCTTATTTATTTATATAGATGTATAGATAAATTGCTATAGTTCTTTTGATTTTTCTTTTTAGATGGTAAATATTTACAAAATAAAAACTTCGCAAGCCTCATGGACTCCCTCAATCATGCGGCAAGCACTGCTAGAAGTGCAAGAATTAGGGAGACCTGTCAAAAACGTAACAACAAAATTTGGGATCCCTAGAACGACGCTGCAAACGCATCATCGGGGTGTTGTAAAGTAAAACTAGGAAGATATATTATTGTCTTTTCTGCGGATCAAGAAATTGAGCTTTTGGAATATGTTTTTCATATGGACAGTTTGTTTTACGGGTTGATAAAACAAGAGTTCTTGGAACTTGTTTATAATTATGCCGAAATGAATAAAATACCACACATTTTTAAAAACGGTGCTGCTGGTTCAGATTGGTACAAAGGTTTTGTTAAAGGTCATTCAGACCTAACTTTAAGAAAATTAGAGCCGACATCTATTGCCCGAGCTAGAGGGTTTAACAAACCCCAAGTCTATCGATTTTTCGATTTATTAGAGGAGCAAATTGTAAAGCATAAAGTTGATGCTACTCGTTTATGCAATATAGATTGAGGAGTTTTTTTTTAATTATTACTTTAAACATATTTTCGTTTCACTGTACTGTTTTTGGCATGAACAATAGATTTTTGTATTTATTTATGGGTGGTCCCAGTTGCCGGAAGATAAATATTAAAATTAAATGGATGCGGCAGCTGGGACTGCGGTCCCAGTCGCCGGAATCCTCGTTAATCTACTATCATTATAGTTCTTTTCGACGTAAGTTTTGTGGTGTTTTCTTCCAAAGTTAGAATATCGTTCTTCTTCATATGTAAACATCCTAATCTGAAAATTAAAAATAAAAATGAACCGTGGATTTCCGTGTTCCAAAGTCTATTTTATTTTACATTATATTGAATAAACTATTAACTGAAGATACATTTACAACGCGACTGTACTCGACACAATGAAATTTTTACTTGAAACCATAAAAAATATGAATATATTTCTATCATTTCTCATAATTCTTTTACTGACTATAAAAGTTGCAAATCCTTACTAATATTATAGGTAAATGCGAAAGTAACTCTGTCTGTCTGTCTGTTACCTTTTCACGGTCAATCTACTGAACCGATTTAGATGAAATTTGGAGTGGAGATAACCTGAGACCCTGGGAAGGACATAGGCTATATAACATCACGCTACGGCTCACGGGAGCGACGCAGTAACCCAAATACCACTGAGGCGGGTAAGACCGGCGGGCACAGCTAGTATTTAATAAAAAACCACTTATCTGTATTCACAGAAGCCATAGTAACAAACACAAATTGATATTGTTTTGACAACGCGCATGCGACTACCTTTCCGAGACACGTTAAGTTTGCACTGAACGGCTTAAAATTTGTTGAATGTCGACTTTGTCTCTTTCTAACGCTTAACGCGCGCCTCTCTTTCGTTAGCTGTTTTTTTAAATACCGTGATTGCATGCCACTGATTTGTTATAAAGAATTTATAAAAGTTGTTCGTTTTAAACGTAACTTTTTTATACCTATTGTCCATCTAGGTTGTTCTACATTCAAACAGTGTGCTGCGTTCCGAAATGCGATAAAAGTGTACAACACAATTATTACTCAATAGCCCTTTTGTGACTATTAAATTTGGTCGGATTCGCGATATTATCACTTTTCGGAACAGGGTAAGTGCACTACACTCGGAAAAATATTGTAAATGTACCGTTAATATGCATCTTATCTAGATCTTAGGTAAAATATGCTATCACTGCTGAGGATGGCATAAATATGCAAATGCATATAATCCGGTCCCTACTTATAAGTAATCTATTTTTCGGTTTTTGATAAATCAAACCATGCTTCAATCAAAAGCGTTTAGTAATGGACCTGTTGGAAAAAAAATGTAGCTAGGTTAGAAAACAATAAAATTTTTCATCAACTTTCCCTTAAAGTGCCCGCTTTGGGCTCATTCCCCTACGTTGGATCTAAAGTCAACCTTTGCCTACCGTTTCTGGTATAGAGGCGTGACACTGTGTAAAGGTATCTATTATTAAAGTAACAATTAACTTTCAGATCCACTACAATGTTATTCTGAGAAAGCAAGTAGCTGACGATTATTACGATCTGTACCTTACACAGTTAGGATTCAGAATGTTACGGGAAGGCATAAAGGTGATCAAAAAGGAGCAAGAGTTGAAATGGCAGAAAGCAGTTGTTTATCACAGCAGGTACCTATTTTTAATTACCTACTTATGGGATTTTTTGAATAGGCTCCCCGGGTGTTCATCAACTTTAACCAGCACTTGTAGCACCTCGGTGCTTGTTCGTTAAGTTCCGTTTTAGGTGCAATCGTCGGCATGCTTCTAAACGTAAATAAGACGTACGTCTTCTAGAGGCGTTTTTAGATAGGGTACCTAGGTATAGGTCATGAGAAAATATGCAAACAGTACCTAAAGTCGCTGGCGAAGATTTATATACTTAGTTGTATAGTGCTCGCTGTCTAGCGACTCGCGAGTTAGAAACGGGAGGAGAACTTGACGTCATTTTAGCACATATCGAGTGTACCTATCTTATGGGTAGATCAATATACCTACGCCATAGTGAAATTTATCTCACATGATCTGAAACGATGGCGCTAATTGTCCTGCGCCCACTAGCGCGGCAGGAGATTATTTTGTGTGCGTTACCGCAGCAAAATGTTGTGCTTTAGAGAGTTAAAAGTATACCAGATAATTAGTTCATCGTGAAGAGTAATTTGTTTACTAATAGCAAAATTTGTTAACGTTACCCTGGCAAAACTTTTTCATAAAATCGTTTCATGATAAAACGATTTTATGAAAAAAGTCTTGCCAGGGTAATGTTACAAACATTACTGCAGCAAAATCTGTTTTTCTCGAATAACTTTACAAGTAGGTATAACTTGAACATATTTTGCTATTAGTGAACAAATTACTCTTCACGATGAACTTATTATTTGTTATACACTCAACTCTTTAAAGAACAACATTTTGCTGCGGTAATGCACACGATTATTTTGCATCATCAAGCGCACACGGACGGTAACTATGCCGTGCTATTTAGTCACGCCGCGACGTCATTAGATACGCCGCGGCGTCTTTAGGCATCGCGACAGTGTATCGTTATGATATCGTGCTTGGCATAGCCTTTTTTCACAATAGTTAGTAATTTTCATAACAGTCGTACCTACCGTTGCACATATTTAAACACCTCGTGTTGTCATTTACAATAATGAATGACGCTATGCTAATGATAAGGCGGGGTGAGGGTGCTGCTTCGCACCCCACCTTGCCTCGTCATCCTGAATCTATCGAAGCGTAGGTACCACGTACATGTAATGCCTAAGCGTACCGCAGCTTTGTTTTTGTACCTACGACAATCGTCAAAGATAATTTAATTTTATTGTTAAACTAATAAGTTATACTTTTATTCGTCGTATAAAATCCCCTGCCGTGCCCTGCCGCGTCCAGGGTCTATGATGGCTGCTTGTGACTGGCTCATTAGCGATCGCCTAACGCGCTCTATCCGAATATCTACTGCTTAATACTATGTTTACATACTTGTATTATTACTTACTAAAGCTATATAATTTCTAGCAACCTACTCTTCAAAGCATTCACATGTTGGAGAACGTTGCCAGCTCTTAATGCATTGAAAAGAGAACAAGAAGCCAGGAAAGCAAGATGGAGAGAAAAAGTGCTACAAGTTGTACCCGATTACACGCCGCCTGAAGATTAGTTAAGCATACCTACAACCCAATTTTCTTACGCATTTGCAAACAGATAGTTATATACTTACGACATTTGCTTATAAAACGAAATATTAAAACAGTAAATTCTTAAGGTCCGAGATAGGTAACTGATTTGCCTATTTCATTCTTTCATATTACATCTCAACTAACGAGGCGGAAACGAAAGAACACGATGTACCTACCTAGCTATACGATTTATGCCTAGCAACATGTCTTTTGTAAACACATTTTGTCAGATCCATTACCATTTTAAAATACTTACCTATGTAGGTATCATGCCATTCTTAATCGTGTAAGTTGGGAATAAAATTAAATAATAAAGATTAGTGTAAGTATAAAAAGTAATAGTTATAAATAATTTTGAATTGCTGAACTTAATACCTACGATACGGAAACTACAAAACTGGTTGCAATTAATTTATTTGTATTAAATTTACAATTTTACCTATTTAATTATAAAATACTTTGCGAGTTGTTCGTGAATATAGTAAGAATACCCCATAGTTTTAGATATGGTTTGCTAAGATGGTAAGTACCTAATAACAACCTGTGCACTAAAATGATTGCAGTATGTGCCAATTAGCCCCTAAAACGAGCATTGGTCGAAAATATGACATCTACATCATATTATTATTAATATATACGGTTTCAAAAGGATCTGAGGTCACAGAAGTGAGGTACATATGGAATGTAATTATTTTTCTGAAGCAATGTTAATAGAAAAGTTGACTACTTTCTTTTAAATTAATATAAAATATACTTAGCTATGTCAAACAGCAAAACGGACTGAACACTCTATAAATAATACTTTATTTGTCTAAAAACAATTAAAGTCGTATATCTAAGAAGACAAGTGACAAACATAGCGCTAACGGCTTCGATCAAATATACCATATATGCACATTCTCATACAAAAACCGCGTCAATATGTGGCACTGACCAGTACTACTTACTATAAGTGTCTGCATTTATTATGCAATCCAGGAAATAAACCGGAATAACCATTGAACGGCCACTGAGAAACATTTTGTAATAGTTTAGTTAAAACGCGTCAATGTAAAGCGTCCTAAATGTGTTACTCGCGATACGCAAGCGTACTAAGTATATGGTACGGTCTCCATCTGTCCCACTCACTCTTGCGTGCGCACGCAAGAGTGAGTGGGACAGGTGCGTAATACATGCATTTAAATTTAAACGAAAATATCTTCAAATATATTATTTAAAGCGCCATATTCAACAAAATATAATAAATATTTCAATAACAAAACTATACTTACCGAAAGTACGACATTCCATCCTTTTTTTGCACTTTTAGAGTATAGTTTTTGCATTTTTTCACTACACACTTTGGCATCGTGAAACGTGTGACGTAAACGTAAAGTGGCTGCGAGCGAAACTGTGCATACGACTGATTTATGCACAGTTTTGTTGGGGCCGTTTTTCGAGCGACGATCGTGCATCTATGGTATATTTGATCGAAGGCTAACGGGCTGTGACTAAACGTCTTCTTTAGCTATTTACATATTGTAGGGAACGTGGAGTTTTAGCAATGCTACGCGTTCCCGAAAATGTTATTGTTGAAACTTACAAAGTAGGTACTTAGATAATACAAACTCCAAATGTCTGTTCTTGGCCCCAAAATAAATCCAGAGCCTTTATTTCAAAATAACTTAGATTGATCGCAGTCTAATATAGTTACTAAGTTTTAAAATAAAATTTCTATTTATAACTTATATGTAAATATTCTTTGTAGTTTGCTCGGCCTTTTGGTCGATTTACGTGCGGAAGAGAGAGTGCAAGGTTGCATACCATCCGTGTTCTCTATATGACGCCTTAGTGATTTCTTTTCTTTAGTATTTAAAACTGTAGGTGCAGTCGGCAACATAAGTCCATTCACACTCGAAAGATTTCGATTGCCTCTTATCTTCCAAAATTGTAACAAATATTACTTTTTACAACAGAATTTGTTAAAAGGTGCTGATTAAATAAGAAGCAGATTGAATAAACATTCAAAAATACAGAATAATAATTAGGATATTTTCTAATCCATAAAATACTTTTATGTTGTTAAATGTTCAGCTACTTATGTTGTTGACTTTACATTAGAAAATAATTACATAAGTTTTTATAAAGATAAACTATGGACCTATCTCTATGCTTGCGAATATTTTAGATTAAGAAATGTGATTTCTGATCTTCTTATTATTTTATTAGTGTACGTTACCGCAGCAAAATGTTGTGCTTTAGAGAGTTGAGAGTTCCAAACTAGTTATTATACTCTTTGGTTGAGAGTATAACAAATAATAATTAGTTCATCGTGAAGAGTAATTTGTTCACTAATAGCAAAATTTGTTCAAGTTGTAGTTGTAAAATTATTCGAGAGAAAAACGGATTTTGCAGCAGTAATGTTTAAAACATTACCCTAGCAACACTTTTTTTATAAAATCGTTTCATCCCGGAAATAAATGCATGAATAGATAGCTTTTGTTGCGTATTAAATGTTTGTGAACAGCAAAATTTGTAGTGTTGTGGTTCTAAAGTTATTTAAGATTTTGCTGCGGTAACGTTTAGGGATTGCCCAGATCTCAAAAACGGCTCAATGTAGAGGTTTGAAAAAAAAAACAATAATAGGCCTTAATTAGTTCAAATTTGCTCAAACATTAGTTTTTAATTTGTTTAAATGAACATCAATGTAATTAAATGGTGCCGAAATTCAGAAAGAACCCTTCTCACACTGAGAAGAGGCCCGTGCCCAGCAGTGGGACAGTTTAATACAGGGCTGATATTATTATTATTATATTTGCTTTGCTAAAATATATGTATATGCGTTATTATCTAGCTAGACATAAAAATTACTCAACTTACCTATCTGTGATTTTATCCGAAAGATTTAAATAATTACGTAAAGTAATTAATATAATTTGTGTAAGACTAATTTTTTAAATAATAATTTTTAATTATGCTCATTTCATTATTTACCAACCACAGCTCCTTTGTTCGCGACTGTACTAACGAAAGAAAAATATACTGCTAATTTAAGATGGTTAGCCTTGTATATGGTGTGGTCGCTTTTACGTAGCCTTTATAATTTGGTCGGCTTATAAAAGAATTGCTGACACAATTCTATTTGTTGATATAACTTTCATAATAGTCGTAATTTAAAGCTGAAATTAACAGGATAGTTTATTGATGGAAAATTTTAATTAGTTCATAGTATTCCATGTTTCCTTGTTTTATAGGAACTGCGTATTCGATCATTTAAATCAGAACCTATAAAATGTAATTCAATTTCTTTGTATCTTCATATTGCGTAAAGTTACATAATCTAAATTTACTGTATTTATAAAGGTGTACCAAGGGTACATGATACAGCTTTTTATTTGATTGCGAGTGTACTGGTTTACTTGCAAATGCGTTTCTTTCTGAATTTCGGCACCATTTTAATTACATTGGTGTTCATCAAACAAATTAAAAACGAATGTTTGAACAAATTTGAACTAATTAAGGTCTATTATTGGTATTTTTTTCAAACTTCTATGGTGAGCCATTTTTGAGATCTGGGCAATCCCAAAACGTTACCGCAGCAAAATCTTAAATAACTTTAGAACCACAACACACACAAATTTTGTTGTTCACAAACATTTAATATGGAACAAAAGCTATCTATTCATGCATTTATTTCCGGGATGAAACGATTTTATAAAAAAGTTTTGCCAGGGTAATGTTTCAAATATTACTGCAGCAAAATCTGTTTTTCTCGAATAACTTTACAACTACAACTTAAACAAATTTTGCTATTAGTGAACAAATTACTCTTCACGATGAACTAATTTTTTGTTAATCTCTCAACTCTCTAAAGCACAACATTTTGCTGCGGTAACGCACACGTTTTATTAGTGAATGTATTATTACAATATTGACTAAAGGATATGTTCTCTTATTATTACATATAAACAATTCATTCAATAGCGATAACAATAATAAATTGCTCTAAGAAATTAAATAAATAAAACTTACTAGCTAAATAACTGTTTTAATTTTTTGAACAATACTTGACTTCTGCTTAGGTTGCGCTTGTACACGCCGTGCAGTACTTAATAATATTATTTTCACTGCAATCATAATGTCCTGTCTTCCTTGATCCCCATTTTACACTTACACCTTAAACAAGCGCCCCTGCCAGATTAATTAATTCACATTGACTGAAATAATCAGAATTTACACATCTTAATTACTTAAAAGATCAAAATGAATCTTATCTTTGGACCATAATTTTATTATGCCTGCCTGACTTGCCTCTTATGATCTTTTAGATAGAGAGCTTTATCAAATTCTCGAAATTATATAATAACATTAAATAACTTTATTATACATCTGGCATGCATTATAACAACAAGTTAATTATGCATAAAAAATATTACCAGTACAAAAAACAATAATATAAACCAATAATCTCTTAAGGTTCTCAATATGCAAACATATTCATTTGGAAATAAAAACATTGTATGAATGAATTTGACGCATGTTCCGATTCAAACACCAAATCCTTGTTTCCTTCATACATTTAGCACATTTACCAATTTTCTCCACTGTGGTTCTGCAACAAAATGTACATGTAAACATTAATTATACTATTATTATTAAAAAAGGTGACATATTTTATCAACATATGAAGGTAATTAATTAATTGCAGTATATAAATTATTACTAAGTAAATAAATATGCCTAAAAAGAAAATATTACCAAATATTTTATCATTTTAATTATATTACTTTTGCTTACCACTGTATTTTGGTATGTAGACTAGAAGTTGTCGAATTAAAACCAGAGCAATAACGAATAAATATCCCACACCATAAACACATGTAACAAAGTATAACGCCGATCTGAAAAGGAAAATAAAATGACTATATAGTTGTAGACACAGCGACACATCAACCTAGATTGTTTGGACTTTGAACTATTAGAAGTTGAACGCTGCGAATCGTGCGAGAGAGTGCGTTATATTTTTGTTATTTTGTCTCACTCACGCTGAACGGGACGCGACGCTCTGTCCTTACCTTTACATCGACACCACTATGCACTGTCCCTTTCCGACAATTCCCTATTTTGTATGTAACGTAGTTATGCGTATATAGGGTGTCTAACTTGATGTGTAGCCGTGTGTACACTATGGTGATGTTATTCATTGTTTCATAAAAATAATTTTTAAGTTAATTAACACATAAAACCAGTTTTGTATAAACTCATAACGTCAATATATCAGTATAACATTTATTGATTGACCTTCAGCTATGACTAATGCAAGGGGGTGAATCACTATACGTACTTTAAACATAATGTGCATAGTGTGGTCATAACAGGCCAATGCGTACTTGTTAGAAGCATATATTATTGTTACAATAAAGATTAAAAAATAAATAATAATAATAGGGTAAACCTTTATCTTATGCTTGAAATATGTATGGTCTAAAGACCTGGCTAATTATTCTGTCATAGATATGTGGTAAGAGATTCTGTTCTTAGACAGCAAAATGGAATCTTACACATAATTCGGCGCCATATTCGATTGTTCGGTAAAGGGTGTGGTAATGACTCGTAAACCACCCACACAGCTTTGCAAATGTCTCGATTGTTTGTGGCTTATAGAAGTAATTTATTGAATATACTTACTCAAATTCGTAATACACATCATCGCAATCTTCAGGTATAAGTAGCGTGCCATAGAATATGGAGGGTTGACAAACTGTAGTTAGGCCCAAATTGGTTCCAAAGACAAGAGTAGCAAAAGCAAAGATTTGACCAGCCAAGAAATAAATGTAATTAGGCCTTAGTACACAACAATCCCACCTAAAAATTGTAAACATGTAATTAATCTACAAAATGTAAATTTAATTTACTGCCTCTGTTAGGTATTCATTTAGTAAGAAGAGTGCCTAATGTATACCACACCACATTAAGAAATGTATTTAGATATATTACGGTTGAGCATACCTTTGTCAAAAAGATTCATGACTTCTACATACTACAACTAAATGAATATAAAAAAAGTACATAATCAGTCTAGTGCCCTTTAATATTATTATATTATTGCATCTTAATTTAACTTGCCTTGGTAATAAGCTTTATTACCTTGACGTCGAGTCCCGCCATGTCGAGTCGCCGGTGTACTTCGAAAACTCCCGCTTTTATTCCCGCCTCGTCGAATCATTGAAAAAGTTTATTTTATTACCGCCACGTCTATTTAACCATTTTTATTTGTACAGTCGTAAAAAAATACTCATAGTTGGTTATGGGATTAAATATAGGTAATGACCACCAAAAATACTAATTGCACAGCAAAATATGCTTATTAAAAATATCATAACGAAAACCTATACGCCTCAAATCACTACATTCCGTATCGGAAGGGTTAGGTTATGTTAGGATCCTTCTTAAACCCACCCAAAAATAAGCTCCGTCGATAATAAATATTTTTTTTACGACTGTACAAATAAAAATGGTGTAGTAGACGTGGCAGTAATAAAAGATGCGTTTTTTAACGATTCGACGAGGCGGGAATAAAAGCGGGCGTTTTTGAAGTAGATGTGGCGGCGACTCGACATTGCGGGACTGCGGGACTCGACGTCAAGGTAGTAAATCGGCAATAAAAGCCATATTTATAACAAGTATTTTGATAGCAAAACTATTGCTCTTAAAATATTCATTATTGGTAGAGATAATGCCCTATAACTTCATAAATATACTTAGAGCTCTCCAGATTGTATGTCTTTTATAAGATTGTAGGCAAAACCTTTTTTATTGTACAACATAGTGTACAAAATATCTTTTGTTAGTTTTTATTACACTAGTCATCATATAAAAATGGTTTATTCTCACACAATTTTTCTCTGGTCAACCAGGAGACTATGTGACATGCTATTAATGATAATAATTATTGTACTAACCATATGGAGTGAAAGAATCTCTCATTGACTTCAATTTGACAAATTTGGCAGTAGTGTGAATCAGAAGTCAGTACTGGGCTGGAACAAAACATACATTACTTATTTATGAGGACGCAAATAAAAAGAACTTTCTAAAATATTATAGAATCAATATATTTCAACATCACTGCTAAGTTTTAACATTTACATGACAGACAGAGTAATTGAGCTGTTCTAAAATGTAGGCAGTATCTGCTGAACAATGTATCTTAACTAAAACGTGTGAGTTGTAATCAGATCATGATTTAAGGCAGAGCTGCAAATTAACTACCAGATCAACTCAATTATGAATCACTACAGATTAAGCTGCTGATGTCATACTTTTGCAGTCTGGTTTATAAATGAAATTATGTATAATACATTTATGAATGCTTGAGAAGGTTGACTGAAACTCATCACAATGTTATATCTGTTAATACAGACATGACATTGTGATGAGTTTCAGTCAAGCTACTGTCCTACAAACCATAAGCTGAGCTGTTTGTTGTGACTGTAGCTCTGCATCTCAACTGCAGTCTGTATATTTTTCAGCATACTTATAGCCTAAAATATAGGCATGAGTCAGATAATGTCATGTCATGATTCATACTAACTCTGCCTTGGTTTGGTGGATGTGGACAAAATTATGCACAAAAAAGAAAAATGGCAATAAAGTCAATAAGGAATTGATTGACATTTTCTTGAAATAACTACTTTAAAATTATTATTATTTAGGACTTTATAATATTTTGAAATTATCACAGATAAGTGATGTAGCAAGTATAAATGTTACCTGTATTCCTTTCCTTTTGAAGAACCAGTAGCTAGTTCAAAGTCAGCAACAGCCTTCATTTTGTAAAAGAAATAACATGTGCAAGCCAGCAAAAGCAAGAATATAAAATTCTCAAGTTGTGTTATTTCAAGTAAACTGAGCACACCAATCTCAAATACCAGAAACATACTTATGCCAGATGACACGGTCCATGAGATAAAAAATGTTGACCTGAAAATTATAAACATTTAATTTCAAATGTGTTATACAGACATAACACAAGTTTAATTTTTTTATGAGATGATCATGGGGCAGATATAGTTATGTAACTTGTTAAGCTCACCTTGTGGCATCAACTTTCTTTTTATTGATTAAGTGAATATACTTGTAATCATGATTATGTATTTATTTTTTAATCTGAACATTCAAGTGGATACACCATCTATGGCTTTAACAAGTACTTACTATATTATCTGTACAATGTAGTGCTAATGTAAAATAAACATGAGACATACTTTCAATGCGTTACTTTACTATCAATAATATGTGAGAGGAAATAGGAGAAACTCACCTGTTTTTTTGTCTTGGTCTGGAATGCACATAAAGAGCGCCCATAGCTATAACCACCATTATTATAATAGTAATTACTCGTGATATGGTAGCTATTAGCAGTAAGCCGGGTAATATAAGAAATGGTAGTATAGCATCCATATCAATTTTTTTTGCACTTGTTCTGCTCGAGCCATACGGTAGAATATCTTGAATAGTTAGTGTAGAAGTAACCATTCTTGCGGTTTTATATAGTCACTATATCGAAATCGCTAAGTTTCACTGTTTTCATTTACCGTCGAAATGTAACCGTTCTTAATATTATACCTACCTATTTGTTTATATTTTTTGCCTAGTTCGTTTCGTCGTTTCGTGTTGTTAATTTGACAGATATTGGTGTATATTTTCATCCCGCTGCCGTAGTACTTTGTGTGTGAATGTGAACATAAGTGTGAGTGCGCCGTCAACACAAATGTAGCTGTCAAACTTGTCAACTTCAAGAGTGAGTCGACTGTCAACGTCACTGTAGCGAAGCGTCGTGTCTATGGTAGTGGGGCGGCCATCTTGATTCGACACATTCGTAAGGAAGGCCGCCCGCGCACCGTACCTGCGACGAATCGCTTTTAATCAGAGCTTTGTTAGTGAATTATTATCAAGCGAAATTGAATTCTAAGACTAATTAGTTCGACCTACGTGTTTGAGACAGTATTTTAGTTTGATCGTCTACCTAATTTGAATTACTTGTACAAATTGTTTGTGTCCGGCAATTACAACTAATTTGTAATAAAAGAAGACTTTTTATTCGGCTCTAATTCCTGAAGACGCCCACGGTATCTACGATGAGTTCTGATGAAGGCCTTCCTGCGCTTACATCAGAAGTGGGATCCAATGAAAAACAAAATGAGACGCCGCAACCTAAAATTTCATACGCCGAAAACTTCTAAGCAATATGGAAGCAACGATTGCTTGTGTGTTTATTGCTGCGCAACAATCACCATCTGAATGAGTGTAAATAAGACACCATTGCTAAAGTTTGATACAGATGAAGCGGATTCGGACATTGAAGGATGGTGTAAGGTAACTGAAGTTATTGTGCACAATCTGCGTCTAGAAGGAGTCTATCTACTTACCGCTTTGACTGCGGCACTCAAAGGACGAGCAGCTGCTAGTATTACTAAGCTCAATTTGAACGAGATCACGTGGAGTTCCGCTAAAGAGTTTTTACTTGCGAGATTTCCGAAACCGAAACTTGTGCAGGACTACTTTGATGACGTGTTACGTTTCCAAATCGGTGTTAAAGAGTTGCATCTGAAACTGCAGTCCGGTTGTGGCACCTTATCGAACAGATCCCTAAAAGTTCGATGCCCGAAGAAGTGATTGTTGGGTTTGTGATATCAGTATTGTGCCAGAGGGACAACATGATACGTCGTGAACTAAACGCGCAAACCGTCACTAACCGAGCAAAACTGTTTCGGATTCTTGGTGGAGTTTGACTCAAACGAGGATTGGATACTGAAGATCAAGTACCTCGAAGCTAAGCGACCTCGTATGATTGAGAAATTTACTGGCAAATGTCACTATTGTGGAATAATGGGACATCAAATAGCTGAGTGTAGAAAGCGACGTAAGGACAAAAGCACGAAGCCACTTGAATCACGTGTTGCGGAGAAGAAATCACTTGTGACATGCTATACGTGCGGGCAGCTTGGGCATATTACAACTGTTTGTCCAGGCAGAAAGAACGGTGATGGAGCAACGGTGAAGGAGGTTAAAACCATTGCGAGCATCGCCGTTCTAGGCACTCTTCGGACGTCTTCTGGTGAGCCAGTCTCCTTATTCGATAGTGGGTCATCTTGTTCCTTGCTGAAAGAAAGCTTTTGTGGCAAACTTGGGGGTACTGTGCGTAAGAGCCTCGTCTATCTCAGCGGTATAGGCGGTGATGATTTACCATGTGCAACCCAGATTTTGTGTGACGCGACCATTAATGAACTTTCACTAAATTTGCTCTTTCATGTAGTGTCCGATAGCTTTATAATTGATCCTATCATAGTCTGAAGAGATATTTTTGACAAGGGGGTATGTGTTAGGATTGGTAATGACAAAATTACGTTTCATACACAGGAGCAAAATAATTACTGCGAATCAAAATCAAATTTACTAGATTTTGTAAAAATAGATACGGATTTGCTAGGGCAGGATAGGAAATCGTTACTAACGTTACTAGAGAAATTTTCCGATTATTTTACTGAGAGTATCCTTTCGCGCCGAGTTACTACAGGGGAATGTCAAATCAATTTAATAGACCTGCATAAGGTGGTGCAGTGATGCCCATATAGGCTGGCACCAATTGAAAAATAAATAGTTAAGGAGAAGGTTCAAGAGTTGCTTGATGCTGGGGTTATTCGCGAGAGTTCCTCTCCTTTTGCTAGCCCGATATTATTAGTTGAGAAAAAGCATAAATCTCATAGAATGTGTGTGGACTATCGGGAGTTGAATTCCAATACACAGCCTGAACATTATCCTTTACCTCGAATTGAAGAGCAAATAGATCAACTTGCGGGCTCTCATTATTTTTCGTCTTTAGATATGGCTTCTGGGTTTCACCAGATCTTGATGAACCCTGATTCTGTAGAGACAACCGCGTTTGTTACCCCTGAAGGCCAGTATGAGTATCTTGCGATGCCTTTCGGTCTGCGAAATGCACCATCGGTTTATCAGCGATGCATTACTAAAGCTCTGAGGCATTTAAAAGATAAGCAGCTGATCTATATGGATGACGTCTAGTGCCACTCGTCTGGTGCAACGGAAGGGTTGCAACGGTTAGATGATGTACTCGATACTCTAACAAAGGCGGGGTTTACCTTTAATCTCCAAAAATGTAAATTTATGAAACAAAAGATTGACTATCTTGGTTACTCGATCCAATCTGGTGTGATCAGACCAAACTCTCGAAAGATACAAGCGTTAGTAGATGCTCCACAGCCAAAAACTGCTACCCAAGTTCGACAGTTTCTTCGTCGTGCCTCTTACTTTCGTAAGTTCATCCCCAATATTACGCACATCGTAGGACTGCTATATCCGTTAACAAAGTTAAAAGGACCAATAACGTGGACCCATAAACATGAAGAAATACGTAACGCTATTATAAACGTGCTTACAACAGAACCGGTTCTGACCATCTTTGACCCCGAACTATCAGTCAAAGTACATACCGACGCCAGCTCCGAGGGGTATGGGGCGATCCTCATACAAAGAAAAGACAAATTGCCACATGTTTGAGTATTTTAGTCGACGCACGTCTGAAGTAGAATCCCGCTATCACGAACTCGAGACGCTGGCGATTGTAAGAGCGGTGGAGCATTTCCGGCATTACCTTTACGGACGACGGTTTGTTGTCTATACTGACTGTAATTCTCTTAAGGCCTCGAAATCAAAGAAAGACCTCACTCCTCGAATGCATCGTTGGTGGGCTTTCTTACTAGCATACGACTTTGATATTGTTTATCGCGAGGGACGAGGGATGGAACACGCGGACTTTCTCTCGAGGAATCCACTCTCTAATGTTGACGATGCTGATACATCATCCAAGGGCACACACAAAAGGGAAGTTCTTTATGTTGAGCTTCATCAAGATTGGCTTTCAGTCGAACAAAAGTGTGATGCAGAGATACAAGACATTATTGAAATGGACAATAATAATGGCTTCTCCGATTCGGTAGCTCAAACATATGATCCAAGGGAGGGAATTCTTTATAGGAAAATTGTACGAAACAAAATAGTATCATTGTTACCGGTCGTACCGCGATCGTTAATCTGGACATTGATCAACCATATTCATAACGAGATCAAAGACAAAACATAAGACAAACTTTACGAACAGTATTGGTTCGCTGAAATGTCAAAATGCGTGCGTAAATTTATTGAATCATGTATCATCTGCAGAGCATCAAAAGGTCCATCGGGAGCTCAATCCGTTCAGCTTAACCCGATACCAAAGATCCCGGTGTCGTGGCACACTATTTACATCGATTTTACGGGGAAGCTTACCGGTAAGAGCGATCGAAAAGAATATTGTTCTGTGATTATAGATGGCTTCACTAAATACATCCTGTTGTTGGAACATACCACTTCTATTGACGCCAAGATTGCGATACAAGCGTTACAAAAAGCGGTCTGTCTCTTCGGTGCACCTAAACGGGTTATTGCTGACCAAGACCATTGCTATGCAAGTTCCGTATTTAAAAACTTTTGTACTGAGCATAAAATAGAACTTCACTTTATAGCGACGGGTTCAAGAAGGGCAAACGGATAGGTTGGGAGAGTTATGCGTACTCTCAAAAGCTTATTGGCCATTGTCGAAAACGACCCTGATAAAACCTGGCGCGATGAATTAGGCAATATTCAACTGGCGCTTAATAGCACTACATCTGCTGTGACGAAATTTTTACCTACTGAACTCATGTTTGGCATTTGGGCGCAGTCACTTGGCATGTCTAAGCTTAATTCAGAGGTCTAAGGTAAAACTCGTCTAGACCTTGACGCTGTTCATAAACACGCGTTCGATAATATTAAAAATGCAGCTGAATCTGAAGTTATACGTTTTAATCGCGGTCGTGCTAAAATCAAAACGTAAGCAAAGGGCGAATTCGTATTTCTTAAAAATTCTGAACGAAACCAAACTAAATTAGATAAAAAGTTCAAAGGTCCATTCGTTATAGTTGCGGTACTCGACGACGATCGATATGAATTAAAAAAGATAGACGGTTCTCACCGAACCTATAAGTATGCACACGAGAACTTGACCTCAGTGCCCTCAGGACACGATGGCTTGCTCGAAATAGCGAATAATCTTTTATGTTGTAATGAGGCTGAGACGGCGCCAGAAGATGTCTCGGTGTCGATTGACAATGGTCAGGATAGTGCGTTAATTTCAGGTAACTGTGATATCTTGACCGCACGCTCTAATACCGTGTCCGCCGACTCCGATACTGTCACAGTCAGTTCAGAAATTCTTAGTACGTATTCTGGTCACGAGACATAGGACATACAATATGAGGTAGAAATTGGCGAAAAACAAGATAATCTTTAATTGTAAGTTATTACCATTATTGTGTTTATTTTGCATGTGTGTGTGTGTGTAGTACGTTTTCTCTGTAAGTCCAGACCTATAATATGTCTCTTTGTCTATCCTGGCCGAGACGATGTCGTCCGGGCCATACTAATCATGGGTTGGTTGAAGGGACAGTGTCGTTCGGGCCATACTCGTCCTGAGTTGGTTGAAGGGGTACACTCGTCCGGTCCAGATGGATTATTTTTTTGAGTCGATCCTGGTCGAAAAGATAATGTCGTCCGGGTTACATCCATCCCATCCCACGGACTTAAATCCCCTCACTCCCGGGCACTTTCTGATTGGTCGACCATTGGCGTCACTACCATCGCTGCCTGTCAACACCAAGAGGCCAGATAGATACCAACGTATTGAGAAAATCAGGCAGCAATTCTGGGAGCGATGGCGCCGGGAGTACATGGCTGAACTTCAACAAAGAAGTAAATGGAGAAAAACCTGTCCGCCCCTTGAAGTATGAGACCTTGTCATCGTGAAGGAAGACAATCTTATGCCCCTGCAATGGAGAATGGGGAGAGTTACTAAACTTTATCCAGGACGAGACGGCATCACCCGAGTTGCGGATGTCTACGTGACCAAAGGAACCATCAGACGAGCTGTAAACAAACTGTCTTCTGCCAACCTCTGCCAACGAGCCAGACCACGATGTTTCACCTAATAAGACACCAGACCAAGCTTGAACTACTTTCGATGACACCAATACTAAGACTAAAGAAAACAAAGAATAGAAAATTTGAAAATCCCTTCATCGTCGTGGAGGATGTACGCGCTCCGAACCAGTTGTAGGCGCGGGGGCGCCTCACCCGAGACTGAGAGGGACACACGGTCGCTGGACGAGACGCGCGCGCCGGCATCAGCAATCGGCCACCGGCCTTACCTTACAGTGAACGCACGTGTGAGATGTTGCAATTATTTTAATTATATAAATATAAAGTGATTATTTAATTTCTATAAATATTTACATAATAAAAAACATGTAAAGAATGTTATTTCTATTTAATGTGTATTTAAATCAAAATAAAATGTTATAAACGTAAACGTCACAGCCGGTAGTCAGAGGCGGGGCAGAGTGAAGTTGTTTAACTATCGAGTATAAAAGAAGCGAGCGCCGGGCGCAGCGTTCACTTTTGTTCGAGACGCCGATCACAACGTTACTCTGCCTCCCGTCAGTGCTATCTGACTCTGAGTACCTAGAATATTTCAGATAAGTATACTTTGTTAATTACATTTAAAATATTTGTTAGAATAATGTGGTTAAATTAAAATATGTTTCCTATATTGTATTTGAATGTTTACCATTCCTGTTAAAATGTGTATATTTAAATATTTCGATATTAAAAGGCTTGTCTAGCTACAATGTTGTATTTTTTTTTATAAATCTGCTTCTAACACACGCATGACGCACCTACATAATATCGCCAAATATATTGTTACAAATACGAAATTATACAAAGTTACCAAAATCTGTGTTTTGGATTTCTCCCGAACACCCACCCTGGGTTAGTTGAAGGGACACATTCGTCCGGTCCGGATGTGCCAGTCTAGCAGAATGGACGAAAGGATGGTCTGTCTTTACGTTTATGTAGGTCTGTTTCAAATTCGTAATAAATCGATGTTTGTTGAGTGATAGAAATCTATCTAGAATTATTCAGGTTAGGGCAGGATGATCGAGCAGATGTCTTGGTGATTGTGGATTGTTTGTTTCAGAAATGTAAACTGATAACGCCCGAGGACGGTCAATAATCAGTCTGGCCGTGACACCGCAGGAGTGCGCCGTCAACACAAATGTAGCTGTCGAACTTGTCAACTTCAAGAGTGACTCGAATATCAACGTCACTCTAGCGAAGCGTCGTGTCTATGGTAGCGGGGCGGCCATCTTGACTCGACACATTCGTAAGGAAAGCCGCCCTCGCACCGTACCTGCGACGAATCGCTTTTAATCAGAGCTTTGTTAGTGAATTATTTATACTGTGTGTCAAGTGAAATTAAATTCTAAGACTAAAATGATGACGAAAAAGATCTATTGCCTGATCCTCTCTCCTTATCTCTTGATAATAAATATTTAAATATACCTCTAAAAAGATGTCCTCACATCTCAAGGTATCAGGGAAATACCAATAAGTACCTTCGGACGATGGTATTCCCTGAATATATTCTGTACACTTACACAGGATCTCAAATCTAACATTTATTATTAGATTTTTGTTGATCCGACCCAGAATTCGAACCGGAGACCTCATGCACAGCAGTCGCATTTACTACCGCGGCTACGGAGGCAGTTGGATGGTGATACCGAGTAGGTATACCGAGCGGCAAGTGCAGAGCTATTGCTAAAAATGGAATTTAAAAAAAATTTATACGTGAAGCAAAATAAGGTTATACATTTTTAAGTTAGGTATATTTCATTCTAAGCTAATAAATATACAATATACCTATAGGGTACTAGTAAAGAGGATTCCGGCGACTGGGACCGCAATTAACTCGGACCGCGGTCCCAGTTGCCGGATCCATTTAATTTTAATATTTTTCTTCCGGCAACTGGGACCACCCATAAATAAATACAAAAATCTATCGTTCAAGCCAAAAACAGTACAGTCAAACGAAGAAATGTTTAAAGTAACGCTTAAAGAAAAACTCCTATGTCTAGCATAAGTAAACTATAAAATGATATTTTTGAATCAAAGAATTTTTTTCTTTAATTATTACTTTGTACATTTTTTCGTTTGACTGTACTGTTTTTGGCTTAAACAATATATTATTGTATTTATTTATGGGTGGTCCCAGTCGCCGGAAGAAAAATATTAAAATTAAATGGATCCGGCAACTGGGACCGCGGTCCGAGTTAATTGCGGTCCCAGTCGCCGGAATCCTCCTAGTAAAAAAACTTACATAAACAAGGAGCAAACAATGCTTGGACGCGCACATTACACAGATCGAGCGTAGCTAGAAGCGACATGTGAAATAGTGAACTAAGGTAAATCTTTGTAGGTACCCTTTTTACGAAAATTGCGCGGACGGAGAAGTATGAAATTTGACACAGTTAAAGTTTATGTGGAGAAGGAGGGACGAATCCTAATATTTTTATAAAATATGCATTAGAAATACATTAAATTAATAAAAAAATACTACACGCACACAACCATGCTATTGACACACGCAGTCGAATCGCGTTCGTAGTATTTTGGCATTGTTTGGCTGTCGTACAATTCTTCGTAACTATGGTTACATACCTTATTTTTATGTAATAAAGAAAAAAGAAAACAAAGTAGCAAGCTTAGGCATATCGTCAACGAAAGAGTATAAGTAAATAATAATGTGTTTAAAAAAAGATAGGCAAATTAAAATTAAGTAGCCTTGGCGAAATCTAAATGAAATGTGATTATCAGCGTATTTAATTTTATAGACAATAAAAATAAAAGCTTAATAACTATCATACCTACTTAAAATTTAAATCAAGTATGGTCAAATTTCGACCATTGGACGACCGCTAGTATCAACTAACGTATAATACGTCCTAGACAGAAAAGACAGGTATAATACCTGCATCACGAGGGACTTTATAAACATCGAAGCAGCAGATACAAAGAAAACACAGACTCCAAAGAATCATATGTGGGACACATAAACTTTTATCTCGTGTGGGAATCAAACCCGCACCACTAGACGGTGTTATAGCATGCTGATCACTTAAATTATTGCGCTATTAATGCAGTTTTATTCCGTAAGGGTGCACTATTATACCTAGAATCGTTCGTGATGAGTGGTAATCAAAATGTAATTTATATAGACAGTCTCGCATGTGTTATTAAGGTTTGCCTGGCTAGTTATGAAACCAGACGGCGGCGTTCTTAATCACGATCTCGACGCACGACGCGACGTCCTGACGAGACCGATTCTCGTTCAGACGTAGTCTCAGTTCAGTTCTATACTACTTGGGATAAATACGGAACCAGATTCCGTCGCGCCAGGATGTCGCGTATATAGGTAACTATGTACCATGACTAGGTTTGAAACAAGTCGAGCAAATTCAAATAAGCAATTTGGGCCTATTTGTTTTTATAGACAACAAGGCTGCTGCAGATACATTATGTAATAGTATAGGCTATAAAGTATTTTAGATATTACATAAGGTTGCAATCTCGTGCTTTATTAATTACAACAAATTCCGTATTGATTACATTAAGCACCTTCGGTAGACCAGAAACAGATTAAAGAAATATTTATCTTATTATTATTATACATAAATTTTGTTTGGTACTCCCTTTCTTCTCCTAAAATTGTTTGTCCGAAAATCAGTATCCATAACACGTTTGTTATGAACTTCAGTAACCATAATGTTCAAGAATTCGAAATTTTGTTTTACATAATTATCTTTACTTCTAAAACTATTCTGTCATAATATCGAGTACTATAATAATTGAATCTCCTAATTTTGAATGAAATAAAGTCATAATTATGTCCTAAGTATTGTATTATATAATGTGTACTAGATGTGCCCGCGGTTTCACCCGCGTTTATCGTTACTGCGCCGCCCCCGTGGGTCGTAGCGTGATGTTATATAGCCATCCAACACTAAAATAATTTATCAAATAGAACCAATAGTTCCTGAAATTAGCACGTTCAAACAAACAAACAAACTCTTTAGCTTTATAATATTAGTACCTATAGATAGTATAGATTATTCCGAATGTTCACTTATAATATAATTGTTAGTCCTGAAACATTTGCTAAAAATTTGGTTGTGGTGACAGAAACGAATCGCTGTGAATCCGATTCCACGCAGTCTTGTTTGGCCTATCCCTAGAGTGTAATTTATAATAGCATAGGCGCATAGGAGCAAGGCGACCCACGGGCTGAAGAGCAGGAGGCTGCGAGCGAACCGCCGAGGCTGGCCGGCTAGCCGGCCAGCAAGCCGAAGCGGTGGTGAGCCAAGCCTTTTGCGACGATTAGTACGTGTGGGACCGCCTCGGCTACGGCGCTGCGGGTTTCCAGCGCGCCGGAGACCCGCAGCGCCGGAGCCGTGGCAAAAGCCAAGCTTTGTAATACAAATTCGTTTTAAAATCTTTATTAGGATAAATAAACATTTAATAATTTGAATTTAGGACCTATAACTTTTATTGAAAACGGTTTTAAGTCTTTTGTATATTATTGATTGTAATATTTATGACAAACAAATTTAGGGCATATTATATTTAGAGATTTTAATTTTATGGCATGTGATATTCTATGACGTCAAGTTCGGGAAAGTTACCATTCGGACAAATGATGATTAGGAAAAAAAAATTATGGCACTTTAGATTATGGATAAAAAAGTTAGGTAACACAATAGAGAACCATTTTGTTTGGTTGAAGGCAGTAGTTAGGTGATCCTTCGCACGTTAGAACAGATTAGAAAAACCAATCTTCTTTGAGTGAGACAGGTAAGACCATAGAAGGAGAACGTTGGTCAGCCGTAGAATAACATGGACTGGAGTATCATATTATTGATTATGTAAATGTATTATGTACCTACCTATTGTTTTTTTTTTTGGATAGAGGTGTCTGCAAAATATTAAGATAAATACAATATATTATTAGAAATCACATGGGTTTCGGTCCACATTCTATCTTATTAACTGTGTAATATGATATTGTGACAAAATGCCTAAATATACGAGTACTTGAACCTATTGCCAATGTTTATTATTATTTTGTATCTTTGATCAAATGCTGAGTCCATTGTAAAATTTGTTATCTTGATAGGTACATTATCTCAGTGTAATTAGTTTCGCATTATCGTTTGGTTTCGTTATAATTGGCTCGTTGTGCATTTTTGTAGAGCGTGTCCCTGGTAGTCGGGTAGGGGTCGCGGCATCCGACACACATGCGCCATGTCAGTCAACAACAGATTGCGCGCGCACGCGTAACTAACGTTGTGTTTTTTACCTTATCCGCCGGTAACGACAAACCGACCGACAGTATTGATCGGGTCTCCGCCACGAAACGGCGTCTCGAAAATGCGACACGAATATTTCCGCGCTTAACTAGTGTTCGATACCGATTGGAAAAGGCAAATCCATTATAACGACTAATATGGAGAAGTGAGAATACGTGTTCACAGTGATAATTCTACACGGTTGACGAAATGTCCAAGGTAAGCGTTATCGCACATAGACCATTGTTAAAACTTGAATTAAAGCCTGTGCGGGTAGGTAGATGCAAAAATCACTGCCAAGGACGACGTACAATATTATTATTTTTAATAATAATAAAGGATCTTGACTGTCTATACCATCGCTATAGTATTTTCACATGAAAATATTATAGCGATAAAATCAGTTAGTAAAAATCCATGGACTATCCGAAAATCTAACGAAATAATCATATAGGATAGTGTATGATGAAGTTTTATTCTGCAATGTGGCAATTAACATTGCCTTGTATATTTCAAAAACGCACTGATCTGTCAATGATGCCTGAAATGAGAGATCGAAACCGCAATGCCCTGTTGCCCATCTTACGGCTGTATTGCAAAACCTTTGTATTCGTTACGTAGCTGAAAATATATATCACTGAGCTATATATGTACTCTATTTACTAATCATTTATATTATAGGTAAGAAACTGAACATTATTTAGTGACGTTATTGTTTTATTCATTACTGAATGTATTGAATAATATTTAGTAATTATTAGGTAGAATGTTGAAAGAAATAGTATCAGAATATGGTAACCTACCGACAATTAAATAACAATAGGTGGGTGACGTTGTCAGTAATGAAAAATACAGACTTATTTTTCAGAATTAACTTATTTACTTACGTTTCTGTTTTTCGGGCAATGAAATTTGATACAGATTTAAGTAAAAAGAAATGCCTGTGATAATACAGAAATGCTTCATTGTGATTCAAAGCGCCTATGGCTACTTATGCCAAATTTATTATAAACTTGGATATTTTATTCAGTCAAATTAAATGCAGCTCAGCTTCTGGTACCAAGTATCGGATGCGCACTTGTCTTTATCCTTCGTTCTTGTCGGAAGCCGGTTTTTCAAGCTTGTTTTTATAGCCATCCACAGATTCCATTGTGCGATTTCTTCCTAATTTGGACTAAAGGCATAATATTATACATCCAACTCATTATAATTACTTGCTGTATTTCATCAGCAAACTTCTACTAAGTAAGCGGGCACAAGTAGCTTTAATTACAAACTACATTTCTATCTCAGTTAATCTAAGTTCTTGTATGAACAGATTTACAACATAGTTCCCTTATAATAGGCCATCTATTTTTTACCTTTAACATTTTATTTTGTACAGTTACTATCTGTATGTATTACTGTAACGTATGTAATGATGGTTCCTATGTACCGTTTTTATGGTGTGTATGACATCATACCCGGCTTCGTTATTCATTTTAACAAACGAAGTTCTCAATTAAATTCAATTGTGTGCAAATTGAAGTAAATACATGTATCTTGTAGGTACTTAGCAGTATGTACACTTAAAAGAATAAGAATATTGAATAAATTTTAATATTATACTAGGTATTAAAAGATCCCCTAAATTATTTAAATGCAAAAGTAGAATACATGTTAAGTTAATAGAAATAGTATGAAAGTGGCAAATCAAAGGCATTGCAGTCCGTAATACCTTGGCCTACATAAAATACCCATATCTACCTATCTATGGCATGTATATCGTCCGGAAACGTGCTATGTTATTAATACTATTATTTATTAGTACGTGCACATAATAATGTTAAGTGTAGCTTTGTTATAACGGTGAATTTATTTCATAAAGAAAATATGTATGTATGTAGGTATGTTACAAATACCGGTCTAACATAATCTGAAAACTAAAACCTTTTTTATTCGAGCTACCAGTTCAGTAATTAGCTTGGGGTAATTAGCCTTTGATTGACTGAAAACACGCTACCGTGTTATGTATTTAAGTACTATACCTATATTACCTATATCAGTTGTTTGTAACTAGTGATCTTTGGGTGACATATTTAATTATCTAGAATTGTTTTAAATTACATATTAAATAGAGGTGTGATTGATAGTTGCTTACATGTAGGTAGACTATAGGAAATTGGCTTTTGGAAGCTTAAGGCAGGATAGAAGTTAATAGCTATATTACATAGCAGTGTATAATATTATCTTATGTAAAAATCGTTGATGCTAAAATACTGAGTAAGAAATCTACCAATTGTTCATAATTGTATGTAGGAACACACACAACACAACACAAACTGACACAACGCAACCCTAATATCTGATTACGTCATTGCAAAAAGTTAACATCAGGTCGTTGACAGGGTTTGAGGTTTTTTGCCGATGAGATGAGCGCATCGAGACTTGGTTTGAAAAGTCACGTTGAATTTTATAGCAGCTTTTACCTAGGTCTTATTTATTTAAGTAAACAGATTATGTAAAATTTGATGCCGCTATTACATACATACTTATAGTATTTAAAGGACGTTATAATCTATTCCGCGATGAAAACAACTAACACGTAATGTTATTTATGTTTAATTGAGTTGTGTGTAGTTCGACTCGGTAAATTGCTTAACAGGAAATATAAATGGAAGCGCATTAGAAAATTCATTTTATTACCAAATAGCGTCCGTGTTATGTATAGACAATGATAGGTTTCCAGTAGGTAGGTATCTCACATTTCGTAAAAGGCTATCATTGGTGGCTTAGCTTTTAAACTGTAAACTGTTTTCCATTGAACCACGAAAATGTATAAATATTGGTTGTTCTCACGAAATGGCTCTGAGTACAACGAATCAATAACCACCAAAGATTATATCGTGAGCTGGTTTTTGGACAATTCAATGCGCAAGCAAACAAAAACCTTATATGAATATGTATAGAATCAAGAACTAGCCTATGAACCGGTACAATATTATTATTTATTTAGACGTATCGCATGGCATCGTGTCGGATCGGTAAGTATGGATTGCACGTTTCAGCAGTTGCGTTGCGAAGTTGCCAATCGTCAATAATTTATTAACGTTTTTACCTACTTTGCTAACAGTGATACGAGGGAAAGTGTATCGCTACAGTGTTAGCACTATGCACTTTCGTATTGGAAAGGTTTAAATACTTTCATCGGGTTACCGGGACCTCAAAACCAACGCGTTTGCCAGATTCAGTACACTGTGCATGACTTACCATTTAACACAACATTATCACAATTTGACGTCAATGTTTGGTAGCTGATTTAATTTGAGGAATATTTTGGATGTTTGCTAATTGACCGCATTTTAAATGCACGATATATTTTCTTGCGAATTTTCAAAAACTTATTCCACGGCTTAATAATTTCAACAGTGCCTTAACCCAATTCTATATTCTGCCTCTCTGGCTGTAATCTGGTAATATCACAGGTCGTATAGGTTTTTTTTACAACACTATTAATCTTGTAGCTTCTAATCAAGTTCCAAATCACATAACATGCAGTCCTTGATAAATGAAGCGCCAATGACCTTTCCTTTATTTTTTATAACCCTAATGGTAAAAACATTACTATGTAGCGGATATATTATAATTGTTAATTGATACCTAATAGCATATATTATATTATTTTCGTTTTGATGGCAGTAGACTGATAAAAAAGAACAAGAGCTATTAAATCTGTAAATAATTAATATATATACATAGATACTAGATAGTATCACAAAGAGAAAAGATTTGTAATACAGCTGGGAAGGTGTCTTCTACAGAAATATTTATGTGGTGTTTTACTTTAATATATAAGGTTAAAGCCAAACAATATGCGTTGTTTCGGCGGTTTATAGGGGAATTTAGCTCCTTGAGAAGACCCTGTAGTGACAGAAAAGACCAGTGTGATTTTTATCACCTGCGCTTGCGACACAGTGCCTCTTCTTAAAGGTTGCAACAACCGATTAAAACCTACCTTCAGCTTTACAAGCGATGGTAGGTTACGATAGCAATCGTAGTAAGTAGTATAAAAAAGGTTCTTGTTGTTTTCGGTTCGTTTTGGGTCTTAATCGGTGTATGTAAAATGTCGATACAGATATAGATATAATTTCAGTTCTATTTAATTTTTAATGCTATAACTGGTTATCAATAACAGGCATTTTTATCTTGAAGGTAACTTGGGTTTTCGAAATGTCTGGGAATTTACAACACGAATTTATAACAAGGTGTTTGCTGTTAATACTCGTATAATAAGAAGTCGTGACTTGCCACGAACTTTAGTTGAAGGCATTGACGTTTGCCTTGTGTTTATGGAAAATAAGTGTTCGCGACTCACGTGTGAACAGCCAGAATAAATAATTTCAGCACTTTTTAATACTTAAGTATAAAAAATTGCTGTCCATATTTTAACCATTTATCTTATATAATAAGTCTATGACAAAACGTGTTTGTAATGCTCGTTTAAATAGCCATTTATCAGTTCAAAAATGAATTAAACCAGACACGACAATAATTGCCTATAAACCATAATAATATTTGGTAATGCTCTAGTAATTGTACCAAGTTAAAGTTCTGAGTTTACGAGCCTAAAATATGATATGGGTAATAAAGAATAATAGATTTTGGTACAAAGCGGAAAAGTATTAGGTAAGTTTCAAGTACTAAAACAAGAAGTTTAATGTTTTCGATGTGAAGGAAGTTATAGAGCAGTTCCTTGTAGGTATCATTGAATTTATATAACAAAATTAAGTTCAAGGTAAATCTGAACTAAAAGCAAAATTACCATTTTATTCTTAGTAGTACCGGACCATGTTACAATAAACTTTATATTCTATTTGAAAAATAAAAGCACGCAGCCATAGTTTGAATCTATATCTTTACTTATTCTCACATCCACACAACTTCTTTTTCTAGATGTGTATTTGTTTTTTTAACGAAATATCTGAATTATACAATTTTCATACCAATTTTTTTTCATACATATATTGTAACATACAGGAGATGTTTTTCTTAAAATACATAGCACCACTGCATATATTATGTTAAAAATTTAATGTATTATCGACAACTCAGCCATTCAAAACCTAACTTTTTTTTTAAACCGTGTAAAGTGTAGTGTAACGTACCGGTTAGGCGTATTGAAATGTGAAATTCGTGTAAAATTACTTTCATTCGGCTAGTTTGCGACGCTGTAGCCTGTATAAAGACATTGAACATTTCAATTACAAATGATGGTCACCGATTGAATCCGTATGAGGAAAAACTGGTTTTATGTACAGTATCTGTACCTACTTGAAGGTATTTTATATTAATTCCACAGTGCTATAAGATTAATGTCGTGTAGACATTAGTTACCACAATCCGTATAGGTATATCAAGTAGGTCCATAACTATTTAAACAAAAATATGCTTTACTTACTAAGTGTACGTGTAGGTACCCAGTTCACCTAAAATTAAGTAGGTAACAGTGTCAAATATTTAAGAACGTCAGTAATTTCTAAGGCTTTGATTCTACATAACATATAATACCTAGGTACGCACTAATTACTTGCTTACGTATTGGTAGGCGTATTAGGATCTTAGTGGTGAATTTTAAAAAGGGTTTAAGAGTTAGATTTAACCTGTCAATTGTTGTAATGACAGGCATAATTGAAAACCTATTGTGACTGGCCGCCGGTGTGCTGCTGCTACTCAATAGGTTGATGTAATTATTCTATAAACAGCATGAGCAAAGCTACAAAATTTACCTAAACTGATTTGAAATTAGTGCGATCGAGAAATGAAGTATTTAGCGTTCTTATAAACAGTAAGGCTATGATTGATTTACACATGTGTTCTTTATTATAATAGTTGAGTGTCGTCATTGAATTCGCTCTAAAGGAATCTGCATAAATATTCTTGAAACAATGAGATTCACAAATGGAAATAAAGTTATTATAAACAAACGAGATCACCGGCAGCAAAATCATCTATGAATGAATTACTCCAGTAAAGCGGTTAGGTACGTACGACGTAATTTTATTAAAGTTTCTGAAAATTTGTTTAAATTGATGAATTCTTGAAGTTAATTAAAGTAGCTACTTAAGTTGTATAGTTGATATACATATACCGCTTTTATATCGCGAATCAAAATCCGATTGGTAAAGGTTAATGAATTTATTAATAGGAAATGACATCATAGTTTTGTAATTATAGTCATTTCGCACTGCATCAATAGGTATAAGTTATATTAAATATTTATATCAGAACCAGATTTTGGATATACTATATTTTGCTCATAGCCTGCTCGTCTGCTCTATGCTCAGATATCATCGACAAACCATAGGCGTTTAGACAATTGACATACGGATGCCGGATCATTTGCTTTAACATATCATCACGGTTGTATCTCAATGCATGTATAAGTATAAGCTGTAATTTAATAGGTACACACTGCGGCTGAGGTGTCAGGTAAACCGCAATGATGTGATCAAACAATCAAAATCTGTTTAGTGACAGCGACATAATGTAGAACGATTAACAGATAACAAAAATAATCGCAGTAATTGAGAAATATCCATTTTCTAAGTTCGCTAATATGGCGAGTTTTTTTGGCACTCCAGGATCAATTCCTAGGAAACAGCCATATTGCCTACACTACCTTAACCATTTAGGTGGCAAACAAGCACGTCGTGGTCAGCAGTTACCTTAAACCTATTTTACGGGCCATGGAGTAAAGGGACTGAAAAGGGATGATTGGCCCTCCAGCCTTTTTACTCGCCGAACGATATACAATTATTTGTATATTTGTATAAGTTCAGTAGGTATATACTGTCACTGTGGGTCGATTTTCTGTAGGACATTAGTTAAACTTCCATGGACGAACTGGAATTCGTGCTGAATTTAACAAGGTTTCAAGTAATAGACTACTTAAAACTAAGTTTAAACTTCGAAAACAATTATATCATCATTTTAAGGCAGATTATTTGCGTGCTTTTGTTTAAAGTTTACAATGAAGTCACTTAATGATTTTTAGCCAGAAAGTAGCTAATCGGTTTTATTACCCAAGTAGAACCAAAATATATCTGTCAAAATGAATGTATAGGTAGTAATAAGTGATTGTTTGCCTAAGGCATTACAATAAATATTATCTAGTGTGTCTAAGATGTAGCTATTGTTTTATTCTTTCTGGCATTGCATTGTTGACTTTTGAAGATTTTCTGCGTTGCAGTGTTCCATCTGTATAGATTAGATAGAATAATTTATGAGTAGGTACATATGTAAGCACAAAGTCAAATAATTTCCAATTTATGTAACACGAGTTGCGTATGATGACCAGCGTTTAACGCGGCTACGGTAATATTTGACATTAAGCACATATAACCGAATCAACACGACGACACGGACACTAACTTTCTACATATTTTATCCGAAATTTCCATTTTATGTATAAAGGGTAAATAGAAAGAAAAACACTTATGGAACATATGATTTAGTATATGCCTCATTTAAAACAGCCAAATAAAGATATGATTCTAATTTGATTAAATTGGAATAATTGTATCATTACCTGTAGTAAAGCGGCGTCTCCTTTGTTTTTGATGTTTTTAAACCAGTATATTTTATTAAAAACAATATTTACCTAAATATTTATAAGTATTATTGGTATATTTAGTAAAATGATTTGCAGGGTCCTCGTTATTCGTAGTGAATACCGTGCAGTTCAGATGGTACTGTACTATACCTTTTCTCAATCTCAATCTCAAAAAAAAGAGTTACGTGTAGTAGAACCTCGCTGATTTCAGAATGAATGGGCCGGCTCGATTGGGGAAGGACTACCCTCTCACAGAATATCGATGTGAAATAACAGTATTCCTACTGTTGTGTTTCGTTCGGTGAGTGAGAGTGCCGGAGGCCCAATCTCCCCCTTTCCCCCATCCCGCTCCTTCTCCTTCCCACTTCCTTTCCTAAAGGGTTGGCAACGCGCAAGTGATGCCTCTGGTGTTGTAGGCTACGGTGACCACTTACCATCAGATATGCTTGTTTGCCACCTTAGTAGTACAAAAAAAAAGAAACAAGTTTTTTAAAGTTTTCTTTCCAAATATTTGGGTACGTTATATCTTTGAAAATTCTATCGCGGATACTGTATTCAATTTTTAATTACGTTGGGCACAAGACTAAACGCAGTAGATAGAACGTAGTAATTTTATTATATTTACTATAAGCGAATGAAACTGCTACCTAACATGCAATTCTTAAGTAAGACAGATTTTACTTTTAGCTAGAAAATAAAATGAAAGTTCGAAGGATTTTTACTTTCGTCCACTATAGGAAGTGTCAAAGCTTGAATATTAAAATCTTTATTGTTAAAATAGTATAAGCATATAAATACCTACACACAAAAACCATGATATCTTGTGTATTTAAAAGTTCTTGGGAGAGCATAATAAAATGTATAATGAGTATAATGACACAATAGCGAATGTCTAGATGGCACTTTATAATCACAAGAATGACTTCAAACAAACACGTAAACTAGGTAGAGATGTGTTTTGTACTCCTGAGAATCTTTCATTGTATATTCTTTGTAGTTACGAAGTATTTTTCGCACGATCTTAAATTCTGCAACCTACTGTACCAACTAGCGGATGAATAAGTTTTTAGTTTGTATACTAATTGAACGTTCTCACGAAAGATGCGTATAAATTAGTAGGTTGTACAATTTCTAAAATTGATTTATGCTTGTCTTTATACCGACATTTATGTAGTATATAACTACTTAGATATTATGGCTTTTGTTCTTATTCCAATAGTTGCGGCTGAGAGAGTTGCAATTGTAGTCAATGAAGAACTAAATTACCTACTCAGTATACCATTCCTGTGTAAAGGCCTCTCCCATAAAGCATTATCTGTTTGAGAGACTAGGGGAGCATTGTAGCCAAGGCTATTGTTATATAGAATGATAATTTAAACATAAGTATATTCTATAAGCTGTGTAATTTAAAATTTATACTACTACCAGGCCACTCGGACAGTATTGCGAAAAAAAAATGATTTTCTATGAGAGACTGACTAGTTATAATCTGTGTTGAAAATATGATTATTTCTAAGTAAAAATAGGTACGTTCTATTGAAATTAAACTACTATATACGGATTCTATCGCGTTGTTTATTTGACACTTTATTATATACAAAATTTTGAAAACTGTTACACTACTATTACTTAATATTGTCTTCTGTTTACGCGAATGTTATTCATTGAAATTAAACTACTATATACGGATTTTATCGCGTTGTTTATTTGACACTGTTACAAAATTTTTTGAAAAACTGTTACACTACTATAATCACTATTAAACTTTACAAATTTTTAAGCTAATTAAATTATTGAAACTATTAAAACTATTTATACTATTACTATACTATTATACTATTTAGATTTATTTTTACACTTTCCCCGACGTTTCGGTTGCTTTTCAGCAGCCATGGTCACGGGTAGACTAAGATGGTAGTTGTCTCAATGTTCCAGTGTAGTTATTTCAAAGTACCCGAACATAATTTAATCATGGGTGTTTCTATTTACGCAGAATGAATTCAAAGTATCATGAAGTCTAGCTGTGGTTTTCTTCTTCTTGGGTTTTAGTTGAATTACTGGATCCCAAGCTGGTGGTACATTCCAACCATCTTCTCTATTGAAATTAGGATGTTTCTTGATTTCAATAGCCTCGCGAAGCATCCTTGGTAGGAATCGGTGTTCTTTAGCGAGCATCTGTGGTTTGTCAAATCTCAGGTAGTGGTTGGTCCCCTGTTGGACATGTTCACACACAGCAGACTTCAACGAGCGTTGGTGTTTTACATCAGCTATGTGTTCTTTTATGCGGGTGCCTATGCTTCTCTTGGTTTGACCAATGTATGAGAGTCCGCAGTCACAATCTATTTTATAGACCCCTGCATCTTGTAAAGGTAGTTGGCACTTGACGGATGGTAAAAATTGACTTATCTTCGTTGGCGGCTTGAAGTATGTGTTGATTGAAGCTCGCTTCAAGATGTAGCCAATCTTGTCAGTGACACCCTTTACATAAGGTAGTATAGCAGGCTGGCGCTCGACTGTGGCTGGCTTTTCTCTTTATGTTCGGGTACTTTGAAATAACTACACTGGAACATTGAGACAACTACCATCTTAGTCTACCCGTGACCATGGCTGCTGAAAAGCAACCGAAACGTCGGGGAAAGTGTAAAAATAAATCTACATAGTATAATAGTATAGTAATAGTATAAATAGTTTTAATAGTTTCAATAATTTAATTAGCTTAAAAATTTGTAAAGTTTAATAGTGATTATAGTAGTGTAACAGTTTTTCAAAATTTTGTAATAGTGTCAAATAAACAACGCGATAAAATCCGTATATAGTAGTCTAATTAAATTATTGAAACTATTAAAACTATTTATACTATTACTATACTATTATACTACACTTTCCCCGACGTTTCGGTTGCTTTTCAGTAGCCATGGTCACGGGGAGAACAACCGAAACGTCGGGTAGTAGTAATTGAAGCAGTACTATTTTCTAAAAGCACGTTTTTAATAAGGATTGTTGTTGCCTTTCTTACAATTAGCGGTACATCTTTCTGTCATTGTTATTTTATACTTTGAAAGTTATATTGAAATTGTCTTGGCAAGCAGCGGTAGTGAATGCGACTGCTTTGCACGATGTCTTAGGTCCATTTCTTAGGCCAGGTAAAGTGGAGTTTTCTGACATGAAATTCTCAGTTGCACGGACTCTGGCACTGAGCCCGGTAGACGGCAATAAACGTGGGACCTAAAACCGGGGCTGGCGAAATGTGGTCGTAAATCGTAATACGTCTGTGCATAATTATCCGTACATAAATAAATGTATGTACGTGTAAGGCTATATTTAAAGTCAGATCACACATTTCAAATACAGCTCAAAACGTAACGTACTAAGAGAAAGTAAAATTTCATATTTTACAAGTGTTTCAATAACATTTCACTGCCACGCATCGTAACATTTTCTAGAGAAATAGTAACTTTTGTTTCGTACACGATATAGAAATTACACGATATAAAAATATTTAGCCCGCGGCTTCGCTCGTTCATGTCGAAATAATTTTTGGATGTAATACATTTCATCCAAAAACTCGAAGTAACTGAGGTTTTACGTCGAGTTTTCAGTACCAGACTCCGTGCTAATACTACAGTAAACCCTGTAATAGAAAACCTAATAACAAATTTGTGTTAGGGAGTACCCTGTGTCCTTTTTTGCAGCCCTGCAACGTGAATGTGACATTTCATGATGATCGGTTGAGTAAATAAGGCGTGAAAGCGTAACAAAGAAACAAACTTACTTACATTCGCATTTATAACATTAGTTAGAATTTTGTTCATACGCAAGCAAGTATTAAGGTTTAGTCTTAGCATGAGAATGTGACGTCATAATTAGAACTCCTGCTTTGGACAAATTTGTTATTAGGTTTTCTATCACAGAGTTTACTGTAGTATTAGCACGGAGACTGGTACTGAAAACTCGACGTAAAACCGTAGCTACGCTGAGTTTTCAGTACCTACCAAACGCCTTACCATAAGCATAAGACATCTGAGTTACGATACAAAGTTTACCTACGGATTCGATTCAATCACTTTTTACACTGGAAAATTCATTACGCATATGCCTTCGTCACGATGGGACGAGGATTATGTAAGCCTCTCCTGGTCATTACTACTAACATCTACAGTCTGCCTCCACTCCGCTTAAATAGCTATATATTTAGGCGTTACGCAGTCAGTTGTTCTTTAGGTATACCTAAATGCTTAAGGTGTAGCAGCGATAGCCTAGTGGAAGATCGTTGAACTGCCACGCAGTGTTCTCCAGTTCGCTTCTAAGGCACGCACCTCTGACTTTCCGAATTTGTGTGTGTATTAAATATTTAATTAACGACGAAGGAAAATATTGTAAGAAAACCTTAAGAGTTCTTGATAAAGTTCTCGAAAATATGTGACGTCTATCAATCACCACTGGGCCAACGTGGTCTGTAGTCTGTAGTCTACTGAGAAGAATACCCGTATGTAGAAGAAGGACAGCACATGTACACTTATACAGGGCTGATATTATTAGTATTTATTTAGGTTAGCTAAAGGGGTTAATAAGTAGAAGTATACAAGTGATTTGCAACCGAAATATCTTTGCAACTTTGCAGAGAAAAACGGTCGTGAAATTTTGTCATGTCATGTCATATGTTGTATGTTATGTTATATTTATTATTTGTCCTTGTTAATTGTTTTAAACACAAAGGCCTTCAAGCGTATATCCATATCCATGCAGTGTCTATGTCATTATCTGATTAGCCGCTATGATACGTTATACTCTTTTCTGGCTGCAATGACAGGTAAATTGTTGGAGATGGCATTAGATTCATTAGCATCATCCGCTATTATTAGATCATCTAGTAAGGTCATTGTAAAGTAAGTGTCGTAACATAGACCGAATTAGATGGACCATACTTAGGAATATACAGTGGATGCTAGCATGATATATTGCTACATAATAACTCGAATACGAGTACGTCGCATACCAACGTTGAAGGTCGCATAAGAATATTGATTTTTGTCGATATTGCTAAAGTAGCTTTAGTGATTATCATTTAAAAGATTTCGCATTTTGAGACCATATATTATAAGTTGCGTTATTGTTACTATTCAAAATCATTTGATTGTTTCGTTAGTCGGTGTTTACTTTTGCCTGTCATCGTGAGGTCCTAGGACGGGACAAGTCATATATACAAGTATATACATATACCTATAGGGTTTTCTCTTAGAACATTGTTTGTGGCATGAAGTCTTAAAACGTGCACGGTCAAAGGCTTCTCCCTAGCCTTTATTATTCCCAAGTCACTTGGGGTTGGCTTTCTAGTCTAACCGGATTTGACTGGATATCAGTTTTTACACGGAGCGACTGCCAACTGATCTCCGCAACCCGAAGGCTAACGATACCCTAAGGCTAGAACAGTGCCAGGATATAAGAGGGCACTGACTTCCCAATAACGACTGCCATAGATGTTCATGGAGCCGGGACCGACGGCTTAACGTGCTCTCCGAGGCACGGAACAGGTGATAATTGTCAATCAATACGCACATAATTTCGAAAACTCTTATAACTTCCGAAAGTCACAGGTGAGCGACGTGGGTTCGAACCCGAGACCCTCTGCATTGCAGTCTGTTGGTCTTCCCAATGAGCAATCGCTGCTGTGCACGGTCAAAGGCGATGGACCCTTAAAAAATCTTATTAGGCCCTCTCCTTCGGATTCATCTGGGACGGGACAAGATGTATTGGGGTTTTCTGTTAGGACGTTTTCAGTAGCTTGAAGTGTAAAATTGTGCCCGAAAGGCAAAGCTTATACACTTTGCTGCCAGATTTATGCTTTGATTATTCAAGGCGGAGAAAATGTATCTTTAATGTATATAGGTAGTAGAAAATTTGCAATAGAAAAATCTTTTTATAATAGAGACTATTACATTTAGCTGCTGAGCCCGCTACCATTACGCCTATATATTTGTCTCAGCTCACATATTCTCGAACAAAGTTCTTTCTAATACTATGACTATCAAAAACATTGATCTCACTTCGTATAATTCCTTGATTGGCTTCGCGATCTATATGCTACGTTAGTACAATGCCCTTCAATATTACCTTCCTATATAAACGTTTATAATCGGTAAAGTTTGTATCGATTTTTATTTTATTCGCATCGATTTTAGATGTAGTAGGTTATAATTTATAGGTCAACTAGCTCGTAATTGCTATAATTGTAACATATTTCTTTCTCTTTTTAGTCCTGTTGTGAGCAATTACTATTAATTTTATTCAGGTTTTTGTGAGACATTATTTGTTATTGTTTATTATTTATTATCAATCGTTATCGGATTTAAACGACGTGGCGCCTGATTTATCATCTTTCGAGGTACCTATTTATTTTATTAGTTAGTGCATGATAAAATTCATTATTGTCTTAAAGGAATTAATAATAATTCAATGCCATTTATAATAATTTCAAAATCAAGGTCGTACTAATAACTATTTATCGCCTTACTTTAGTTTGAATAGATACAACTAGATCTCAAATTTAAACTAAAATTAAAATCCTTGATTCTGCACCAAAACTTACCGCTTAGTACCTACGTTGCCGTTTAAATTGGTAGTAAATGTTAGATGCATCTATTTTTATCTGTTTTGTGTAATACATTTTACGGTACAAGTAGCTTTGTATGGTAACATCATTAACAACACTGAACAAAACAGCAAGAAAGTTAAGTTGTTGAGTAGGTAAATACGACGGTATTACATGCTAGAAACACCACGACTCACTATGTTCTTTCTATTATATAGAAATAACTATCAAATAATTTATTCATATAGGTCACAAGCTAACATTTATAAATAACAAAGGTGAACATTTAATTTATGACGTTTACGAATGGAATAACAATTAGAAATTCTGCTAAATTTATTACTTTATTTGTTGTGAAATTGATTGGGTGAACTAATCCTCTATTTTATGTCACGAGTTGCAATCAACAATAGCTTGAATGACTAGTATGTATATGTATATTCGAATGGGGAAACAGCATTTATAAATGTAGATAATATTGACATTGAGCGCACATAGGTGCCAACCAACATGCATAATTAAACTAAGTATGTTTTATGTATAAGACGTATAATCAGTTGAGTTAATCGTGAATATTGTACAATAGGGGCATATTTAACTGGCATAGGTTTTATATCTAATCTTTGAGGCGTTTACGTTGACTCAGTGGAACAGTTAAGCGATAAGAATTGTGCAAAATGAACCTATCATAGATAACGTGGCGTGCTACTACTAAACTGTAACGGCCTATTTGTCATTGATTCTGATCATGAAGTAAACCTCACTAATGTAATTATGAAATTGCCTTTGTTATCTCTTGATGCGAAACTATTGAACTAATTTTTATTGCTTCCAAATAGCTAGTGTATAAATCTTAAAATAAAATAAGATCTGACTTCATCATTATTAAATTCTTTTAAGATGTGTGGTCTGGCTTAAACGATCTGTGTAGCATTATAGTCTAGGCTATTATGTTCTATATTTCTTTACCTAAGGGTCTAGGAGAGGTATCCCATAGCCATAATTCAGTAAAACCGCAACACCGGCGGTCTGACATTTGGCATAACTTTACGGTACTTACCGTTATTCCTTTAGGTTGTACAGACCAGATGGTAGTCGCACTAAATAAATTATATTCAGTTAGTAACTGAATTCCGAAAACTGAATTAAAACTCTGACTGTAGTTAATTTGGGCAAAAAAGATTTTACAGGAATGAGACATTAGTGACAGTACTGCCAACCAAGTCCCACTATATTTGATATATTTTTATTGCATTGATGGCAGTCGGACCAGCGGCTTATTATGATGTTAAGCTCTGCTGAGAATTTTAGATGGTTCTGTTATTGCTGTTTGTTATCAGAAGAAGCAATACTGAAGTAACACAGCAAAACCGCTGTCTATTTCAAAGAAAGACGAAACGAAAAGGGGATGCTTGTGCTGGACCATCGTTATAATGAAAATGCCAATAGATACATGACCTTGCTTCAAGTGATATGAGAGAAGACACGATACAGCGACTGTGGCATTGGTGGCTGTAGAATCACTAGAACCCCTTTTGTCCAAAAGGTACAGGTTTTCCTATACAGTCCTACTCCTTGTAGGACAACACAAGGACAAGGAGTAGAACTATAAAGGGGGTGTGACTGTCTTCAATGCTGCAGTCGCCGTGTCATTTGTATTATCCTATAAGTAGCTATTTGTGGCGACGTATCTTGTATGGAGCCTTAGAAATAGTATTGAAAGTAAAATAAACGTAACTGAGTAGTGAAATTTGGTTGATACTGTTCAACACGGATACAGAATTATTAAAGTATTATTAAATACTAAAGGAAAATTATTGAACTACTTGTGCGTTGTAAAAACATGATTGCTAGGTTAAGCAATACGAGTATGTGCATCGGTGCACTATATACGTGTGGTTCTCAAGTGTAATTTTGTACATCCGTATCATTTGCTTCTTTATGTTTGCTGTTAGAACAATTAGTAGGAGCACTCGGTCTGAAAATGTGCCAAGTTGATCGGAATAGATTGCCTATTATGTGGTATCTAAACATATCTGCTATACCAATATATTTTAATAATTCCTGTGTCGCGGGGGTCCTTACAAACATTCCAACGATGGACACAAAAAACATCCAGACTCAGGACAACTATTTGTGTATAACACAAATTTTATCACATTTTGTGGGTATAACCCACAACACTTGGTGCAAAGGCATTGTTGAAGCGACCACTTAAACCACTACGCTATCCACTCATTCAAACATTGGCTTACGGATAAATGTAGCCGTGAGAAATTTGCATTTATAGAAAAAGTAATCTTAATAATATACAACTCAGTATTCGGACAGCTTCGTTCAACTCATCAAATAATAATGGTAGGTAGTCTATAAACCAACATTGTAAGGGTATGACCTCGGTGAAACCGCAATCTAATTAAAAGTGTTGCTAGTGAGGCTTATTACTCGTTAATGAAGTAGCGAACAGCCGTCTGAGGAACCAGGTTAGTGGTAGTCGCTTCCACACTTGGTATAACGTTAGTGTCAAAGATTCTCGGTATCGTTGTATTCGTTCGTGACTTTGCGCTCCAATAACATGTAGTAGCAAACGTTTTTGCAGTCGATTGTGTGATGAATGATGTTGTCTAGTCAACGACCTTTTGCGTTTTTTGCACATATTCCGAATTGAATACTTACAGTAAAGTCACTGGATATTTTTTTTTATGTATTGAAAATCTTATATAGTAATTTCAGTTAATTTAAAATCGTGACTGGGAAGTATTCTCGAGAGGTACTTATTCTATCTAATGCTCGTTTACTTGTGAAATTTCGAAGTATAATGCATCGAGTGACCTCACTATAGTGAAGGAAACAATTCATTGCAACGCAATGTTACTACACGTGTCCCCAGCAATAGTACGTGTACTGTGCATGGAAAGCACCATGCGTGACCGTTCTCTGAACCGTGATAAGCAGACAATAGGGTGTGCAGAGACTCAACTGTGGAGCATTAGATATTAAAGCGAAACAATTAGTATTAATGAATCATTCGACGTTGTATTAAATTATTCATTAATTAAGCAATACTTAGTAACAAGATTAAATCTGTGATTAAATCTATGCCGTGTATCTTGAAGATTTATGTATACGTTATTTTATAATTTACTAACCTGAGTTTTTTAGTTCATTAACTAGGTACCTAAAAACTACGCTTAAATAAATTACATATTCTATTTGTTAATGGATTTGTTTCACTGCAAATTAATTTTGTTTTGTTTTTGTTTTCAGATCCCAGTTGATAAGAATGGCAAGTTAAGAACATTAGAATTGCGAGGGGTTTATTCCGCCTCAAGAATCAAAAACTTGGACACCATTAACTCCTTCGATTTAGCAAAAACATCAGATCTTACAGTAAAAGCGCAAAACATCGATGCAAAACCTAAAAACGGTATCAAAGAAGGAGTATTTTGCAAAACTTATGCATCACTAATACCAAAAATGAGTTTGAATTTAGAAAAAGTAATTGAACAAAACCCGCGAATTTTAGATTTGCGCGAGAAACTTAATCAAATAACAAAAAAACAAGATTGTAATGTGGATAAAAAGACAAAAGGACTACTCAACGATATAACCCAGCACCTTGTTGACAAAAAAGATGAAGATGAATCTGGCCCCTATAGTTTGTTATTTGATCTACAATCGGATCCTTCTACGTCTTACAACGAAAGCGCTGAAGTGAAGGTATGGGGCAGACCAAAGTCTGAAGTAATTGGTGATACAAATTTATTAAAGTTCAAGAAAAATCTAACCTCAGTGAACAAGAGCGCAGACAGATTACCAAACGTATTAAATTTCGATGATAAACCTATGAGAGAATTCGAATACTCTTGTGAAAACGATTTTAACTTTCCAGCGAAGAAGACATTTAATACACATTCTCGATCTGATCTTTGTCTACAGTTGAAATCCCATCATGTACACACGCGCCTATTTGAATCAAATTTAAGTCCTAATGACAACTCACTGAGTAGGACTAACGAAGAAAATTCATTGGACGATAGTTTAGGTATTTTGACCCCAGATCAAATGGACGACATATGCTATTTGGAAAATGCATTTTCTCCAACAGTGGAGGGACTACCGATTTTCTGTGATACTAACGAAAGTAAAATATCTCCAGATAATGGTGATACCCCATCAACAGATAAGACTGAAAGTAATTCTGCAGCATCGACTATACAGAACGATGGATTTGATAGCATAGAGAGGTGCACTTTTGAAGGCCAGTTAGCTCCTATTGTGCGACTGGAAACAATACTAACAAATGAGGAACACGATTCACTAATTTCCTTTGATTCCCCAGCTCATAAATGTACTGACACATTGTGTACCGACGAACCTTTGTCAAGTGCGACAAGGACTCTAGATTCTATGTCGTTGCAAGAACACACAATAGGCAAGGATGAGTTGACATCAAATTTGATTGATGAGGAGTTTATGCCATCTATTCACAGCAGTATTTTAGAACCTGTTAGCTCTATTGCTGAAAATGTCGTTAATTTGGAAATAGCATTGGACTGTAAACACGAAAATATATTAATCACAAATAGGATAGAGCAAACACCATCCCCAGAAGATTTGCCATTAGACAGTTCTGAAATAAACGGTGAAATTAGTACTTATTCCCAATTTTCTGCGTCAACATTACATGATTCGCAAACTTACTCAGATGGCAAAAATGACTATCCAAAGTCCATGGAAACATCAAAAGTATCGAATAGTTTCATTACAAGTATCACGAGTATTACAAGTTTAGATGGATATCAGGGTGATGGAGAGATGTCCAGACCAGTAAGCAGAGGTGCCGATCATTCTATTGAACACCGTGAAGATGCCATAGAAATGGATTGGCAAAATGTGCCCGTGGCACGACGAGCTGATCCTATGACGGATTCAGATTTCTTTACAGAGAGTGATGCCGATGGTTTAGACGACCATATGCAAAGGGGTGATAGAAGAGCACAAGTAATTGATGGCGCTCTTTATGGAGGAAAGAAAGTTAACGGCAATCCTCCTCTCATTGTAAACAGAAACGAAGATTCTTGCATGGAGTCGAGTGGAGTTTATACGGATTTTGAAAATCATAGGACGTCACCTGTATTCTTAAATGTCATTGACGATATGTCACCTGATGGTTCTACTCCTACACGTTCAGAATGTAGCCAAAAAAATGCAAGCACAGGTAATCTAAACGCGTATTTTTCTCCATTGCAAGACCCTTCGGAAGAACAAAAATCCGATACGTCTCACGTAATAGACGACGATGAGACTCCCAAGAATACCAGTAAACGGAATTCCTTAAACAGTGTCAAGGATATGAAGTGTACGGAAAAGAATAAGGAAGAGAAGAGAAGCTTTACTTTGAAAAAGTACAAAATGCCTAAGCGTGATGTGCCAAGCAAGCTGAAAAGTATGTTGGCGAACAGAAAGACTGATGTCGATAACAGTGTGCAAAGTAGCCCAAAGACGGTGAAAAAGACCGACAGACGGGAGAATCTGGCGAAGAAGAATTCGTTAGATACAAAGAACGATTACAAGATAAAGTCGTTTAAGGATATTAAGTCTAAGGTCGACTGCTCTTTTTCCTTACAAAGATCTCAAACTTCTTGCAGCGTGAGTAGAATGTTGAGCTCGAAGTCTACGAACACCAACGTAAAGCCTAAGAGGTAAGAATCATTTATGATCCACATTTAGTTCGTTCACGAACATACTAAAAACACTAACAGTGTAAAAACGGCTTGTATTGTAATGGAAATCTTTTCAATCAAAGCACTACCATAATAGTATTCTAATCATTAGAGGATCGATGCAGGTATAGTTCGATTCTTTGTGTTTCATTGTAGTTTACGACCTATACATAAATGATTACTAAAACGTGATTCGGATTTATGTACACAGAGTTCAACGTTGTCTGTCACTATAAAATGTCTACTGCTTTGAAATCGAGGTTAGCACGCATCTCTTTCGTAATAGAATTGTCTATTTATATATCTACCTACGAATTTCTACATAAAATCAACTGCGTTCAATAAATAAGATATACGTAAAATGAACGGAATTTCCGTAATGGGGCTTGTTAAACATAATATTTATAAGATTTTTAAGAAAGACACCGAATATTTTATTCGTTAGGCTTAGCTACATTCTTAGGGGTAAAAAATACATTACCATCCAATCCATGTTTTATCACATTGGTGTGCAAATGTTTACCGACATTATCATGAATGCATTTTCGTATACATATGTATTTCATATTTGTTAATATTGTTGACAGTCGACACATGCGTATGCGCATGGAGCTGGGCTCAGCGGCCGGTAGTGGTAAGAGCAGTTTGCATAGCTCCCAGAGCGACATCAGCGCCAGCAGCACTCCCCTTGGCAAGCATGCCACCAGCCGCTTTCCTTTACTCAGTAAGTACCTCCTAATATTAGTTCTTACTAAATTATACTGAAGAGGTATGGCACGGTAGAATCCTCTCTTTGACATGGGTTGTGATAATCCATTTAGAATGTACTCACTACGTGTTCTCCTGTAATTGAAGGAACACAAATTCTCTACAACTCCTTTGTTGGAGTTCCTAAGAATAAATAAATAAATAAAAAACCTTGACCGTGCAAAAGATCGCAGCCAAACAACCTAGTATTGTGTTCTGTGGTGAGTTCCATGCTCCTTAAGGGAAGCAATTGGGCTGACAAAGCACTATGACTCCTTGCGAAGAATGGTCTGGGACGAGCGATGCCTTTCTTGCATCTATTAGCTATGGTAACTGCTTACCATCAGGTTGGCTACCAGCATATGTGTCACCTAGGTTGTATAAAGATAAATAATAAACGGATTTTACTATATATACAATATGAACTCTTTTTGTGTACTACATTTACCATATTTATACGTATTGTATTTAAAATAACGTTATGCGTATTGTATGTAATTACAGCTGTGATTGTGACGTTTATTTTTAGATTGTAATGTCCATCAACCTTGATTGATTGTTTAAAACTGCGTAGCGAAGCTTTAACTAGCAATCAACAGTAACCGAACAAATACCAATAGTGAGCCGCGAACGGACAATGGATGTGAAATAGCGTACATGTTCAGTAGAACAATGTAAATGTCACTTCAATGTCTTATCTTTGTTGATATTGAAGTTCAGGAAGACCTACGCACAGATGAATGAGCATGAAGAGTACGTATATACACCTAAAACCGTCGTGATAACGACGCAATTCTAGTAGGTGTTTTGACATACCACTCTACGCCAAGGTTACATAACGTTAGTTCATGTGATTCAGTGCCGCGTGTGTATGTTTTACCATTCATAGACTTGTTTTTAAAATAACTAGATTTTGCCCGCGACTTCACTCGTGTAAATGTAGGTTATGACAATTTTTATCCCTAGGGAACAGTACTTTTTTCTGGATAAAAAGTATTCTATGTCCTTTTCTGTACAATCCTTCTTTTATTGTGGTTGACTGCCGGCTAATTGATGAGTTAAGCATATACCTATTTAAATTGTCACATTATTTTTAGGAGTATTCCGCTTCCGGCACCAATTTTTTCGGCACCTAAGCTATTCCACTTTTAGCACCAATAGGTATTTTTGCTTGGTGCCGATTGTGGAATAAAATACCTATTGGTGCTGAAAGTGAAATAGCTTAGGTGCCGAAAAAATTGGTGCCGAAAGCGGAATATTCCATTTTTTAAGCTGTTTGTACAGTACAGAATTTAATTAATTGAATTAATTGAAACCTGAGTTATAGCTTACCTAATTAAATAAAAGATTAGTTTGAGCATTATAATGTAAAACCTTCTAACTACGCGTAGACACCTATCATCTACAGCACATAGTATCTTAATCCTTCAGATTATTGATTTTGACGGTAGTTACTTCGAGAAACTTTTCGATAAAAATACTGTTGATGGAAAGTCTCAATGCATGCCATCTGTGAATTGCAGCAGACTTGTCCATGTGTTTGTTCCGCTGATAGGATAAGATTATTTCTCTGAATTATTGTAAATCACATACTTGTCTATATGGATCATAATCTATAACTACGAGATTTCTTGGGTAAGACGGCACGCAAGGTATATAATAAATAAATAATTATTCATATAATTAGCCTATTGAATCGCATTGGCACACCGGTGGCCAGACACAATAGATTTTTAATTATGTCTGGTATACTAAGACATGACAGAACAAGAGATATAATATATAAACACTCATATATCAGTAGAGAAAAGAAAATAAAGTGTGATGATTAGTCTCATATGATAAATTTATGTCCAGTATTAAACTGGCAAAATATAATCTCAAAGACAGAGACTTCAATTGACAGGAAAAGTGAATTCAGAGACATAAAGAGTATTAAGAATTTGGTAGGTAATTCTTTGATACTCTTATTAAAATTAAATTTTAACAAGAGTATTAAAGAATTAAAAATTAAATTACTAGAATTAGAATTAAATTACTAACACCCATTTTGGATAGATGTATCAATGTTAGTCTAAATGTTCATGCGATCAATCAAGCTCGAAATGGGTTATCAAGACAATACTGGAAAGATTGAGAAAGTTTGTTCAAAATAGTAAGATCAATTTTCAATATGTAGGACGTAAGTTCCTTCTTAATGGACGTATAATATATTGTTGATATTATGTATGGAGCAAAGCATATTATAATTCTAGAATAACTGGGTATGAACTTTTATAATTAGCCTCATTGCTCTGTAACACAAGATAGATACAACTATTTTATTATGTATAGTTCCATTGATCTTTATTCAGGAATTATTTACTATTAACCACGATCTGAGACACAAAGATGGGTATTATGTATGTAACTAATTACAACATCACATACAGCTCTACAAACTGTTTCGCTTTGTCATTTATATTTGATGATAAATGTTATTTCTTCATTTAAGACATTATCTAAGAGGAAAATGGATATCTAAAATCTCCAGATGTTTTTAGCTAAGTTTACATGATATTTCAAATATAACGAAATATTAGAAGCATTAAAAGAAAAACAAGTCACATAAAACTTACAAAGTTTCATAGAGTTTCATTTATATATAAATAAAATAATATAAACCTGTACTGGTTACTGAACAATGTAGATATTTTAATACAGTAATTGGGATCGACTATTTAAAGAGGTTGCAACCTAAGAGAATGGTTTCTAGAGTGTTGTGTAATGCATCATGAACAAACTACTTGATAAGGCCTTTGCAGAATTTATAGTTAACTTAAAATTTAAGTTACGTTGGATTAAATGTCGTTTCTGGTGATCCACGCGTAAGAAGTTTCGGCGATGATTTAGTTATGCTATAATCACCATAACGACATACTGTCACTTAAACTATAGTTAGTCTTACTTGGCATCATTGGGTTGCTTATTTAGTGTTAAAAAATAGACCTTTATGTAGTAGAGGAATAAGACTTGGGTAGGTATAAGCGATTCATACAAGAAATGTGAGTATTATATTATATAGTATTATAAACAGTATAATCAAAATTGATGGTTTAATATTTGTTGTTAATATAATTTTGTACAGAGATAAACTAGAATCAATATATTTCTAATTTAAAAGGTACCTACTATAGATGTTTACTCTAGTGATATCTTGAATATTGAGCTTAAATTTTCGAAAGCACTGGACAAAAGTTTTCGAGAAATTTATTTCTAAGCAACTTTATTCCTATTTTGAAAAACATAATATCTTGGCAGTAGAACAAAAGGGGTTTAGGCAGAATAAAAACATAAATAGAGCCATCTACGATTTTCTTAATGTGATTGTATCTAAAGTAGATAATAGAATACCAGTTTGCGCCATATTTTGTGATATGACGCAAGCCTTCGATTATGTGGACCATAAAATCCTATTAGAAAAACTAGATAGTTACAGAATACGTGGTAATATAAAAAACCTAATAAAATCATACCTGACAAATAGAAGACAATATACAGCTAAATAGCTAAGAAAAATAAACATTATAAACAAAAAAGAAGAAATATACACGTCTCATTTACGGACAGTTAATTATGGAGTGGGGCAAGGCAGTGTACTTGGACCATTATTATTTATTTTATAGATTAATGATCTACCCAAAGTAACTAACCATCCCGTTACTTTATTTGCGGATGATAGTACGGTAGTTATAGAAAGTAATAATCGCGCCTACTATGAAACGGACATTAATAACACGCTCTATAGTATTATAAAATGGATGGCGAAAAATAATTTAATGATTAATTTAGGTAAAACAAATTTAATACAATTTTCACAAAGACATAATATAATTACAAATAGGTATGAATATTACATACAATGACATTAAAATAAATGAAATTCACGCTACAAAATTCCTAGGACTACATATTGATAATAAGGTTAATTGGAAAGTACATACTGAAGAGTTATGCAAAAAAATCAGCAGTACAGCCTATGCTCTTTTTAAACATGCACCTCTTCTTAATCATGAAGGCATACTTAAAGCATATCATGGAATGACCGCATCCTATCTTAGATATAGCATAATATTCTGGGGAAATTCGACGAATAAACATATTGTCTTTAAATCTCAGTGCCTTAGAGCAATGTTTAAGTTAAAGTGTACAGATAGTTGTGTACCATATTTAAAAAAATATAAGCTTATGACATTACCATCCTTGCATATTTTTGAAACAGCAGTTTTTGTAAAGTCAAACCCAGAACTTTTCCCAACTTTAGCTGATACTGTTATTCGCAATAGAAGGGCTCACACCAGTAAGAGAATCCGAATACGTAAAGCAAATACCACATTAATGCACCAAAGTATATTCTGTATGGCACCTGTCCTCTATAATAAGATACCCGATAACATTAGAAATCTAGACATAATCCTATTTAAAAAACATCTACAGAAATTTCTCATTGAAAAGTGTTATTATGATATAAGAGACTTTTTAGCCGGTTAATAAGAGTTCAATAATATATAAATTAAACTGACATGAATTATATTTGACACTGAAATTGCTGCATCGACATCCTTAGTAATTGAATTTTATTTTGTAATTAGCCGCATTGACATATTTAATTATTAAATTTATTTGTATTTATTGTATTTATAATTAGTAATTGGCAGCTATTAATTCTGCATGTTTTCAATTTTTTTAAGTTATGCTAAAGTGAATTTAATATGTTGTATTATTTTAATAGAAGTGGTTCAGAAGTATTATTTTTGCATGTTTTAAAATTTAGTGATCTACCAAATTAATTTTAAATTATTGTAAGCCTAATTGGCAGAACATAGTTTGATCATTATCATTACTGTAAACATCTTATATATACCTATGTTTCACAATAAAGAATATTTGATTTGAAAAATCTATCCGCGCCGTCCATTATGAGATATTCGTAGTTTGGACATCTTAAGATATCATAAGTAGAAAATTATTATAACCTTATTTGTGTTTATGAGTAATAAGTATGCAGGTTTGCCAGTGCAACTGATGTAATTATTACCAGGTGGTCTAGCCATGATGACATTTTACGTGTTCTAAGACCGCCACAATACAGAATACAAAACGCCAATAAAATATATTGCATTGAAATATTTACTATCTATAATAGAATAACAAGTGGGTACAGTATAATAGTGTTTAATTGTACTTGTACCTGCTTAAGACTATTAGTCAACAAGTGCTTTTGTGGTCAACTTTTTTCAGCAGTCTCGGAAAAATATTAACGAGTTGTCATTCGATTCGGAAAATCAAGGTCCGCTTGCAAAAATAGCAAATGTTATAAACAATTAACTAAAAAAAAACAAGGGGTTTAGGTTTTTGCAAATATCTCAAAAACTAATTGAGATTTTCCAAATCTAAAAAAAAGATTAAAAAAGAGGAGAAAATTTCCTAAAAAAAGTCTCGACTCCCGGAATTGTAGGACCAATATTTATAATTTTTTGAGAAGGATTAAAATACGGCCAAAAATGGGTACTCTGGCGTTCGCAAGCCACGCCTACTTCGGACACTTTATCAATAAAAATTATTTAAACGTGTTAAATAGGAAATTTAAGAAACGAAAAATTTCAGAGGCCTACTGGATAGATAAATGAACAATTATCCGTCGGATTTCTTTTTTATTACAATTTTGCAATTAGTTATGCAATAGATAATTAATAATTTTTTGCTGCTTGAACATGAACATTGCAAGTGTGATAATTGTTAAACTATAAATTTGAGATTTTTGTCCTTTCTTGGAGCTATTCTTGAAAGGCTTCAGAATAGATCCTCATTGGAAAAATTAAAATAAAAAATTATGGTTTTTATTAACAATTTTCGTAGTTGCAAAATTTAAAACTTTAATTAATAATGGAAAAAGACTAGACTATACACCATAACCTACCAAGATTTTTCACTGTAATAGTGTTAACATGTACTTGTACTAAGACTATGGACTAAAATATAACTAAAGTCAAAACAATTCAAGTTAACGTTGTCATCTGTAAGTAGGTCTGTACTCCATAACGTATCAAGATTTTTTCCAGGATCGTGACTTCTGCCTTCGTTATATAATTCAATATTAATAAATGAACTATCATCGGTTTCGGATAAAACAGGTCGACTCTATAAAAATATGCATTCATATTGACAAACTTCTGACAGCAGTTTAATTCAATAATAATGGTAAGTTGAAATTACAGAAAAACAAACAAATTTTCTATTGTTCTGAAGGCGCGATATAATATTGATATTAATTGTTTTGATTATTCTTACATGCGTATTTTAATTCAATCGCTCTGTCAATCCTGTCATGTTAGTGTATATTTCTTTTCCTTTGTTCTGCACTGCATATGTGATAAACAAGCACAGGACATGCCTAATGGTAACGTTATCACTCGCGTTCTGTCGAGCAAGCAAAATAAAAGTCACTGCATTTCTAGTGTAGAGGTGCTGATAGACTTGAGCATTCACTTGTAATGAGCATTCTGGTGAATGCTACATTACAGAAAAATTAACGGGAGCATTTTAGCTAGCATTCTAGCGAAAGGACATTAAATTTTTTTCGAAATGACATCGTTTGCTAGAATGATCGTGATAATGTTCGTAGCGATGTTTGGCTCTATGCTTGGCTCTGTTTGTTGTTGAGTTCGACAATTTAAAAACGGCGAAGGCTCGATGTTCTATAACAAGTGAATGATCAAGTCTATCAGCACCTTAAGGAACACAGCCATAGAACGTATATAATAGCTCTCGACACTTAACTCCTCCGCGATCTTCTGTATAGTAAAGGATTTCTCAGGGCTTTCCTCTGTCGGGTTGTGATAGGTTATAGTAGGATTTCACGTATATAGGTATATGTATTCTTCGTTTTAGCCTGTCAGGCATAATTAAAAACCTATTGTGTCTGGACGCCGGTGTGCCGCTGCGACTCAATAGGTTAAGTACATTGTATGTAAAGGAATGTGGGTGTATGTAGAGTTCACAGGCATGTCGTCTGTCCTTATTGGTAAGGTTTCAAGTGAGTTAACGCCTCCTTAAATATTGGTGATAGCAATTATCACCCTCGTGTGTGTACTGCGTATTAACATTATTGCAATGTTTGCTTAGCAAGTGAACTAAACAATTTTTGAATATGACAATTCAGTTATTCATTTTGAAGGTCGCTATTGTTATGGCCGTTACTAACTATTGTAAGTTATTAATTTTAAAATAAGCGCCTGCCAAAAAGGGCATAAGTTGTCTGGCATGTTTGATCGTCACACAAGCTGAAACATTGCTCTGAGCATTACGTTAGGCGTTTTAAATGTTTAAAATAAATTATATTATGTCAGTAATTCTATTATAATTTTAGCTACTCTTTCAACAATTTCACGAGTTTAGGATGTAAACATAATAGTATTGTTTTTCTAATATAGGTATGACTTTTTATTGTTCAATTTTCATGAAAGGGAATAAGAAAGTTTTGAAATCTGTTAAGTTCACTGTTATTATAATAGCTGCTGCATAATTGAAGGATAATTACTTATTATTCATTTCATATGAAAGTTTTCTTTAAAATACTATATCATAAAATCTAATTTAATTTTCCCTTAGCAAAATGAAGGAGAACTAACTCAATTAGTAAATTATTGCGCACAAGAAAATAGTAGGCGCGCCGCAACATTTTTATTTTATAATATTCATTGTTTTTAATTGGTAAACATTTTTAACCACAAATCCCTGTTTTCATGTTACTTATATTTACGTCTGGCTTGTGAGTCATAGCTGTGGGTAGTGGGTACGCCTCCGACTGGGATTTCCGAATGCGAATGGGGAAAATTATATTGCTATCGCTATCCTTTTCCAGTTCGTGCCCCCTTACCTGTTAATATAGTCGACAAGGAAAAATAGCTACTTTTAAAATAGTTCGTATTTTATAGTAAATAATTTTCAAATACCTAATATTAGTTGAAGTAACACTACTTTACCTAATATAATTTTACTTTGTAACGATCTTGGCAATAAATGTGATAGGGGCTTTGTACCATCAAAGGTACTGCCCAATGGTACAGGTGGTCCGGAGCCGATCGGGCAAGTATACATACACCTAGCAGGCTTAAACGTAATAAATAATAGAGAAATCGCGCCGGTATCAATTTATTTCTAAAATAAGAATATAAATCCTTGCGTGATAAAATATAATAACGGTAGAGGCAGTGATGCAGCAAGCAACCGCGAACGACCGTCTAACTGCATTCTTTTAAATCACCTTCATGCAATAATTGAAATAAAATTGCACACCTACCCTAATTAAAAGTCAGCTGTGGCTGTAAGACAGGAACAAATCGATGCGGAAGGTCAACAATACTGGCGGGCTGGTAAAGGCGCAAGGGAGCAAGCAAGGCAAGTGGAGACCGCATGGCAACTGGCATTTCCTCTCGGTTGGTTTGGTTCAGTTCGCCAGTCGCCGGTGAGACGCGAGCCGGCGCGCGCCGCTAGTTTGTCGCGTCCGTGACGTCAACTTGCAACGCGAAAAATCAATGGATTCCCTTCTGTCACTAAGGTTACCCGCATACCGCATTTTCTCTAAGATAATGTGTCATATGCCAGTGAAGTGTTGACGATATTCGCACCTGGGATGTTGTTCATTGATAATGATAAGGACATTACGATGTAAAACGCAACGCGTCATGTGAACGGTTTACTTTCAACTTTTGTTTTGTGTGGTGTCACATTTTATGTTATTTTTTTGTACTTTTACCGTTTGTTTATTATTTCTAATTAATATTACACTTGACGATTTCTTAGATTGGTAAAGTAGGAGTGTTTCTGTTTGCGCCTTGACGTTTAAATTTTAAGACTTAAAAGTGCAGTTGTTTTTAAATAGGATTGCCGGTATTTTTTTAATGCAATTGACTTAATCGTCTAAAGACGCAGTTTTTATTGTACGTATGAAAAATCACAGGCTGTTTTTATTCAACATTATTAAACAGTCCTTCATTAACTTTATACTTGTGTACAACTGGTTAAACAAGTTAACTTTACAAGACATTATTTTTAATGTAAACAATTTGTTATCTGCGTTGTAAGCATTGGCTTTCTTAGGTCTCCATTTATTTTTCTATAATGAATATTAGTATCTAAACGAGTTCTACTAATAATATATTTATAAATGTTGATACCGGGGTCTTTAGACTCCAAGTCGCTGTCAAATATAGAAACATATCTTTGGCTCTTTATAGTCAAACTATAGTGTTAGAAACTTAACAGAAGTCTCATTAGAAATCGATTATTTAATGCTGTGTAGGTGAGTACCTATTACATAAATCTTTGCAACTCATTGTTGGTATCAGACGCAGCAGAAAATAATAGGCCAAATAGAAAGTACATTAACGCATGCTCGGTTCACATGCAACTAAGCACCCACCATATAATTAAAAATTGATTTAATACATAAGCGTCCACAATTTGTATTGTCCTTACTCTTTACAAAGACTAGTTTTCCACATTTTCTCTCGCACTTGAATATTCTATGCATCGGCATTCAAAGCAAAAGCACAAATGAATCAAAATCAACGGATGCTGTGATTGATAAATGACCACGTCCGTGCTTAAGTAATGTTATAAATAGAAACGTAATCGATATAAAAATAATCTATTTCACCTTTCACTGTAACATTGGCATGTACTTGACGAACAATAACAGGCGGTAACTATGTTCTACACGCAAAAAGTAAATGTACGAAATTTTTAATTGACACAGCTAACTCGATTCGAAAGCATGAAATTGGGAGACAGAGTCAGACTCATGATATAGATAAATTTTATCTTTTACATCTACTTCAGATGTTTTTGACAGATAAACATTCGAAATTGTCTGTTTTATTGATATCGATTGTCGGTACTGATAGCTGCCTGAGTTTCAGAAAAATGACCAATGAGGTTGTCTATCGGGCAAATGATACGGCCGTGATCGTACCTATTACTTGAAAAGATAAATTTTGCTCACATACGACTCGAAACAACATTCAACTGAATCTTTAATAAACAAACATTGTTTGTTTGCAATACATTTACTCTTAATTGCCTGTTCATTGCTATAATATAATGTTCATCGATAGTATACATTTAGTTCTTATGTACCTTTCTATTGTTATGACTTATGACCATTGTGCACATGTATAGTGTAGATGCTTTAGATTCCTAGGTAATAATTAGAGACCGGATTATATGCAACATGAAAAGCTTATTATATGCATGCAAATATGCATGAAAAATGCTTGAAATGTGCACGAAAAACTAATTTCTTCATATATTATTACTAATATGAAGAAATTAGTTTTTTGGAATCATGGTTATACTTGCATATTTTGTAAAAACAATTAAATACTTTATGCAAGCGTATTTGTTAAACGAAGACCTCTACCTAATTGTCTTTATTTCATTGTACCTACGTTGAACTGAGTGTCTGACCGAACTTTCGGTTTCGGCAAAAAAACGAGTTTCGGCTTAGTTTCGGTTTCGGCTGTTATTCAGCCGAAACTATGGCCGAAACCGAAACTGAATTCGGTTTCGATGCGATCGGAAATATTGCCGCGTCATAGTCGTGTCATAACTTGTTTGTATTTGCGCCACGAACTTTGCGGTAGTTTGTTTTGTTTGTTGTGAAATGACGATTGAAAAACTTATTATGAATACTGACAATTATCAGTCCATTAAAATTAGTCATAATTGGAGTTCAATTAGGCTTATCATAAGTTTTTTTAGTTCGAGGTTAACCTCTTTTATTTTCATATCTTAAGTATTATTTGCAAATGTTTAGTGGTTGTACTTTTTAAATGACTACTTACTAATTTTAGTGTTTTATTGTAATTCATAAACAAGAGTGCCATACTAAATGACCAATGTTTAGAAGAAATTATTTTGATCTTAAGATGAGGAAGTTATTTGGTATGTGTACCTAAACATATAAGGCGAAAAGTGTTTTTTTAGATTTTACCTTTTGATCCACATAATTCGTAAATATCATTAAGCTCTCAATCAACATTAGGACGTTGGCATCCGACCTTAACCAAACTATTTAAAACGTAATTTTTGTTATGAGTCTTCTTTTGTTTGAATAGCTTTTTGTATTTTCGTAGTTTTGATAACTGGATTAGTTGAGAGCAGGGATCGCATATCGAAAAAATATCGGTTATAAAGGTTAACGGTAGGACGTCATATCCTTTTATTTTAATATAATTCTAATAATAATAAGCGTTATTGTTCAAAATTGTATGACACAAAATACAATAAAAATTAATGCTTAAGAATATGTACTTGTCTAGAAACTGGTCCCTGAACTAGATATATCTGTATTTCAGTAGTCAGCGCCAGCGCAGTGTAATTAAGTATTATTAAGATACACAAATTTTTCGCTATCGTAAAATAACCATATCGTTATTTTTTACGCTACCTAAACCACTAACAATAAGGTATATACATTTGTCATAAGTTTTGTTTGATGACAATCGCAATGTACTCATCGCTGAGAGCTGACAACGTCGCGTAGGTTGTAGGTGCACATCAAAGCACATTTTTCTGGTGAGTGAAGGTTAAATAAAGGTATAGCGATAAATAAAAAAAGCGCTACAGTACATTTCATATCGACAGCGATACTGTATATCTTAATCGCTTAACGGTCGAGAGTTTAAAAGCATAAAATACAAATATTTACTTAAAAATAAATTCTTATTTAAAAAATCACATAATTTATCTGAAATAAGGAGCCATAATAAGTTAAATCATCAATCATTCGATTAGTGCAAATATCAGAGACTGAATAATTAATGTGATTTAAAAATAAAAGTGATTATGACTGACAATTTTTTTTGCCTCGTAAACATGACCTTACATGGAAGTTTCGGTTTCGGCCGAAACTGAGAAGGAAGCCGAAATTCGGTTTCGGTTTCGGCCGTAAAAATTAGTTTCGGTCGGACACTAACGTTGGTATCTGGTACCGCACAAACCACGTGGTGATAGACATAGCTAGAAAGATACATAGACGAATAGTTGCTCAGTAAGTTGCCAATGTTGTTTGTAGGACTTATTTTATTAGTTCAATAGTATAAATCGCGTACTAGTAATTTGCATTAATATTGCTGTAAAAAGCGATAGCATGCTCCGTGTCAATAACTGAGCGACAGTTTAAAAATACCTTCTTAACTGGTTGATTCAAATTCTAGATATTTGTAGATATTATAGTAATCTTATCCTAATCTGTCTTTAAGTGATGTCTTATGGGCAAGGGATTGTTTGTCTGTATGAATAATTTATCATCATACAATCACTGAATTGTTCAAAGCGCCACAGTGCATCATAAACCATGTGTTAGTAACGCCCATTGCGAGCGTGTTAAGTTTACGTCACAATAGCTTAATTGTAACGTAAATGTTTCTTACACAACTAGAGTTATTTTTTATTCGCCGTAAACACGTTTCTGTAGAAGGCCCATTGTAGTAACCTTCTGACAATGGACAAATATTACGAGAATTTTTCAGTTGATCAATATTATATATGTATGTATCTATGTAGATAACTACGTAGATCTGTTCTAGAAATCGAAGAGCATATTATTATATTATCAATATACAAGATCGATTGCTTTTGAACTGTTTAGGGAATATGACAATGATAAATATGTCTGGTATCTAGTAAATAATTCTTATTCGTCTCGTCAAAGAGCGAGGGTTCTCGAAGAAATATAGGACGGAATTCTATTATTTTGCACTGGCATAGTAATGCGAGATTGTAGATTAGATTGTGAGAGAACCGGCTGTTAAGGTGACATAATAGGTAGGTATTGCTGCCAATTCTGTTGTTACAAAATTCTCTAAATTAAACTAAAAATCATTAAAATTTAGTTTAGTCCTGTCAAACGACATTTCGTACTCTGCAATCGTTAAAATTGACAGGATTAAAATTGGTTTAGTTACTCAATTTAGTCCTTTCTGCATTCTACTGCACGGCTTAAACGTCAAAAATTATCTAAAATTAGAAATGTCAAACTAATATTAGATGACATCTGAAAACATGATACGAAGTTTAGTTTTCTTAGAGATTGGTACTCGAGGCTATATATATAATTATAAATAACATATAAAAAAAATAAAGTATAAATTAAAAAGTATTAGGTATTATTAATAAATTAATAATAATATTTTAATATATTATATAATAATCATAATATATAATATTGTAAATAATAATATGTAAAATAAATTGTATTTTATAATATGTGTAAACAATTATTTTCATACACTTCACAAAGCTCAAAAATATTATTTTTTATTTATTTTTTTCGTTTACTCTTTGACATTCATTCTGTAGTATTAAATATTTTTAGTACCGGTATCTTTGCCTTAGTTCAATTTAGGATTGTCATAATCGAATTTGATGCTGTCTAAACGAAATCTAAATTTAGTTCGACGGAACAGCAGAATGCCCTACACGAAATCTCTTTACTAAAATTTGAGAATTTTTGACTTATTTTAGTTTAGTGAAAATTACAGCAGAATTGCATTATGTCTCTAGCACAATAAATACGTAATAAGAAATATATTTTATTTACTTAATTGAAATTGGATAATAGAAGCATGTTATATAAATATTAGTAGCTTCGTCGTAGATTAGGTATTGAAATTAAGTATAGTATTTCTATTAAAATATACTTACATAACGGTAACATATCTACCGGTTTGCGGACTTTCATAGCTGTATGTGAGCGTCGATACGAGATAGTATTACACTTGTTTGTGTACATACAAGCACTGGTTGCCATAAGTGGACTGTAAAGGTTAACCCTAAATCGTATAGTATAAAAGTGGAGACATTATAAATGGTATAAATGGTCTAGGCGATACTTGCGAGTGAAATCCGCTGGAAGCCGATGCAGTGTAACGGGTTATTCTCGTCGATGGATTTGTTGACGAGTCGAGAATCGTTGACCCCGTCGGTGAAGGCGAAACCGAGTGCGAACTGTTCCACTACGTGTTAAAGTTAAAACCACGTCTCATTTTTGGCGACAGTTTAACTGCAGCCCTGCAACGTTCTTTAGAAATCGAAATCACTCGTATGTGTCAAATCAAAACCTTCTTGTTGATTTCTCTGTCGGCAAATAGTCAATATGTAAACTGTTAAGAACAGGATGTATTCAGACCACCAATATCGACCAAATAAGTATATTTAAACATTGATTTTATAATACTGATTAGCATATAACAATGAACTGATTTTGTTCGATAACCTAATTCTTGAAAGGATTATTGAGCTATCTAATGGCAGACAAATGATTGTGTCAAATAGTCCATGAATATGAAAATCGTCGTTCCAATTTTTATAGGAATCGATTCTAGAACAACCCGTTGTGTACTCAATGGAACGACGAGGTTTTGTCTGACCTACATTTGATATATTAAACCGTGGCCTAAAAGCCTACGTCACACGACGTTTAGCTATTAATGAAAAAAGGTAAACTCGCCTAATTGTGACGTATGCAATAAAAAGGATGAAGTGTAACATCTAGTAATGGCATGTGTCAGGTATTCTGATAAAAGAGTCCAGCTTATAAATAAATTTAAAATAAATTTATACGATGTCGGTATGTTTCATAGTATTTTAGCTGAACCAAACTCTGATACAGCTAGAATATTATATTATACATTTAATTACAGTGATTGTGATTAGCAGGTAGCTATTAAGATTAGCCTTTGCTATATTTGTAGTAGTTGTTTCTTATTTAGAATAAGATGGGATTGACATTGACATTATTTTGTACAAAAATGTCTTATAATAAATAAAGAAAAAAAAAAGCTGTTATATCATTACTGTCATTAGTTACATTAAAGGTTTGAGTGAGACCGTATAAAACCGCCCAATGCCTTGCGCCTCCATGTAAGCATCCCACTAAGTCTAACCATAAAACGTTATATGATATGTGTCCCAAGATTTCACTTTTCAAAATGTTTACCAAATCGTTTACCTAAAACGTTAGAGAAGAAATTAATTATTTGTTTCATAGGTATGGTATAATACTATCTTTGCTTTGCATATTATCCATGTCCATAGTGATTGCAATTTGTCGGTCTACTTTCATACGTTGTTGGTTTTTCGTATTTAATAGGCTCCTGCTAAAGCTAAGTTGCAAAGAGAAATGATTTCGCATTCAGATGTTTTTATTGAGATTGGATGAATGCCATTTCACTTTTGTTCATAGCACAACTCATCTGATTGTTTATTACTATATTTATTATCAACAGATTTTGCATTGTAGAAAATGACTAAGAGAATCAGATCATAGATTTTAAATTGCAGCTGTTCCATACCGTTCGACGTTCAGAGGATTTAGTCGTCACATAGGCACTTAGTCCAGATACAAAATGGTAAACCGTTTTAATGGGTACCGGTTACCACTTTACAGTTCCTGGTAAGGATTCCCGTTGATTGTTTGGTGCTAACATGGCACCAGCCTCCCACGAGTTATTTGCTTCATTTATAAACTGTTGCGTTTCCAAGAAATGACATTACAATCGCACGTATGATGGATGTTCGTTTTATCGTTATTTTGTAACTGTGGCATTGGACAATATTGCTGTTCAAACAAAATTACACTATGTACTTATTAGCTTCCATAGATAGTTAACCTTAGAGTATTGCTCAAATAAAAAGGCCACCACGAAAGTATTTACAGAAGCAACTTGAATAAAGGAATACTGTGGGTATGGGGAATTTAAGATCCACAAGTTACGTTCTTTGGTACAAATCGAGGCTCAGGTTAATATTAATTACTTTTCCTTTGACCATATTCTTTAATTTCGGTTAAAACTATACTAATTTAGACATGTAGATTAAGGAATTTTCACAAAAGGATTTATATTTAGGCCTTAATGTTTTTTTGCACGTGCATATTCATCATTGAACAATAAACGTTTGCGTTTTGAACAATAACGGTCGAGTACATCAGTATTGGCAGTATTGCTAATCCTGCATTTAGCACCCACTAAATTAAACATAAAATTCTAAACGCGGCGCGATATTGCATAGGCTTGTGCTCCTAGCAGTCGAAAGTGTGACGAGCACCTTTTTGTGGTTTTGTGACCGCAACAAACCGGTCCCGATGCAAGATAGTTACAGGTGATTCCTATAGAGAACAGGTTCCTTTTCGTATTGTTGAAAATCCACTACTTTGTACTGTGAGTGAACGAACCGATATTATTTGTGCTCGTGTCAGGACTACTTTTACTTGGAGGGAAGTATTGCTTGTAAGTACCGGTGCAGTACTGCAATTAACTGTACTACCTGGAAAGGTAAATCTTATGAAATTTTAATTTATTTCTCGTGACATACGATGTTGTAAATATATATGTATATATATGTATATGTTATCAATAGCGATTGCTTTATATCATATATCTATTAACATAAATAGTATCAGATCTAGTCTGCGTCACTTTTACGCTAGCCATTTGATCGATTGAGCTTTTAGAAAATATATGTGCATTGTTCATTATATTTATTATAGTTTTATGACGAAGTTTGAACGTCTTACAATAGGATGAACGTGGTGTACTTTTTATAAGCACAATGACGCGGCTAAATCTACATTTTTCTTAATAAGCTTAATATTCTTTATTGACATCATTTAAAATAATATAATTTATGTGAAAATTTAATTTTTATATTCTACAGTGATTACTGATTAATTTGAAAGGTGTTCTCAATGAACCATTAAAGCAATTACTGCTAATAACCCGTCAAGTTTCTTACAAGTGTGGTCGAGTGAGAAACTTTCGTATTGGCATTCCTATTAAACTTTAGTCGTTGATCTCATAATTTATGTTTTGATACGATTATGCCTCCAGCCGAGCCGTGCGTCTAGTCGATTTGACAAGTGATATACTGAATCATACTGTTTCCTTTTAAGGCACGTTATCGTGAGATAGAACGGATGAAAGCACAGACATTGCTTCGAAAGCAAAGTAATTGCTACCTATGTGTTGTTTTTGCTCACCGCAACATGTTTAGCGGTATCTACTTTAGTACATTCTCGCCTATTGATACACCCGTCACAAAGAAGCGTTTACTACCACTACGTGCGGATGCGTTCAATAATGTGCTCTACTGTTTAACAGATTGGTTCGAACGATACGTATTCGTAATATCGCGTTTCCCAAGACCTGTTGGTATACCTGTCACGTTTTTGCTTGCTGTTTGAAGGCGAACGGATTTGTGATCTTTTTTTGTACTGGTGCTTAATTGCAAACTAAATATGCTCATTAGCAATTTTTGTGTCAGCTGCTGATTGAAACTGGTGATAAACGTAACGAATTATCGATGTATACTGAAGAAAGCTGCTTTGAATAAATTGCTCGTTTAATTTAGTCATGTATTCAGCATGGATTAGATAGGTAATAAAATAGTGGCTAGCTGAATTTCAATGAGTGGAAAATCGAAGAAATCATTGGCTGAATAATCTTGCACGTGTATCAAGAATCAGCTAAACAAATGTGTTTGTGTATACAATTGTAGTGGGACACAATGCTCAGTAAACATCGATAGTTTTGCAGGTTCAGCAGACGATGTAGGTATAGTCTGATTAATAATAATTAGAGATATAATCATATAGTTTTGAATTGGATAAAAGCGAGTTGGTCGGTAAGAGTCTTAAAGTCGCGGTCATTGTTGCGAGCGAAGTAGTGATGTTGTCTACGTGTTTAACTTGCTACAGTATGTTCGTATGGTCGTCGGGCCGAGCTCCGCAACTCGCGTAACTAATGGGAACGCGCTGCGACTTCATAATTTGATGTTACGTGACATTAATAATTATTGCTTTCGTTCGATCGCTCCCAGACTTTGAGTGGCGGGGCGTGTGCGACAGACGAGCCAATTCAATGCTATAACGACACTACTTTCAAACTTGCCAAATAAATAAAAGAAAACGTTGGGAGCAAGCAATTTTAAAGTCCAATATCTCTGGGTGGGTCTGTTAGACTACTGTTCCCGTAGTAGTTCTTTTGTTTCCTCTAAAGAAAATGGAATTCCTTAGTTTTATTTTCCAGAATTGCTTGCCTTTTAAGCGAGTTAAATAAATAATTTCACCGTTCAGTTATATTGTTGTTTGATAATATGTCAGAATTTGTTTTGATTTATTTGAATAAGCAGTTTGTAGGGTTAACATTTATTATCCATTTTTGATCACAGTCCGAAGCAATTCCAGTCAATAACTTATCAAAAACAGTAAAATAGCGTAGTAGATAGCTATAATGCAGAAACAAATATAATATAACAGTAAAATATACAACGATAATTTACTTATATAGCATTATAAACTGTTCAAGCTTAAATAATATTAAGCAACGTCTGCGACAAAGAAATCACTGAAGTATCTTGTGCAGTCTAGCCAATTTTAAATTAACTAGCCATCATCATGCAAAACGTGCTTAAATGGAGTTTTCAAACATGATTTGGTTATTAGTCGTCGAATTCTAACAAAACAGATTTTGAATATAATGTTGAGCTATGAAAAACAGATAACGGATTATCGTAACATATCACAGTAGAAAGATCTGAGCAAAACAATGAACAAGTCACATGTCACTAAACTCAGTAACGTGTGATAATGACTCTATCTGTCGAGAATTATCCGCATATTAACCAACAGTCTTTGTCATGCATGCTCTTGTGCCCACTACGACGGCCACGTCGTGAAACATATTTCAGGTTAACATGTCCTTACTTACTATTTAGGACGTAAAATGTCCACACAGCCAATCGAGCGACGTTTTAGTCGCCGAAGTCAATCACATACCGGATGTTAATCTGTGCATCTGTCCTCACGCAGTGATTTAATCTCGTCGACACGATACCCATGCTGGGTGCTAGTAACCAATTTGCTATTTAAAATGTACATACATCTATATGTATACGAGTATCTCGAAGGCGATCGTATGTAAATGATCATAGGTACTAACGAATTTGACCTCTGTGACTTTCTGATCTTGCCACTTATAATAAGAGTTAACACAGATTCTTGGACTAACACTAAACAGCTGCATTATTGTGTGTAGGGTTATTTGCAATATTGTTTTCGTTTAACTTCCGTTAATATAGTAGGGACTTGTAGACGGCCCGTTGTTATTGGTTGCGATAAGTTTGTAACACCATTCTCTACAGGTTATAAAGTAAGGATTTTATTATAAATTTTACCGTGGTTCAAGAAGACGTTTAACCATCCACAGCGGAGCTCCTTTCAAGTCGACTGCAGTTGGCACTGAGCCAGGAGTGGACGCGGCGATGTTTTGTATATTACGAAATTCCGCCAAAACTGTTGCAGTAGGTAGTAATGACCCCAATTTTAGAAGCTATTATGATATGACATGATTATTTATTATGAAAACAGACATTACATTAACTTGTTTAGTTATTGCAAATGTAAACTATGAGTAGGTAACAGTATGTAAAATATACGAGTATGATTTAAGGGCCATAACATTTAAATTTGACAGTCGCTATTGTTTTGTTCTTTGACTAAACAAAGAGAAGGCTAATTTAAAAAAAAATAAAACCTGAACTCAAAAGCCAAGGACATGTTTCGAGCAACTTAAACCGATGTCTCGAGGTCAGTTGACACCGAAGGTAGAACGTGTGCCTTTAAAATAAATGCTGTTCATCAAAACTCTGAACAGAACTCTGGACGTTTTTAACTGTGTAGTTCACTTTTAGATTTGAAATCTACTACATTATCTGATCGACACCACGCTAGCGGCTAGCGCCACCATGTTTCTCCATGACTCGGCCGTTGACCCAAATTGCTCGCTTACCTTTATATTTTATAGCAGACTATTTAACAAATAGTAGACATACTTAAAATTTTACGTTACGCAGTTTATTATAGCTGGTAATACATTTAATCGTCAACTTTTCATTAATGCGTTGCATACTTACCGTAACTTGGCGCATTTGACGTGTAATAAACGCTTCAATATTCATAACGTAAATGGTGATATTAGAGATATAATGAAGTATTCTCATAATATTTATTAGTTCTATTCAATGATTCGCATGACTGAGTTTTCTGTCCCATTAACCAGCTGCTCTGAAGACGGCATTGTCAACTGTGGCACTTGGAGCATATACCCGCACGTTTGAATACATTCAGGTAGTTCCTCTATGTTGTCCTCGAGTTCATTTGACATCAATTTTGTAACCAGTCGTTCGTATTTCTTTTATGGGTGAGTTTGTATCAGTGACCGATTTAATACAGAGCAGCCTATTTTTAGAAATATTTAGAGCATGCATTGTGCGATATCAGTTTCAATGATATCTTTGTTTGGCAGCTTGCGTATGTGTTTTAGTTTTCACGGTACGATGTTTGGTGTAATCAGAACTGTTTATAAATTGCACAGTATTTTGCCAGAAACCAGAAATATAATTCATTCGTGGTCTTTGAGTTCGTTTACCTATATCATAACGAGTCTAAATAATAGTTAAGGTATTTGAATTGTCTTGATATTTGTCTAGCCAGTGGAATAAATACGTATATGTTTTTAGGTTATTATCTGGCCGCTTGTTAGCTGTCGATAGTTCAGTTTAAAAAGGTCAGCCGTTTCAAATGTCAAAAGTTACCTACTGGAGATGGAGGCAAATGGCTGTAATGTAGTTGATATGTGTATTAAATGCATCCAATTTTAGTTACTAACACCGTATTTTACTACACATTATATATATGTTACTAAACCGTAACGGTATCGTTGGGTTTTGATTCGAACAAGCTCAAATAAAAGCCTGTTAAACAAGTTTTTAATAATATAAGTTTTAGAACGTGTAGGTAAAATACGTGAGTTGGATATTTATGATGAGTCGTCAGCAATCATTTATTTATCATCTATTAACAGTATTAACACCCGTCATCCCGCTTAATCTCAAGAGGCGTATATCAAACGTCACTTTAGAAACGAGCCAATCCCTGAGTTGAGGCGGACGAAGTGCCCATTGTAATGCCTGCACCTAGGTTATAATCATACCTGTGTTTGTTGTTTTAATGGCATCATCTAAAGGCTATTTTTGTCGATGTTGTAATTGTTGTCTTACAGAGTGACCTTTGAGTTTTCACATCATGTTCTCAACCGTTTCAAGTGTATGAGTGAGACGATCTTAAACATAATTCACTTTAAAAATGTTAGTTATTTAAATTGAATACCGCGTGGATCACAATGTCAACATATTTTTATTCTGTTTAATATAATAATAGTAAACCAACATAAAGCAATATCTATGAACCGAATCTACAAATAGGTACGATCAGACGAACGAATGAGCTATTCATGCATGCCCTATATTTAGTGCGTTTGTAACAATAAGTAAATGGGTATCTATTTATTTGATCTACGAATAAACATCTGGACAATAAATGGCATAACCTGAAATACTAATATAAGGCAATTCATAAAACAACCTGTCTGTACCTAATGCTCTCGGACAAAGGCAAGACCAAGAATGAAGCACATGATAAAAACTAACGAGGAACGAATATTATAGAAATTCAGACAGAGACAATGCCAGAACTAATATGTTATGCACCAGTTGCAACACCTACATAAAAGTATGTTTCTTCGTCGCGACGGTATCGATTCGTCGGAAACAGACATTCGTGTTCCCTCCTCGTGTGGAATTTGGGTAAGGTACTGAAGCGTAACTTGTTAAAACTTTACTATATTTCTGTAGATGAATATGACATTATGCTGCAAACCAGCATAACTATATAAAACGTAGATACGTATAGAAACTATAATTATGGTAGAATTATGTAGATTCATTATAAATTACATGTATAATTTTATTGCAGAAAATTGTTCCCAATCCAAAGGCAATTTAGCAATAATTAAACGATTATTCCACTTGCGTCTATGTTGTTCAATATATATATTTTCATATTATATTTTGAATGATGACTACCGATTTAAAAGTAATTCATTAACACAACATAGTCTAAACTCGGGTAAACGATGCACGATAATTGAATTAGTAACGGAATGGAGCGCTTACGTAATTCCAGTTAAATAAATATATATAAATAATAAACCGCAAGCGGATATAATTATTGAAAACTATTATCCTCAACGATTCCAAAAATATTTGAAATGTAATTAATGTTTTTTGTAAGGGGTTACTTAAACTGTAGGTGGGGCGCTAGCACGCCACGGCAATGGCACTACTGTTTCGTAGTTACATAGCTAGCACTCATTTGCCACTAGTGAGAACTGTGAGCGGCGCGGCGCGGCATGTCATCCGTGTCCCACGTCTTCTGCTTTTGTTCCACATCGGTTAAATCAAAAGTTTGTGCTCGCAGTTTAATAGTGTCAGTGACAGAGTTGCGTTGTCCTTGTGCGTTTTATTGCATTTTGTTAAGTGTCTTTGTTTTAGCTTCTTTCTGGCATTCCCTTAGCCTCATTGTTTAAATTGTTGCACTTATTTTAGTGTATCTGCAATAATGTCAAAAAAAAACATCGTCAAATCATAAACTGTACTAAAGCATTCAACTATTCCATAAGCATAATGGTCTACTATTTGTTCTTCACGATTACTGCGTGATGGCAAAATTATTTAATTTGGTAAATTGCCATATGAAATTGGTTAACCCACAACTTTGCGGTTTCCTAATAAAAATTACTAGTAGCAAGTAATATGTAATAGCTAAATTATGCACAAGATATAACAAAGAATTTCAAAACGAATGTAGTCGACCTACGTTACGCTCGCCCGGGTGCATCTTTTACACGACGTTCAGTCGGCAGCAAACACTTCAAACATTTACGCGCAGTTGATCTTAATAAAATCAGTAATCTAAGTTAATCATGTGCTTGCCGCAAGTTGCCGTGTTCAGATAATTATCTGCTGTCTGCAAAAACTAGCATAGGTATAGGTACAGCGTATAATTTGCTTTCATTGTAGAAATGTAGAACTGCACAGTAGGCCTTTTTTCTATATAAATCTTGTAACTATGTAACACAATCTGACTAATAAAACCCATTTAACTGTCATACTAAATATACCTCACAACATTGGACGCTTAAAATATCTTCTTCTGTCGCACTAAAGGACACAAGTGCGTCTTTAAGTTATTTAACCCTGAAAGCATCGCTTACTAAAATAGCAACAAATCTGAGAGAACTGGAAACACATGCTTAAGTTTAGTGTGCCTAATAGTACGGTCTATTACTCCTTAACATAGACGTCATTATGTGCCACTTTTATCTTTATATTGATTAAAAATTGGCATACATTTACTATTTCTTCTTCTCATTATTTGGCATACAATTATATTTCTTATTATATATATTTTTATTTACAAACAACTATTTATTATATGGCTTGCCTAAACAAACAAAATAAAATTTGAAGTGATTTTACTAGTAAAAAATATAACGTAAAATCAACGCAACATTTTCGTTAATTTGATGTTTTAACGGGATTCTTATGGGGTTCCTATGTTTGAACGGGACGACTAAATTGGGATCAATTAGCCGCGAGCTAATTATGAATAAGAATATCCAAAGTTAAGAAAAGAAAACTTACATGGACAAGGAACTGCTGAGTGATTCATATTTATTAGTAAAAGTTTTCGTTTAAGCAGTTAGCTATTAATAGATGCTTCTACTTTTAGATTATTTTCGTGTTTGGTAAAATGTTGGGATTTTATTTCTGTTTGTATGGTATTAGGCGGTGTGTATTTTTAATACATGTCTGAGTAGGTACTATAAGCTCCGGTAGGAAATGAAATGGTCACCTGGCAAGACTTTCTCTTTATTTCACTTTTAATCTTAATTCTATGGGAAAATATCTTGTTTAATATTGTTGTAGGCTATTTTAATTTCTTTTGATCACAATAGCGACAGAATTAGATACTCATATCCATCCTCAACGTAGCCAAAGACTTCGCGCGAAAATGCACTCTTGCAATAATGGGACGCCGAATGACAAATGGTGGCTCTTTAGAGAAAATCCATTTTACACAGCGCACATAATTACCATTTTAAGAAGAGCTCCTTCATTTCGCTTATTAAAATCTCATTAGTAGTCCATAAAAGAATTGCTTACAGAATCGGGGCTCGACTTATACTGGTACGTTGGTAGTGAGTCGTCTACAGAAATAGATTAAAGCATTGCAATAATTATATCAGCGAATGGGCTTTGTTGACCACTGTACACCGAACATGTGTGTGCTTTTATACCACTCTTATTTAGAGCTGCATTAATTTTATTTCCTTTTTTATTTACGTAATAAATAACAGGAAACCGTCAAGTCATGTTTCAATATAATATGTGATTTATAGTAATGAAATAACTTAAAATGTGACACTGTACGTCGTTACTTTATTTATAATTGAAGTAATTAATATGGAATTGTATTATAGAGATGCAATCAAATATAGATGACGACTAAAACTATAATTATAATGTTACTAAAATAATTATGATGTGACTTACAAGTGATAAGAAAGTCTGACGAAGTTCCTAAACGTGGCTTAGATGTAATAGAATGAATAAATAATAAAATGTGTTGACTATTAATGAAGAATTTGAAGATGGGGGCACACGGGTCCAAAGAGAAGTTATACAGAAGTAACTCCGAGAAATATCCGTCGAAACTGCCGGTACCTAACGACAAAAAGTATAAGATAGCGGTAAACCGTGAGAGATTTGGATCTTTTGGCACAAGAGGTGAGTAGATTTGTCGGAAAATTACCTATCTATTTAATCTTTATCATCTTCGATGAGGTTAGTTGACTTTCTCGAGGCAGTGTCGATAAATTGCTCCAAATTTGCAGGAAAATTAAGTTTTATGTGTGCATAATCAAAGCACGACAAGTGACTCACAATATTTTAGGGGAATTGTTTTGTTACAACACTCACTTCTGTTTTGTTGTAATGATTTATAGTTTCTAAGCAATATGTTTCATCAACTGCTGATAAATTAGGGTGAAACACCTCTGACCTTGAATTAATAGTGTTGCTTGAACTTTAAAAATACAATATAAACTGCTTAGTGACGCGTATCGAACTCAAGTTTTTTCACCTGTTTCAATGAAACATATAGGTATTTTCTGAACAGATTGATTTTACCAACTAAAAGCCGTTAATTTTGTTTATGAAATTTTATGTTTTAAGACGTACGCACAGGTGAAGACAGGACGATGACCGAAGTGACTGTACAATGTGATGAATGAATGAAAACATGCGCAGAACTTCTTAGTGTTTAAAAAGAAATTTTCGAAATGAATTTATTACCAACCATATAAATACTGTTGATCTAATGTGTTTACTAATAATAATTCTGTAGTATTGCAAAATTGTATGTTATAAAGATATTATCATATTGTTGTCTACTGCTGTCTAAGGTTATTACACATCTATTTCGAGGATTCTCAAGCTAAGCGTTCCCATCATTGACCTTCACAAAACGTAGTTAATACTATGGTTTTATTGTGTTCATAAGTAAAACAATTACAAATCTTGTAAGGTACCTGACTAGCACACATACGATTTGATTAGTGGCAAGCCACGCGCTCCTAAAACTTGTTTTTGAAGCTTAAGTAATGCCTCCAATCCTTTTGCCGTTTGCCTCTCTCATAGCTGTATTCTCCAAACATTTCGTAATATCACTGGCGCAATTGACAGTATTTACCGTATTGTTATACAGAGTAATATACATATTATGTACCATGTAACGTAAATTAAATACACCCGACGTAATGGTTCAATAAAATCTTGTTTGTACAGACTTGCATCTATAATAGTCCATGCGTGTTAGATCGTTTGCAAAGCCAATGATCTAAATCAATTGGTAATCATATAAAAAATTAACCGACCACGTAACTGACAAAAAAGTTACGTAGGTACAGTTCATAATCACGCAAATTTTTGGATTGGTTTTAATCCGGTTAGTTAGTATTATTCAACAATTCTTCGAACTTTAATCTATATTTCTAATGGATTCTTATTTTAGGTAGTAGGCAATACATTCAACAAATATGCCTGTAAAATATTTTACCGACAATTCGACTGGCCATAGTTAACCAAAACTATTGCGGTCAATGATTTCATGTTCCTGCGATAAGTGTGTGTTTTCATAACATAGAATAATATCAAAACACGCACAACTATTTATGTAAATATCATAATTTTGTTGCATTGTTCAATCGTAATGTGAATGAATTGTGCATAGTTTGGCCTGAGTTATTGCATTTCAAGAATTTAGAATGAATTTATTGTATTTAGAAACAGCGAGAAGGCACTTGAGGATAAAATCAGCGAGGAAATCATAGCATATTGTATTCACATGTGAGCTTAAGTGAAGCCTTACGTTACAATCCGTATTACCTATCACGTGTAACTTATTATATATAACTATATATTTTCACATTCTAAACAACAACAAAAGAGTATTTATAGGCGTATTTTAGTTATTACAAGATTTATTATGATTTTAAATACCGTCATTAAAAGCTGTTGTACTTAGAATTCCGTGTCAACGATGTCTAATTTCATTCTCAATATTTAAACAAAACCTTATTGTTGGCACCAGGTACGTAATTCTATAAAATCTCAGTGCCGAGTCGTCAGTGAAAATTAGCGTTTCCTACAGCAGCCGTAGCAATATTAGATGGTTACTATGGCTTTTGTAGAAGTAATAATAGAGTTCGAAATAAATTTATATTTACAGAATGCCACTGCAGTAGATAATTTACAATTTCTCGTTAGGATATTTAGTTATTTCTCAAAATTAAATATGTAAATTTTTAAATCATTGCCTTAACCTCTTTAATAAGACCGTACGAGCAAGGGAAGGTACATGCGCGGTATTGTATTCCGATAATCGTTCTGAGATTCATATAGAAAAATATTATAAGCTTCGTCGTAATATTGACATACATAGGTGCACAGTTAGGAATGGTATATTAAAAAGTGACGTGTCCGTAGGTGTCAATTGTTACAATATTTCGAAATGTTTCAAACATAAACGCAACTCAAATTATGTACCTATCTAAAGAAAACGAATGGACGTCAAGTATTGTATCGAGCCTTGCCCTTAGCTATTGACGTGTGGGCGAGTATTAACAAGCGCCCACTAAACCCTAACTCAAGTTACATAAGCCTTACCTATAATTAGAATTTAACTAGACATCAACAATTTCAAGCCAATTTCAACCCATAGTACAAGCTCTGCTTAGTTTGGGCTAGATGGTGTTGTGTGTATGTGGCAGAATTTCAAAGTATTGGCAACACTGGTATTTTTTCGTGCAAATTAATGTCATAACTTTACGAGTATTGCTGCCGTTTAAGTTTAAAATATACGTAGTTAAGCAGCAATTTTTACCTTATACCTATATAAGCCTTTATACGATATAAGCCAGATACAGGAAAAATGATATTACACTATCAGACATTTGCGATTCGTCACGTGTTGGAATTGGAGTAGACACAGTCACAGCTGTTTACATTTAACTAGGTATGTCTCGGTATTAACGGATTTCACGCTTAATTTTTAACTTGTCCCATTTTTAGTAAAATAACACCTATAAATAAATTTATTACTATTCTATTTATAAGCTATGACACTTTTACGAGATTTTATGTTTTCCTGCCCCTTATGGACAGAAAACTTATATAATACAAAATAGTTGGCGGTTGATTTATTATAATATATTTTTCTATGGCTGTCTCTCAAGGCATTTTTAAATTCATAACAAATTATCTAAACCATTTTGCAAAACAAAAGTTATCATATTTTTGCGTGTATATAAGTTTATTATGCAAGACGACGACAAACGTCACCACCTGATTCCAATAACAATTAGTGAGAACAAAATTAGTTGTTTTAAGTATACCATCTAACAATATTGATTTGGAGATGAAAATCTAGTTAAATGTTTACTACGATACTGCGTTACACTTTCAAAGCTTTCCACATTGCAGTCATTGATGTCGTGCATCCCATCATAGTGCATCTATTGTCCGCCCTGCAGATTTCTGTATATCGATTAAAAACAAAAGGCAAGAAAAATACTGAGAACAGCTCTAAATCTGTTCGTGTATTTTTGTTTAAAATTCATTCATTCGGTGCGCTGACGGGATCTAATAGATCTTTGTCACCAACATTACTCGCACCACGATAATGCTGATAAAAGATTTCACTTCATGCATTTTTGCTTATCGCATGGTTTTTTATTTAACTTTGTTCTTCCCACGGTATCTTCTATGAGCTATTCAAGATTGGTGCCTCAGATTATGTGGTAATGTAAACAGTTTTTTAAACCACTGTTTTATGTAATTTTAGTTCATACTTAGTTGTTAGTTTTTATCAGTCTTGCGGGCTTTTTGTGACGACGTCGTTATTGCATACAATTACTAAATAATTTGTTAACATATTAATAAATGTTATGTTAGTGTTCTAGGCATGTTTTTGTTGCCTCTCATTGTAATTACTAACATTAATGATTACATTATATTGTTCTAATTTGAGACGTAATGATTGTAATCACGTCATTTGTTTTTAAATTACGCAAGTCGGCGAATTGAGCCGATCATGATGCCAACTGTTTATAATTTTCCCTATATTGTTATGATTATATCAATATACATAAAGTGCTAATGATTATTAATTGTCTTTTTCAGGGAACGGTAAGAAAAGGGAAAGTGCCCCTACACCGACTACCCCTGCGCGACCCACGCCTACACCACCAACACCACAAAATGTTCAAGGTGAGACATATTCGTACATCATTTTAAATATACTAGTATACATTATACTAATTAACATAATAGCGATCACTATGCAACTTAAATAGACAGTCGTAGGTAAATGTCGCCAGTTAAACGTCGCTGAGGCTACCGTTCTCCTAAAAAGTACCAAGTTGTCGCCTAATGACATTACAAGAATACAGCAGTCTGTTGAAGTAGATTGATGACTGGATGAGGTGAGAACACGTGAAAGTCACATAAAACGTACAACCATCCGGTCCACAAATCACATGTTTGTGTTACTTACAAGATATACTTACTATCGGAAGTAAAATCAATCAGCAAGACGACGTTTAGCGAAGCGTTGAGCTCGAGATCGGTCAAGCTGAAACGCTTTGTAGATGCTCTCGTTCTAACGAGAAAATATAGAACCCAAATTGAGTTAACACGAATCAAAGAAAATGGAAGTCGGTGTAGTCTTACGTCCGGACTATAAAACGCAAAAAGGCATTCCAAGAAAGATTAAATAGTTGAAAGGTTTACCTAATGAAGTATATCTTCTGATAGATTGATATATCCGTAAAAGACTATTTATGTATAAGCCAAGTACTATGTGATTAATTAGAAAACTAATCCAATTATATCCAGACATTTCGTAACGACGATGTGCTAAATTAATTAAGAAAATTAATTTAGCACATCTATTGACAGCACTAAACTTAATTAGTTTAGTGCTGTCAATAGTTGTTAATCCGTAAACTGTACTTCGTAGTAACAAGGTGGAAGTAGACTCATTTTATATTACAGAAACGACACACAGTATCTTACCTGAGTTAACAAGCGCAAGACTCAGTAGAGCGGATAAGTAGAAAGATTTAACAAAATCTTGTCATTAAATATGCCAATGGATACAACCTTAGGAAACAGCTGTCTCCGTAGTAAAGATTGGGCAATACGAAATATTTTTTTTTAATGTATACCAATCGTATTGCCATTACAATCAATAGTTAATAAACAAAATTTTAACAAAAAAGAAAACCGACTTCAAAGAAGAATATTCTAAAACTAAAAATGCACTAAAAAGTTAATAAATAATTGCATATTCTTGTGAATAATTAAATTATTGTTATTAATGGAGTCGGTGTCAGCCAAGGTAAGTTTGTAACTAATTAAACATGAGATGTCTTACTATAATCATAACATAACATTGGCATGCAAAATTACACACATAGACGCAGCACGCGGTGCGGGCGGCTGACACCGACCAAAAATAACAATAATTTAATTATTCACAAGAATATGCAATTATTTATTAACTTTTTAGTAAATTTTAAGTTTTAGAATATTCTTTTTAAGTCGGTTTTGTTTTTCGTTAAAATTTTGTTTATTTCTCGGTTTTTAGTGAATATTGACAAAAATCAGAACATCATTAATGTAGCCAAATACGCATTATTAAGGATAACTCGAAAACGAATGGTCAAATCTTGATCAAAATTAAATGGGACGACACGGAAAGCAACAGCATTCAAATAAAAAAAAGAATCATCAAAATCGGTTCACCCAGACGAAAGTTCTGAGGTAACAAAGATAAAAAAATATAGTCGAATTGAGAACCTGCTCCTTTTTTGAAGTCGGTTAAAAAGCTACTGAAAACGGGATGGTAACTATAAGAGTGCGATGCAATTTCTAAATTAATCGGTTTAAAGTAATTAATGATATTTAAGGACCTTTTCAATAGTATGAAAAGAAAATTAAACAGCAGTTTACACGTCCTTACATCTGATGATTATTAAATAATCACTTTTTATTAAGTGAAACTAACAATGTTGAAGCAACCATACGGACGTGTTTAACGTGGCCTTACATGCCGAAATGTATTTTTCATGTTCTACATGTGAATATTGTATTTGGAAATTTTTTGTCACCGTAATTACACGACAGGCGTAGTCAACCTACGACAAAACACACAGCTTAGAATGACTTAAACATAGGCACACTATTCTCTATAACTGATTTCGTAATGTTTCGCAAGTCATCTTTAAAGTATAAACAATAGCGCCTTCGCTAAGGTTGTCCTTTGAAAACTGTGTCAGAGAGTAACTGGTTCGATGAGTATATTAGAATATTACGATACGCGCTACTATTCTCAGCTGATAGTTTAATAAACGTGTTGCAGTTCTACTTGCATTTGTAATCACGTACTTTAAATTAAATAATCTGTATTGGTTTTATCGTGTATTATTTTTCTATACATATACTATACTTAATAAGTTTTTAATCTAAGTTGTAAATTGCTTGCTTGCGAACAATGTTGTGAGCTTGTTTGACACGTCGGCGCCGTTAACAGAATTTTACTTTTAAAGCTGAAATACGAAGATATTTTTGGTATTAAGTAGTTTTTAATATTCGTAACTGCTATGCAGTAGCTATTTGCATTGACACCACATTATTGCATGCACTGGGTTATTTCCTCATCATCTATTTCTTTGTGGTGGTTGCATTTAAGTGGAGTGCAGACGTTTATTACCCTGAGACCATTCAAAACAATCAAACGACTATCAATGGCAACGTCATAAAAATAGGCGTACCTCAAGGAATTGTTCTAGAGCCGTTTATGTAGGTATAGGTATTTAATTGTATCTAAAGTGTTTGGGTTGAGGCCATCGGGCTACAACTCTTACAAAACATTGCTTTATTGTTGACAAATTAATTTGATAAAACTAAGAAATTATAAGTTTTTAACATCTTGATTCAAGAGCAAAAATATGTTTTTGTATTGTAACATATTTATTAATATGATGTATGTTTACAGTTAAGAAGAACGGCGTGGTGCAAAAGTTGTCGTCATCGCCTGTGGCGGTGCGTGCGCGCACCTCGCTCGCCCCACCCCCTTCGCCGAGAAAGCCTCCGCCCCACCGCGTACCTGCTACCAGGCCCAACACCCTGCCTACCAATAAAGGTCAGTTTGATTACGTGATTATTATCACTATCACAGAGCACGGATATTATACTAACTTCCTATAGCGCGACCTTACATTCAACGATTATCAATATCATAATTTAACCAGCTCACATTTGATTAAAAGCAAAATTATCTGGGAAAAGTATCCCAAATGAAATGGGTGTCACGTCGTCTATTTCATTTTTTAATATCATTACCACGTAAAGCAAAACCAAAAATTTTATCAGTCTAAGTAGATTTCCCTGAATCTTCCGTCAACATGTCTTTAAAGTAAAATCAGGCTACAGAGCATAATCCAACTGCATTGTCTATGACATTATCGTTACAGTAGCTTACAAATGTTTATAAATTTATTAAATGTTGGTAGAATGTTATTTGCATTATAACTTTATTATCACACAAAAATGTAAGATTGTGTTACGCAATCTAAATCACCAAGAGATAATAAAATGTCAAATATATACAAAACTTGTCTAACACAAGTCAGTAAATAAAATTTTAATCACAGCTTAGATGTTTCAACAGCGAGTATTGTGCTGCCATCTAGTTTCGATTTTACACACGTGAAATAAAACGACCGTGCTGCGCTGTGTGTGGAAATTGAATCGAATAGTGTTAGATGTTTTAGTTCGTCGTGTTTTGGATAGATGGCCCTTTAAAGATCTTAACAAAAATTGTTTAGATATTAGATTTAGTAAACAAGAAATAATATCTAAAGCAAAATATTTAATTCTACATATTTCGTTTTAGGTAGAATAAATTTCTGTGCATTTAGGTGACTCTGCCATTCGTTATAATATTAGGTGGATTTAAATGTAGCTCATGAATTAGAATCATGCTGAAGTCCGTCCGTCTCTTTTGTAAACTTTTTTTTATAGACTGCTCATGTACTGGCAGTAATGCCTGTGTTGCAGAGAACTTTACAGATATTCAAACAAAGGACAAAAGGACTTGGACACAACTTATCCAATATGTTTCTGATTAAACGTGTTGCGTATCCATGACTGTTAAACTGTACCGAATAGACCATCCTAAATAATATAATAAATTCGTATGCCCCGCTACTGTCACTGCGCTGAGTGATGTGGGTTGGAATCCAATTTTTTTGTGATCCTCATAATATGGTTGTTCCGAGTTTGGATGTTCTTTGTTTCCGTTCTTTGAACGTCTGTAAAGTTCCCCTGCGACACAGGAAATAATTCCTGTGTCGTCAAAGACAACTCGCACTCGCACAAGGAATAATCCTTATGCGGGTGCGAGTAGTCTTTTAGAAGATAAAATAAATAATAATTAAAAAAACTAAAAAAAAACACGCTTTATTAAAATAACCAAACTAAAAAATGTAGAAAATAATTTAATAATTTTAATGTAAAAAAGCGTGGGGTGGGGGTTATCAAAATATCTTAGAAAGCAGCCCACGCTTTTTTATTATAATTTTCTTTTTCTAAATTATTGTATTGTCATCGGTCCTCGATAAGTGTGCAAAGTTTCAAATCAATCCGTCGTGTCGGTTTGAAAGGGGTGAAGATCACGTTCAAAGATTCCGTTACATAAATAAATACATACCAAGCTAATAAAAGCGTGTTTAAAAATGTTAGTTTATTTGTTTGTTCAGGCTGTAACTATTCGACCGATATCATGACATTTCGTCGTCAGGGATACAGCAAAGACATAATCCAGAAAAAGAAGTACTGTTTACGAGCGAACGAAGCCGCGGACAAAAACTAGTAATTGTATAAAATGAACAATACTTTATGACCACAATGTTTAAAGAAAATAAATAAATTTAAGACAGCACTAATGATTCTGCGTGCCCACGAAATATATAAAATAGTCTGAGATAAGCAATAAAAAGCGCGGTAAAAAACGGAACGAATTTTAATTACATTCGATGTAACGGGACCATAAACTTTACGGTAGCTTCTCTAAAAGGAGTTTTATTTTTCTTGCTTATATTCAGGAGCATTTATTGTCAGCCAGTTGTTTATCTATAAACGTGCCCTCGATGCATTGCAGTGTCTGGGTATGTTTATCACATGTTTGCCATGTTTGCTTGCGTTTGCTGCAATGCCTATTGCAGGGTTGCAGTTTTGTGTTGATATTGGCTAATGGATGTATGAATACTTATGAATTGATGACGTCAGTAGTTGTGAAACAGAGCATTCATTTGCATTTACAATAAAACGAATACTAAAATGGTAATGCAGCCAGGTCAATGGAATAACGACAGACTAAACAGCATACATTTTATATATTCGTCGAATTTAAATGAAGAATGATATTTGCATAATATAAATTACTTTACTAATCTGTTAGAATATCTAGAAGAATAGCACAATACGAGGACACAGTATACTGCAGTAGTTACCTCATCCGCATCTTTAATTCGCATTTACATTCACACTCGTGGACGTTATAATTACGTAACATTAATTATCATAGCATGAAGAGAATACAAATGAATCATCGTATCTTCATGTGCAGGTGAAAATATAAGCAATAAAATTACCGAGAATTTATGTGTCCAAATACATTGCCTGTGCCTAATGTGCAATGTGAGGGTTTAAAAAAGTAATGACGTCATTTTATCGAGGCTACTAAAGTGAGTTTTATTATCTGTAATTAAAAGAAAAGCAAATACAATAAAAATAAAACCACGACGTTACGTGCACCAGGACTTACATAAGAACATTGTAACAGTTTGGAAACGTCTGTTGGCTTGAATAGAGTTCACACAGCGATAACATTATATTGTTTCTATTGTAATATATACCCACACGTGATGGCCATCAGACTTGTCCTGAAATGATTACTCATAGAAGGCTATCGATTGTTTTCTAAGCAAATATACTTTCTTTTGCATTTAGCTCTAAGTTTTGAAGCAAATCATGAAATAGAAACTTGTTGTCATAATGTCCATAAGATGAATAAACATTTAACAAATAAAATAATATTCTTTATTTATTAAACCGACTTGTATAATTAATATACGTACATAGAGTAACGCATATATCTTTAAACGTTTACGCAGATTTGTATTATACTCATATTTTGCTAGATTTTGAAACTTACTTAAAGGGTCTTACTGTCTACCGGGCAGGCGGGCACATATCAAGACTCCATGCCGCAGCTAAGAATTTTTGTTTGGAAACGTTTCCATTAGTGTTCCTATTTCGTAACTCTTAGCAACATGGAGTCTTGATATATCCTTGATAGACAGCAATAGGCTCGTTCCCAGTTATTAGCCTAGATAGGACAGCCCAGGTAAAAGTTTATTTTGTAGTACTTACTTATAATACGTATAATAACTTTTGAATTTCTTTAGTTATGGTCTGATATATATGCAAGTACAAACAGGTAAATTTGCCCTTGCCTGAATAATCTACTAGAGTAAGTAGGGCTGGAGGCAAGTACGTAACTTCCATAGTTAGCGTGACTATTGCCGTCTAGTTGATCGGCTCATTGACAGACTTTATACTGGTCTAGTAAATAAAAATCCAATAAGTTGTTCGGACATCAAATAAGAGACTTTCCAAAGGGCTGCAATTATAAACGGAATCCTATGGCACATAACTAATGACAGTCAATTAAAATGTATGTTGCAAAAATTGTTTTAAATTCGTTACTAACGATTTATACACATTTAGTTAGCCATATCAAATCATCGCAATGACATTATAGTAATAAAGACATCATCATTAAACATAGTCATAAAGAACATGGAGCATGACAAACCACCTCAAAAATAATAGAGCAATGTTAGTGGCGCCCAATGAAAGTCAAGTCTCTGGCTGTTTGATGAAAGTGCGCGCGAAGCAGTGGCAATAGGTAAAAGAGCGGCCGGCGACACTGTCGCACGCGCATCAGACCAGTGACGACAAAAACTTAACCGCATTCACAGTTTCACACCAGAGCTCTTCCGCGCTGTGCTCATTATGTGCAATTAGTGCTTACTTAATAAATAATTTTTACTTAATTTAGAAAGTAGCATTATTCGCATATTTTCGGTCAGTGTTTCTTCTGCTTTGTCAAAATGTTATGGTGTTTTTCGTCTGCGTTGTGATACCATAATCGAACTGCTTATTTCCTGGATATCAATAAGATAAACAATGAGTCCGCTTCACAAATTCGTGTCGTTTTTTCAATCCGAACCTAAGAACAATCATAAAAGTCTAATACATCACAAGATATTCTCGAGTGAACTGAATATCTGCAGTGGAAGTGAGGACTCCAAAAAGAACCAATGGGCGACTCTTAATGGATATCGCAAATATAAAGGTATATATAGCATGCTTTTCGAAGCTGTTTTCATTTATAGCTTTCGTGATTTAATCGTATTATGTTAGAGATAAGCTACGGTTTTCCTTAAAAGCTAGTGTTGTTAAATCGAAACCTCAAAATAAAAAGTGTATTGTACGCAGTCTTATAAATTTACCTCTTTAAAGTATTTTAATCTATTTGTGTTTTCAGTGTGTTTGTTTGTTTTGTCTACTTTTGAATATATAACAATGTTAATACTTAAATACTATTGTATATTTTAGAGAGCCATCTCTATTATTTCGTGTTTTTTTATTTTCTAGAGAAGTCTAAACTTTCTATAAAAAAGAAACGTAGATTTTGGATTCAACAGCGCTATATAAAATACAATAGCTGATTTATGTAATTTTATATGTTTACGTAAATGTTTGCGTTTCCAATGTCTGTCTTATATTAATTTATGACATAAGTACAGTAAGACAAGTAGACGTGTAGATGCAAGTATTATTGACATTAATGCATTAAAGTGTCTGTCTTACAACGGATGCGCAATGCCATTTATAAACGATAGCCCAGCGATGTGGGTGGCATTACCTCTTTCACTATACTTGTTTTGTGCCTTCATTTTATTGTGTCTTGTTTATTTATGAGGTCAACATAACTAACAAAACCTATTCACGCATTATTATTACAGTAATAATGGCCCAGAAAATATATTATGCTTGAAGCATTGTTTGTGATTTTCTCATTGTAACATTTGTAGGAAATGAGCAATTGTAACACGTAGCAATTGAGTTAGCTTAAAACACCAATGATCGTGAAAGCGCCTACTGAGGATAGTTATTTTGCGGAAACTTTCTACAGCAGTTAAGATTCGTAGCATAATATACGTTACAGAACAAGATGTAAGATTGTTTCATTATTATCGTAGGTAATTAGTCGTCGGCTATAATTATGTGGTTCTGAAATTCTCTTACTTATCAACATGTATTGAAATAACAAAGTATATTACGCAGAACCTTCAGCTAACTCTAACATTCGAAGATGAGTAAATCAGCATAATGCAATTTACATTTAAGCGTTATGCATTTAGGATGTATTCGCAATGTGATATAACAAATCAATATTCAGAAATTTCCGTCTTGCATTATGAAACCGGTATGAATAGTGTCGATACACTCGCGTGGGTGGTTTATTCTTTCAATGGAAGAAAGTATGTCCTATACGCCGAGTGTGGGAGACCGTTCTTGAAATTAGCCAATTTGCATCCTTAATTGCTTTTTATAGCTAAGTGTAGGTTTCAAAATCTGGGAACTGTACATTTAAAAGCTACTTGTCTTATAAAGATGTTTTATGTCCATATGATCAAGCAGACGCTGCCCACACTACATATTAGTGTTTAGAAATAATTTCTACATACTTTTTCAACGTTGTATTGGATATATTTCTAATACAAAAGTAATATCACGTTGTCTCATTGGGCTGTCAACAAGTCCTCTAATCTCTTCCTTTATAAGATTATCTCAAAGCGCATCGCCCGGAATTCCATCATTGAGGATCCTCCTACACTATATTTATCGCTTCCTTTATTTCTCCATTGTTCCTTGAAATAAAAATTTTCATTTACTAATTGGCCGTCATTTTGTATTTCGTCTGTCAGTCGGTTCCATTCATACTTAATAGATACAAAGTGGTCTTATTACAAGAGTTGTGTTAGTTGGTTCTTGGTATATAATTTATGTGTCTACTATTGAATATTATATAATGGATAATGGTGTTGTGCAAACTTGTCGTCCCCCGGGCAAATTACCATTTTAATCCAATAATGTAGAACGGCGGCTCTATTATCGAAAACATAACATGAATGTAAGTTAATTACCGAAAGTTCTCATAAGTACATAAATATCCGAGTTCGCCCATTAGCACTTCTGTTACGCTTTGAACTCCGTGTAGGTTTACATCCATTTCGGGCCTTCTCGTTTTAGCCGCGTCACCAATTAATGCATTTTTCGAGTGTCGTCCTTTGATTTTTTTATCTTCAATACTTCCTTTGTTCCGCCCGATAATTAATTAGTTTTTTTTCCCTTAATTACTGGTTAAGTATTGCTGCTGCTTGAACAGATTGTTAACGTGAACGAAACTTCGGGTAGATGCCAGAATGCTCAGTTATTTGTAACAATCGTAGTCACGATTTCGTTCACAGTAAGATTATCACAGTTTCATTATTATGAACAGTCTAAAAAAAAATCGTGATTCGATGAATGTTTGTTAAAAATATTTTACCTTTTATAGGCGGTTGTTTTATGAACGAATGTTATGCAATATCTGTTTCCTTGCTTGCTATTACGAAAATCTCACCGTCTATTATACATAGGTTATTTTAAAATATAAATCACTTGTTGGAAAACGATGCACTATATCGTGATAATAATAGATACGTTATTCGCACTTTTTATTCACTTTCCTTTATTACTGATTCATTGATATGCATGCGTGTTTCATTATACTGTGTTTTTATAACCGGACAAATGGAACAATCACAATTACGAAAACTTATATCAAGTAATCCTTACTACTGCATGATTATTATACCGACCATTTGATTGATTTCATAACAGGTTTCATAATTATATTTTAAAACAGTATAGGAATTTGATAATTATGTGTTGTAAAATGTTGTTGATCACATTTCTCTGAGAAAAGTTAATCATTTACACAGAACGCGCGTGCGCTCAGACCCGTTAAAGTAGTGCAAAATCGGCTATCAACCTTCGTGCCTACGCTAAGCGTTTTTATTGTCATTTACTTAGACCTAGAAGTAAAAAATAAACTGGTCGTAGTTCTGTGTTTTCATTGAATTTAATTTATTGTCATGGTTTAATATCATTTTATTTAATAGGTACCATAATTTTTTCTTGTACTCATCTAAAATGTTACGCCTTATTATCACATCAGAATAGAGCTGTTTTATGATTCTATGAACGATCAGGCTTGTATGTTGTAAATAATTTAATAACCTCTTATTAAGAGGCGCTTTTATATTATGGGCGTGGCTCGTGCCGACATAAGTACAGGTTGGTACGGAATACGGAAACACTTCATTAGTTTTTGCAATGACAGGGTTGTTAAGGAGGCGCGGTCGTTAGGCAAGTTAGGTCATACTTAGGTCTTCAGGCTCTACGCTCGATTACGCAACGTGGCAGATCTGCCAAGCGATTGTTTGGAAAGTCGTAAACCGCTACATGCTTAATAAATCTTAATATTCCATTGTTTCTTTGTCTCGACTGATATTTCAATGGTACAGCAATTTAACACATTGCAAGTGAAATCGAGTTTAATTTGGTAAATGATGTATGCTACATTCTGTGAGAAAATATTGTAATCTAGAACATTATTAGCATTTTGTTGAACTGTACAAGTTAATTAAAATATGTGTCATTTTATACAACATTTTAATTTACTCAAAGCGACGCGACAGTCCAAGAGCGAAGTAAATTGTTTATAGATGATCAAACGAACTTCTTGAAGTGAAATTCGATCATTTTTATATGAGTGGCTTCTTTCGAAGACATAATTATTTACTAGGTAGTCCCTTTATTTACAGGCTACATCGCACGATTTCAGAGACTAACTCGATCTTTTAATAATTATATCTGAAGAATGAAGCGACGAATTTATAATTAAAAAAATGAATCTAACTTCTACGACAGGACATGAATATATAACTTCAATATTATTGATATAAATTTCCTTCAGTTAAAAAATTTGAAGTATTTTAAGCTTTGACCGTGAACAAAAATATTAAAATTAATGTTAGCGATATCCGCTCTGAAATTATAAAATGCGGTAGTAAAGTCACGCATATTTATGAGTAAATCGATGTCTGCTGTTTTTGTGTAAACGAGTAAGTTAATTTTGTTAAATGTTGTCAGTTTCTAAGAAATATGTATAAAATATGTGTAAGCAAAAATATTGTATTGGTTATAATAATAATATTTCGACAATACCAACGTTTAATGTTATCGAAATACTTATATTATTATTCAATTCATGACTTGCATAGCAAGCAAACAAAGTTTATGCGTAATATGTTTTTGAACCTAAGTCGTTTTATAATTTAATTTGTATCGGTTAGTCAGTTTATACGATACTAGCTTTTGCGCGCGGCTCCACCTGCGTGGTACCTACATCCATAAAAAGTGGCATATGTCCTTCCCCAGGTTTTAAACTATATCTGTACCAAATTTCATCTAAATCGGTTGAGTGGTTTAGCCGTGAAAAGGTAACAGACAGACAGATAGACAGACAGAGTTACTTTCCAATTTATAATATTAGTAAGGATTTCTATGCCCAAATTACTGTAAATTTTTTTGATAATGTTATCCTAATATGCTTCTATTCATGCTAAACACAACACTTCAAATTATGCAAATTTATTCTGTACCGTACCTGGCATTGGCTATGCCCATTTAGGTCCGTATTACTAAGTATAGTTAACAAAGTAAGAATTCTCGATTTGATCGAACTATCTGAGGAATTAGGAAGCGATTAGTTAAATTTTGGCACCAAATTTAAACATTAAAGTGTGGCAATATATCAATATGGACGCGGTTGAGTGGCCAGATGCGCATTTTATCGTTTCTGGCTAGTTTTCAAGTGCCGAAATCCCATTAGAGGTATATTAGTAACGGGAGTAACCGACCGATAGCGGACCTTTGCACAGGGCTTGGTAAACATTCTTATTGTGTTCCGACTCGCAAATAATTTGTTTCATCATACTTACAGAATACGTTTATTTCATCAAATTCTTACTTAACTGCGTTCTACTAAAGTCGTACGTAGAAAAATTATGAAGAAACTACAATTATTACTGAGGTGCGGTTTTTTTATTTAGCACGCTTTTATTAACTTGGTATGTATCTATGAATCTATGTAACGGAATCTTTGAACGTGATTTTCACCCCTTTCAAACAGACGGCACCCCTCTCAAACATTGCACACTTATCGAGGACCGATGACAATAAAATAATAATGAAAAAAAATTATAATACATAATAGTTTAAAAAACTTAAGAACACGCTTTAAAAAATAAAAATAATATAATTTAATAATTTTTACGTAAAAAAGCGTTATCAAAATATCTTAGAAAGCACCCCACGCTTGAGAAGAAATGAAATGTTTCTGTATATGATACGCTTCATTATTTTAGTAGATGAGTGGTATTAAGTGTCTAACATGTGATATACTATATAAGCCAAGTTTTCATTTAATAAATACTAGTGACTTTAAAGAGGATTCCTCACAAAGCTTGATGAATTATAAGCATTTTGAACGAACTATAGAACGATTAATAAGGAGCTAGCTGAAATATCAACGTTTACATTGTTTTTTTAATTGGTAGCTAAATCGTGCGACAATATTTCTTTTCTAACTATGCTTTTCTTAAACTAGTGAAGCAATCAAAACCTCCAATAATACAATAATATTTATAGTATTAATTGGATACATAAATAGTACCTAGGTATATGTCAGCTTTTGGTCCGACGGATTATTTGAACATATTTCTAGAGGCATTCTTAGCTATAACGAGTTTTAAGTGTTTTGGCGTAATATGTTTACGATGTTTAGATAAATGCATAATATATGTAGTTCATGTGTACTAGGCGGAACATACGTATAACAAAGGCAATTTACTTGCCAAATTAGATAGTCACAATCAAAGGAAGATCTAATTAAATCTTGGCTCTACTTCCTAATAAAAATGTAAACCGAGACCGACATAAGATATTATATAATGTAATAAACCATTCCTGTTTATAGTAACATAATTACATACATAATTTAATCAAATGTGGCGCCAAGTATCATGTAATTTAAAGTTCGTAGCACGGAATAAGTGAATTCGATTCTTGCTCGACCGGATTTTATCGGTGACTGTAACCAGCTGACTTGTTTTGGAATTGTTTTGCACTATCGGTAGTAATTTAAACATACATTAACCAAGTTTTCGTTAATCGATAAGGAATGCCTAAAGCTACAGGACCGATTTATATTTTAGCTGCCGGCGTGCAGATAGCTTATTAAAACGCGGGGCAAGTAAAGATTTTAGGAATGTATGTAAGACTAGGTTCTGACTGCATAAATCCTAGGAGAATATATATTGAGATAAAAGTATTCTGTATTCATACGCCTAACCATGTTCTGGATTAACGTCCATCCGTCTATTTCTAAGGCAATTGTATTTTCGTTCATCTAAATCTGTTCAAAATTATGAGTAACTAACATCTAAACCTCGGCACAAACTTTAAAATGAATGATGTTTGTAGGATTTTCTGCATAGATTGCCCTTTAACGTTGTGTCTATGGTTGTTGGTCTGTACGGAACAAATAATATTTGTATGACCCATAGATTGATATTTTCATACCGTTTGGGTTAATGTTTGCAAAGTCTTAAAAGGCCAAAATATAACGCGGGAGTGGTTTTAAAAGAATAGATACTTGTCTTCTAATAAATCTAATTCTCACGATCATGTTCCTTTGATAGACTAGCCTTGATCTTTTGTTTTGTATAGTGTAGTTTGTTGTTATAGGTAGCCAGTAAATTATGGCCAGATTATAGAATTAGCGTTGTTCTCCTAAACTCAGTTTAGTATTAAATCTGTTGGCGTGTGGACTAACTTTAGCTCATTTGACTCAGCACACCGAAGTAAACATTGGTTGAGTAATACTACGGTCCCTTGTTTTTCCCGGCTTTCTTAGCGCATATGCATTAATTTAAACGCGGATAGTCGTGCATCGTGCTAATACTAATTGACATAGACAAATGATATCGTTACCAACTGAACGTAATTAAACTGAATTGTTTTCAAAACATTGAGTAAATATTTTATGCAATGTTGGTTGAAAATCTAAACATTTGATTACATAATTGCACGAATATAGTCGTATCGAATATCAATAAAGCTTGACACCGAAATTCAAAGACACTTATGTCAAATTAAAAATGCCGGTCATGTATTACGTGATTTGATAAATCGACTAAGCCAACATTAGCGCAAGAAATAAAAACATGGACTGCTTGATGGTAAAAGTATGTAATGCGTCCGTAAGCTAAAAACAGCTCATAGTTTTTGAACGATTATCGCGTCAACTTTCTGTCGGAATTGTATGTGCATGTATATATCATCATTATACTGAAATAGTAGACTGTCGGCATTCGATTTATGTTTCAGAATAAGTACCAGAACGTCGATTATCGGCTAATCAGTTAGGTAATTGAATGTATTATGGCGCAGTCTCTGCCTACTGTCATTTTTTGTTCGCTAAGTGTATGCGTATCGGCTGAATGATTATTACTGGTATTATTTAAATTGTTATTTATGCGAGTATAGCACTAGCTCTGCTTTAAGCATTATAGTTGATGATTATGTTCTGACATTGAAAACTCAATTTGGCAAAAAATGCCTATCATGTTACTTCTTGAAATTGGCGCTTTGATTCATTAGATAGTGTATTGTGTGTCATATACCTATGCATGCATATATGTACAATATTTTATATTTAAGGGCTGTATATACTGATACTGGTTAAATATTGCAAAAAGGCTATAAAATTACTTTAAAAGCATTGATGATATGCTTTGCCCCACTCATGCAATCATACAAATCATAAAAAGTTATCAAAATAGTTATATCAATTTGAATCATTCGTTTAGTTATTATTAAAAACGGACTTCCTCATTTTGTTTGGTACTTATAATTAATTTATGTCAGCTTTGCTATCTGAAGATTTATTCGTTGGATACTTTTCTGAAATCATTCGACGCCAAAAACAGCCGTGAATATTTGATCTAAATACAGATAAGCTATTTAAGTATATTCTACGTCATCAAGCCAATCATGAATATCTGTTAAGACGTGTATTTAATTATTTGACTAAAGAAATGCCATTTCTTGGATTTAGATAAATAATGTATAATACTAGTAGTAGTGTGAATATCTAGGCGTTTCAGTGCTTGTAATCAGGTATAAGAACATTAATATAAATATAAATTATAATTGTAGCCTTGGATATATTGAATCTGTTAGGGTTGACACTATTTAAACTTTATAATAGGGTTGTTTCTGGAATAACTTCTTAAGTAAACGGATATCCGTTAAATGGCTGTATGGGTACTTTTTTCAATGTCACCCCTATCAATCATTGGTCGTCTAACATTGCATTTGGGTGGCGACGCGCGGTTCCGTTCAACGATGGACTATTTACGTACCTTTCATTAGTTCTGAGAAGCAAACCCGTGTGGAAGTGACGAGCTTTTTGTATCGGAAGTCGCCGTTTTTGTTTCTTTTATACTGTCTCTGCTCATGACACTGCGATTCTGTGTACTTCTGTTTAAACGTTACTTAAATGGCCCGTTACTCGGAACGTACCTGTAAGATATTGGATATTGTAAAAACTAAAAGTATCTAGGTAATAAACCAGTCCACCTTGATCGTACACATAAAACTAAAATTTACTTTGCCAGGTGTTCAAACAGTTCAAAATCAGACAGTTCGTGTATATATGGTTCGTTAAGTAAAACACAAAATGATTTACGCGCCGAGCTGTTGTAATAAAAAGTATATAAGTAGTTTTGTAACTGTTCCTTACAAGCGTTCATTAGATTCCTGCTCTTTTTGATGTGGTTACATGAAATCGGTATCGGTTCTCTAGCTTTAATGTTGCCGTACGCAGAACGTAAACCGAGTGGCCTTTTGATCTCGCACCTTAGGACAAAGGCGCCAGAGATTTATAAGGTCGCCAAAATACATTAGCCTTTCAATATCAACAGATCATTTTCTCTTGTTCTTTAAATAAACATAATATCGTGCTTTACTGTTACGTTACTCGATGTGTTAAATAAACAACTACGTTATTGCAATTAGAATATAAACGTTCACATATTGTATTTTATAGCGCGCTTAGCTCCGTTGTTCGCAGAATATTAAGAGCTGACTTTCGAATTGCTCTTTGTTGAATCTGAATTAGGCGTTAAGTTGGCGATTTCTGAGAATATGAGAAAATATCAAACTATTTTTGTGTTGTATTCATGTACGTGTTCTGAATCGTAGTTTTAGTGATGTTTAGACTTGCCAGTTCCTTTATTCAGTTTCCAGTAAGAATTGCCCTGAGTTATGGAGCGAGTGAGGCCAATTCTGTTAGGCATTTGTATACATCCGTTAAGAAACGTGCGTCGATCTTAAATTATTGTGTTGACTATATAATTCACTACTCTACTATTTTGGTTTCTTAATTTATGGACGAGGAAAAATACGTACCTAAGACAATACTATATTTTCGTATTAAGATTATTACAAATGAGTATATTGCCGGAAAAATAGGGAACAGCGATATGTTTGAATTATTTGTTTATTTTTATTGTTTTGTCTATAGTATTATAATATAGAATGACCTATATTAACATGTGTTCCAAGAAGCATGTCGGAGAATGATGCCAATAGAGCCGCAGCTATTATGCAATAAATAAACACGATGGTTTGTTTGACTTTGTTGTGATGAAACTTCGCGCTTTTATATTTAGCGGCTCATTAGCCCTTCAGCTCTATATCTTGACTATCTAGGAATGTTGCAAGGCCACGCCATTGTTTCTGCCTCGATCTAAATGTGATCAGCTGTGTGAATCAGTTACGAGGATAGCTGAGAAAAAAATACAATTATATTTAAGTTTTCAACGCTATTATGGGAACATCCCACGCTAGTTGCGATGTTCTTTCTAAGCACTATTTATAAATTAGTTTATTCTCTGCCTAGAGCACTCGTGGAGAGAGACACGTTCAGGTGTGAGCCAAACGTTGAATAACTGCGTAATGACATTTTATTTAACAACCTCTTAGTATAGAAACATGATTAATCATTTAAATGGATTTGAAATTAAGGATCATCATCGCAGTTCGGTTTGAGACAACTGACAAATGGTTTAGCTAAATCTTTAATCTGCTTGTGGGCGGCCATCAAGTGGAAAGTCTATTTTTGTTTGAGGTTGAACATTGTATTGTTATTAGGGCGTAAATATACAAGCCATTCAGTCAGTATGCTTGTCTGCAGCTAGACAATATATTCTTCTTTTAAATATTTTGGATATAAAAATAAAGTTAACTAATTTATTTTATTAGAAATAGATTTGTTTTTTAATTGTAATCTATTACTGTAATACTGTGTTGCAACCAACATGATGGTGTGATACTAGGGATAATTTCCGATATCACACATGTGTGAAAGTCACATTCATTGTATGGCATCCGTTTATGAATGGACATGATAGATGGTGCTTTTATTATTAAAATATGCCTATGCATCATGCAGTATAAGAAAAAAACAGTCTGTTATTATAGAGTATATATTTGTAATTTACGATGTTTACTGTGATATTCCAGCAGAAAATCTTATCAACTATCAAATGTTTAAAGAATCAGCTGTCGTTGTTTTGAACACCAACAACACCGCCCCTAAAATTTTTATTATTTTTTTGTAGTTGTATTATAACTGAATTTATGACAGTACTTTATCAATTATATTCATGTAGACACCATATCAAATCAGAGCCATTGTTATATCTGTGGCTTCTGTAGTACGCGCGTCAATACATATTGATAACACGCCACGTGCTACATAACCGGGCTAGAATGTTAAGTAGCCCTCGTTTATTACGATAAGTTGTTAACACGTCACGCCATGCTAAACCGATGTAGCTACTGTCCTGACGTGCCGTACATCGAAATCACTTTGAACATGGATAGGAAATCGCCGCTATGAGGTCAGAACTATTTTAGATAGAAACGCCTATGTGCATACCTATGTAATTGATATCTTTGGACGTGAATAGGTTTACTTGGTTTATTTTTTTGTTTAAACCTTAAGCAAAAATTGGACTCAATTAACCTACTGAGTCGCAGTCGGTTACAATAGATTTTTAATAATAATGTATGGCATTCTACGACTTGTCAGACTACTAGACATTTACACACGCTCAGGTCAGTGACGTATGTTTTGGAATAAGAGGTATTTTTAACAGTTAATGTTTGTAAAATAGAACTTGTTTCCTTTTTTCTTCAAATTGACTTTTATGTCTTGGATGAGCTCATCAAATCACACAAACAACATGAACATACATATATTGTTCTCCACGGATAGCGCAGTGGTTAATTGATTTAGCTTAGGGCTAAGCAAGCAAAGCTTAAGGCTTCATTATATATAAGGTTCCTTCATTTTTTAAGAATAGAATCGTTTGAGCTGCGGACTGTAACATTTTGACATATTTTTTATAGAATAGGTATGTGACAAAAATTAACCAGCCGGAGGTAAAACCACTTTTTCTTGAATATAGTGGGCCTAATAAGTGGTCACTTGGCTGCTGACACTGCACTCACGGCTGTTGTGGGCTCGATCCCCACACGGGACAAATATTTGTGTTTTCCGTGTGTTGTACCGAGTTTAGGTGTTTTTTGCATCCGTTGTTTATAAAGTCCCCCGCGACACAGGAATTATACCTAGAGCTGGAGTAGTCATTAATAAAATTTAATGTGGTTCGAGCATTTTAGCAAGACATGCCAAACTTTTCTGCTTGAAAGTAGGTACCGTTACTGATATAGGCAGTAGTTTACGTAGGATTGCGTGTTACAAAGTAGTAGGTTTGGAATTGCAATGTACAGTTGGTACAAACGTGACGATTACGCCAGTTTCCTTTTGCTGTACTGATAACCAACGAGAAAGGCCTTTAACCGGTAATGGGCCATAATTAAGCGGTTACTTCTATCCAGTTGCTACACTTTTACTCCATGTCACAGCGTGGAAAATCTGGATCGGAACTCAGGTCAAACCGGTTAATGAGAAAGTGCGTGTAAAATTAATTACTTATTTGCTAACGCATTTTTCTCATGAAGATGATTAATTGCTTAGAAATCTTCGTGTGAGTTAAAGAGAAATCTATACTAATTATGTTAAAGCTGAAGAGTTTGTGTGGTTGAAAGCGCTAATCTTAGGAATTACTATTTTGTACAATATCTGTCTATAACGCAGATCTATAATTTTGACATATTTACGCACCATTGTTATGGTAGAATGTGATAGGACCACAATTATTACCCTACCACCACTATGTAACCACATTTCTTGTAAATAAAGGATTATTATTATTACTGGTTCGAATAAAAAAAATCTTTTAGTGTGGGATAGCCCATTTATCGAGGAAGGCTATAGGCTATATGGAATCACGCTAAGACCAATAGGAGCGGAGCATCAATAAAAAATGTTGCAAAAATCGGGCAAGTTCTCTTATATGAAGCCATATACATCAATGTGTGAAGCAAACGAAGTTTCGCGGGTCACATAGTGTGAACATAAAGCTGAATTTCTAATCGAACTTGATTGCTTTTTCATGAGACGAGTAAAAGTAAAATGTTTGGTATTGGATGTATGTACTTACATGTAGTATTACGTTCTTTGTTTTAGAGTAACAAGTACAAGGACTTGGTGTATTTTTGTAAGGCGACTAGTGCCAAGGGAGCGTGTAGGGCTAACTATATGTATTGAGTATACATGATGGCACCCAGCCATGATATCGCCGTCTAATTTGTGATTCAGTTGCTTACCTTAGGATTACTGTCTGGTTTAATATTATGTTCATTATTGCTACTTACTATGTTAAGACTGTAATCTGTTTGTGTATTATAAATAAATGAATAAATATAAAGCTTCCTAAAGGGTGACTCTTTAATCAAGATGTCATTGTGGTATGCTTATTACTTTGAAGAGTGCCTTTCTTTCCAGTATTTTCTGTAATATAAAGGCTAACATTAACAAACAGAATCCACATATAGCATGTCTCATTGAACAAAAAAAAATGTGTGCCAAAAACGGCAGTGCGTAAGGAATGTAAGCCTTTTTTTATATTACCAAAGTGGCAAATAAGCATACGGTCCACCTGATGGTAAGTGGTCACCTTCGCATATGGACGCTTGCAACACCAGAGGCATCACTTGCGCGTTGCCGATCCTGTAAAAACCTTTTAACACCCTTTTTGAAGAACCCTATACTGTAGTCTTGTGGGAAAATCTCACCAGGGGAGTTCATTCCACAACCTGAACGTTCGCGGGAGAAAATTCCTTTGGAACTGCTTGGTGCGTGTTGTTTGTGGTTTTGGAAGTCTGTTGTTTGGGAGGTCCCAAATTCAGTATACAGTCTGCAACTGTGCCCGGCGGACGAGCAATAGGCTCGCCTTCTATTACGTGTGACCAAAATATAACTAACGAAATGTGGGTGTGATACACTTCTTACGTGTTACTTTACATAATGCTGTTATGTAATGAGATCGTAAATTTGTAATGCACATATATAAATAAGGCCACGCCCTGCTTGAATATACCCAGAGGTATAAGCAGAAGCATACACCTATCCATATTTTCAGAGTTATGTTTAAGTCCTATATAATAGGCGGCGTCTCATTTGCCGCCTACCGGGCACATATTCCGACACAGCTGCTATTGAAAATTTCTTATTAGAAATAAGTCGACGTCTAATAAATGGTCGCAAATCTAAGTTCAAACTTATTTCACGAGATCAACGAGTCGTGATATATCATTAATAAATATTAGCGTGGTTAATTAATACACCTAACTTTTATACATAAAATACTGTATGAATTCGGCTTTACTATTATACAGGGTGTCAGGCACACGGTTGTCCAAATCAAATAGAGATCTGGTTTGGGCTATTGCCAACGTGTTGAACTCATGCAAATTAAATTTTTTTTTTTTTAATTATGCAAAGTCGCACTTTGTTCTGTTTTTAGCTCTTTCCGAAACTTTGACAGCCTGTTATAATTTTTTTACAAGGTGTCTATAGGAAATAATAATTTTAATGAAATGTAGCAATAGTTAACTAAAATAAAAAATATTATTATGACAGCTAAACCCATATTCGTTTAACATTTTTACAGTTTTAGTCCAAATTTCCGACCTTTTATTTTAAAAATTCAAAAGTATAATATCGCCGAAACTGTGAGACAACATTTAATTTGCCTGAGTCCAACGCGTTGGCAATAGTCCAAACCAGATCTCTATTTCATTTGGACAGCCGTGTGCCTAACACCCTGTATAATGACCTCACCTATGTTTAACATGTTTTATAGGTATAAAGTCCTTATCTCGGTAAAAATATCTCTAACCTTTGTGTGTGAAAACCTAGATAACGTACTATGGCAGAACAAACACATAGTATTATCTAGATAATCTTATCAAGCATGGGAACGACTATCAGTAGCCATGGTTAGCATACAATGGGTCATTGCCTTGATTAGTTTCTAAACGATTTGCATATGGCGGACGACGTCAGCCTTCTACAAAGGTAGGGCTTCGTACGTTACTCCATAAAGATGCTTAAAAAGGAGTTGCTTTCCCCGCGAATAGGTTTCTTTATTTCATTATTAGTTTATTCACCTTATTAAATATCGTTTGGTAATCATTTGTTGTCCGTGCTTACGTAATCATATTTTTTTATAATATTAACTGTGATACACCTACATACATACACACTAGGCGAATGTACTTAGTATGTTAAAAGGCACCATTATTATTAAGCTTACTCACTAAGTAGGTATATGTTATTGCATAAATTCGTCCATCGATATTCTTAGGAATTTGATCTAAAGCGATAAAAAGCAGTGATGGCCAAGAGAGAGATTATTGGGTTGCCAAGTAAAGAGGTCATGAGTTCAAATCCAGAACGTGCACCTGTCTTTTCAAAGTTATACGCGTATCAAATTGTTTTGCTTGTCTGAATTCTGGACCTAAAGTAGGCCTATGATAGTCGATGATACTGTGATATTTAGATTATATCCAAAAATGATGACAATTTCATTGATGTTTTATAAACTGTAGCGCGCTTGCTGACAGACACAATTGTTTTCTATTATGACGGGCATTAGTCCGTCATAAGATTAATATGTAGGCAGATTAATACGAGGGGAGGTCCAAAAGTTCGCGGAATGACAGGGAAGGATAATGAAATGAAACATCAAACTATTTTTCCTTTTCAATGTATTCTCCCTTAACCCTAATACATTTATTAGATCTGTCAAATAACTTATTAATAACGTCGAAAAAAAAAAAGATTTATCTTGGGACGTCTAAATAGGCCGAAATTACCGACTTCACTTTATCATCGTCGCAAAATTTTTTCCATGCAGTTCTTTCTTCAATTTTTTTTCCAAAATGATCGCTTGGGGCCAGGTCTAGGCTGGGTGGCGCAGTTTTTCAAAACCGCACCTGTGAATGGCAGCCGTCGCAACATGGCACAAGCCATGTGCACTTGTGTGCACGGACACTTTTCTCCATAGTGGCTAGTTTCTTCCCGATTGACTTGTTTACTCGTTGAAAACTCAAAAGCTAATGGCCCGATTAGGCTGAAACTCGGTATATACATGGATAAGTAAACTCACCCTCGTCAACCCCGCCATTCCGCGAACTTTTGGACCTCCCCTCGTATGTATGATATACTTATATTGTAAAACAGTTTTCGCTTTGAACAATAATACTTAAAAGACGTAAAATTAGAGCCAAATATATGACACATTATCAAAAGTTTTAAATGTATCTATATACCAAGAAAATACCTTTAGTTACGAAGTAGGTATATAATTATTCATTGTGGGTGCAAGTAATGTTAATTACATATGCATTGCCATTTGCTAAATCAGTTATTCCGTCGGAATGTCCGACAAACACTTTTCTCTTACATGGTCGCGACGAGCGCAGTGCGTTGACGCGTATTGCGTTCACTGCAATAGGGGTACACATTTCACGTGATAATGAAACTATTCAATACGCCGCACGTTACACGCATGGGTGCGTATATATAAAGAGATTGCATCTGCGAAATTCTAATAAACATTCTAAGTGTAAAGAAAGTCGGTTTTTCAAGCCATGCATATGCATGGTACGCGTAGACGAGGGCGACGGACCGAGACTCGACCATTTGTTCAGTTTTACTTAGGGAGTTACTAGATTACTATTTCAATTTGTTCTATTGTATTTGCGTTGGAAATGAAAAGTTTTTAGCAAGGTATGCCAGAGTATAGTTTTAGTTTCTTTAATGTTTTTATAGTGCCAAACATACAAATTATATCATTACATCTACGGAATCCATATTAACATCATAAAATTGACACTATCATAGTTGGAACTATGTATGTATGTTTAAAAACATTTGAAATACAAAAGAACTGACATCTATTCGAAAAATTACATCGTCAATATGGAGATTTAGATAAGATTGAATGTGCAACCGATACGCGTGCAAAATAGGTTGTTATTAAGCAGAAAATGTTGAACGAATAAGGAAATCGTATTGTAGTGATGGATACCGTAATTTTCCCCCTGTTTATCCATCCGATTCCTTGTATGGACTGTCAATGAATATTAAGCACCTTGTTACCCTAGCCGTGTAATAATAAAAGAACGACAAGTGTCCATGTAATGCATCGCTACGTTAAAACCTTGATTGCGTTCACGGGATTGTAATCATACCACTATTTTACATTCATATCATTTGCCATTCTTATATCTATGTGCACAGAGTTGACATTACATTACCAAGGTGTAATGTGACTATGTGTGCATATACGGAACTAACGGATGCACTAGCCAAAGTATTCACTACACGTCATAAATAGTTTCCGCTGCGATTGTCGAGGCCTGGAGTAGTATGCGTTAATTGTCGCTCGCTTTAACGAACTGTTATTAGTGACACGCGATAACCAAGATGGTAAAGATGTTGAAGTTTACGCTGAATAAACTGATTGTTCCCCTAGCTCACTTGATCGTTAGACAATGGAGCTTCTTGAGAAAGTCGGATGAGTCTGTTCTAAATCGTAGATTGACCATGACGCTACTACTTACTGTCGGCTAGTTTATTTTTTGTGCTCGTGCTTTATATCATAAGCGACTTGGTCATCTACTAACCTCTGTAAAATCTAGATAATATTTTATCTATATATATAAAACTCTTCCGTTACTGAGAGACTGACAGACAACGCACAGCCGTAACTACTGAACGCAAGAAGCTGAAATTTGGCATGTATGTTCCTTGGGTACTGTAGGGGATTTCCCGAAATTTCCACGGGATTGAGAAGAAATGGATATATAAAAAAACATGTGCGGGCGTAGCTGCGGGCATCCTCTAGTATTGTTATAAAATATAACGGCGATGAAATTTATGGCAGTCACTTTCTTTGCCAGCCTGTGCTGCCGACAGTTAAGGGATTGGGGTGAATAGCAGTTTTCAAGGGGCATCTATCATAATTATGACCTTGGCAAAAGCCAGTCTAGTTGTAAGACTAAAGGCGCCTTAGTATCGATTGTCATAGATGTTTGTACGATATGAATATACGTCAACCTACTTATCTTTATCTAATATTCACACGAGCGCAAAAAATTTAATTATCTTCAGTTAACAATAGAGTAATGTTCTCAAACATTCGTTCAGTAGGAACATCTACAGCCTTTGACGAGTGCTTTAATTATTACCTTTATACGTAAGTGCGCTGTGGTTAGTGATAATTAGTGAGCGCTATTTAACACTTGAGAAGCAGCGAAGTCAGTTTACCTGTTTGTCTATATGGTGCTGTTTTAGATTTGTAGTCTTTTATAAAAAGATATAATGTAACTCATATTTAGTTAAGTATTATTTTAATAGAAGCCAACGTAGTTACAATGAAGAGAAAATATCGCAAGAATCTGATAAGCACGTTATATTAACATTTAAGAAATCCAGGTTTGCGGAATGAATTGCGAGAAAAAAAATACAGTTACAATAAAGTTGCAAGTTAATGTTAGTGCGTGTGTCAATGTAAGACATATCTCGTTCCTCAACTTTCCTCGGCAGACAGGTGCGTTGAACCGTCACTTCAAAAGGAAAAGTTTCGCTTATGCATGTAGGTACGTGGTGTCAATACCAACAAATAATAATACTGCAAGCCGCAACACTTATTGTATTATCCTTAAAGCTCTGTCATCCCACGCACGTACCATTAGTGCTTTATCTAAAGCGTCGTTTGCAAATTTTTGCAACATTTTCTCACTTAATAAGACAGTGTTTCCGCATCGATGTGTTTTCTACTGCTTGATCGGAGTTAATGAAGAAGACCGTTCGAATACCGCAACGGACGTGAAACGTCAGTACAACACATAGCGTGACTCGGAACGCACGTTCGGAACGTCCCTTGTTACGTCTATTTACGTTGTTCGTGCCTTGGCGAATGTTTGGGCCAATATTTGCACTGCAGGATGGGTGTACGTACCGGTGAAGTGTTGTTCAAGTGCAGTGAATTAAGTTTACCATACATTATGAGTTAGTTGTAACCGCAACTGCGCTAATGTTTGTGGACGGAAGAGGTTAGTATATTACTACATAATGCCCTTAAGAATTTCGTCAAATAAGTGTCAGCGATAGTAGCATGGTGGCTTAATAGTGGGATTAAGACATTAATTTATCCTTTTATAGCAGCTTCCCGTTTGTCAGTAACGGCTTATAAAACTCTCTCATAACGTTGCGTGTTTGAATGCAATGGCATTTAGAAATGTAGGTTGGTAAGTATGTGCATACGTACAGATATTGTGCTTCATACATAATGTTTTGCACTTTGCTTTCCATTTTGCTGCATTTTTTTAAATAATACATATAACTGTCATTTCAATAATTTAAAAATGAAATGAAGGAAGTGCAATAAGTATAATATAATTTGTTGTTTATGCGAGCGTATAAAGCAATTAATATCGTTGTATCGTGTATGGCTAGACACAAAAACTCATCTTGCCCATTTAAAAGGTTGTTGTCTGGCGACCTTTGCGGTGGGAATCGAAGCGCTTAACAACCGTAGGGCTTAAACTTGAAAGTTTCCGTTTGACCTTGCCCTCAGCAAGGTTACAATTTTTCACGAATATTATTTTTACCGCATTGCACGTTTCGCCGGTACTTCACTCACCGTCAACTCTATTGTTTACCGATTAGAATGGCATGATTTGTTAAATTGCGGATGTTCGTCGGTTTTGATTCAGGTTTACGTGAACTTACTATATGTCTACGTCCTCGTTGCGTTTGCTAAACCTAAATGTTTTTCATCTACACAATAAGACGCTATGCACACAATGTATCACTTATACACATCCTATGCAGTTAAAAGAAGGAAAACACTCGGGAAACTGGTAACAACCACAAACACAAGAACAATAAGATAAAAAATGATAATATGTGATGTTTGCTGAAAGATTTTCACATTTTCCATTTGATGCCTACACAATATATTTATTAATGGTTGTAAGCATGTTTTATGCCTCCGCTTGAATGGTCTGTCCATGATATAACTTATTGACTCTATGGCTGTTGACCAACGAGTTCCTCGTATATAATATCTATTCGTCGAACTATTGTAAACTATGTAAAATTGAGGGACATAACTAATTGAACATTCAGTGGTTGGGAAATTAGACAGACGACTTGACTCCTTTGTATCAACAGACCGTATATTAAATAAAGACAATTTGGCTTCTCGCTGTACGTTTTTACATTAACATTGGACTCTTGCCAAGACATACACAATACCTGGTACTCGTCACAGGTTTCGAGGTCGGTTTAATGTTATGTCTCTATGATATGATGGACTGATAGCCTGGCTTAGTAACATTAGGCAGGATTATATATCTATGTTGTCTATTTGCTAGTTTTTATACGCTTCTTTGACTGCAAATTTGGTGCTGTGTACATTACCTAGAGGCACAACAAACAGTATCTTTATAACATTTAAACGTGACTGGCAAAATGTGACTGAAATACATATTTGTCTTGATTCAATATTATAAAGGGGTTTGTTTAGATAGCTCTTGCGCTAGAGTTATTTCCCTGTTGCTGAGACCCTGAAAGTGTCCTTTTTTCGAAAAGGAGTTGATTCGAATGTATTCAGATAAACTCTTTGTGCACCACAAATATTTCTCCCATGTGGACCGATTGAACCTATAATAATTGGCGCAGTAGCCATTTATACCACTGGGATATGCATCCAGTTAAACAGTATCATAACCAATTCAATAGGTAACAGTTCGGACGTTAAAAAGTAATAACAAACAGACACACCTTCGCATACAATACTAGCATAGAATACACATAAGTATACTACGTAAAACTAGTAAGCATTTCAAATAAGTTTTTATTCTGTTTGGCAATATTGGCTGGCGGATGATGTTGTTTACAAATTCTGTCCCACGACTACCTGTGTGGTGTAAATTCGCTATTAATAATGCAATTTTACATGCATATACGAAAGTGCAGCTATAAATGTCTTAAAGTAAATACAGACGTAGATAATTAAAAATACACGATGTACGTAGCGTGCAGTAAAGTTTTATGCGTTGTCTTGTCAATACAGATAGACATTAGACATCAGTTCGGTCTGTGCTTTCTCCCATTAAATGTGCGATATCCATGCTAGTCTCCGATACATGTTCATCTTGACGTTGCTGTTATAAAGAACTTTTATATCATAGATTTACGGGTATATATCACCGAAAGGTGCGTCTACATTGATACACAGTGTGGGTAGAGTATATAATATACCTTTCGTTTGAGAGAGTGAGACTATTGCCTTCTGCCTGCCACTGAGAATTACTGGACAGGAAGGCCCGATAGAACTTTGTACCATCAGGTAATCGAATCTATATCGATTGAAAATATAAATACAAACTTCTGCCCCATGGCCGAGACAAAAATGTTAATTAACTAAATACGCTAAATCGTTTGAAAATGTCTACGTCAAAACTGTATCTAATTATCTCTTTGTGTGGACGCACGTACAAAGATACGATTGTCTTTTTTCATTGAGGCCATTGTTTTATTATTTCAGTAACACTTTATTGTTTTGCATGTAACGGAAATTACGAAAATTTTGTGATAACTCGCTTATGCACATGAGGTGCAGTGTTAAACAATTCGGTTCACGTCACGTAACGTTTGTTAGTGATATCGGTGACGACATACTTACACATTTAGCTAAAGAAATTTTAATTTGAAGCGTACATACAAGATGTCCGGTAATTAATGGATAACATTGAAATGTCTTATGGTAGAACTGATGGCCGTTCAGGAAAAAATATGAAAAAAATCTATCCTAACTACTACCTAAAATATGATTTCTTTTTTAATTACCATATTTAACTTTCTCGTACACTACGACCATAAATGAATGAATTCCATCGGTTTTTTGTTGTTTTATTATTAAAAACTAATTATGCTAACAGATAGACAATCAAAAGTATGACTAGCTATTGCAGATTTCTTTTTTTCATTTTTCTTTCTGAACGGGATTCGGATCTACTATAAGACATTTCAAGGTTATCCATTAATTACCGGACACCCTTTATAGCATAACCCGTCTCATACTGAGCAGAGGCACGCCTGTCGATGGGAAAATTTATATACGGGGCGGCTAGTATATCTAATATAACTTACTTTTTATAGAAATGTATTCTATTTTTAACAATTATTTGTATGTACTGGTTTATATGTATGTACGTTTTCAGTCAAAACTGTGCGTAAAACGAAGAAACAACGATCTTTAAATATTTACTTTAAGACAAAGACTAATAATATAATATATAGTATATAATAATAGTTTGACGTATTTCTATCCATACACGTAGTTCCGTTGAGTGGATAAGCATAAGATCACGCACGCATAACTTATTTATTAATCAGCAATATTATTTTCTCAATTTATTTAGCATTGTATCTGTTATTAAAATTATGATCGAAAAATATTTTACGACTATATAGGTAGATAAATAATTGTTAAGTTCTTAATTATTTTAGTTGTCTACGGTCTTCATAAAGTATATATCGCTGTATACAATTCTACATATTTATATGTTGTGCATTTTCTGAATCCTTGCTAGTATTGACACCTGTTTCCAATAAATTCATAATTATTTCAATAATTAGTTTCGCATTACGTTAAATATTAAAACAAAGTAGTCAATTAACTTTCAAAGTGACTTAACAATTTCAAAGTAACCATTGAGTGATGACCCTAACATCTATTAGTAAAGTACCTACTCGTGTAGAAATTATGCCTATTAAAAGTTAATTAGTGGGAGCATACACAGGATGTTCACGCGGCATTGTCGTAAAACAAACTACTAAACTAAGGCTATGTTTATTTCATGTTTAAGTACGATTATATTAAGTTGGCGAAAGGGAGGGCCGTTTGATGACACGTCTGTTCTGTCATCACCAGCCAGATGTAAATATAACTTGACACATGACAAATTTAATAGAGGGTTCCGAGGGAAATGTTCGCAATGACTAAATGAGTTATGTTATTGTCGTCATATTAGTATTTGCCTATTTGTTTTATATTTCGAGTAACAGTGAAATTAAAGATTAAGAATACTATAGTGTATACAATAATTAAAATATCATTATCTAAATGCATGGCGTAAAATTTGATTGCAATTTTGCACTATTACAAATATCTCTTTAAAAAAAATCGGCGTATATGATTTGTACGAAGAGGTTTTATCTGATCCTGTTAAAAGAGATTAAAATTAACTATACATACAAATAAGCATGATTCAGTATGTGCGCTTATCTGATTTGATATTTGTACCGATAGTATTTTGGTATATTAGCGCGAATGACGGTAAATATATTCTGGTTGACCGTAATATTTATTTACCATGACACTTTATTAATTTAAATATGTATGTAAATATTAAATTAACGATCATATAATCGCGACCCAGATTGCGAAACACAATGAGGAAATTGTCACCGTGTCCTTAAATATAAACTTCCTGTCAAAGTGTCCTTTTTAATTTCGGCGGAGCGAACAAAGGTGGCGATGCATGGGCCTTAAGAACATTGTATGTACTTTAAGAACGTTGTTAGTACTCAATGACAGATTTACGTGTCGTGAGCCAGTGTATTAGCCAAACCATTATTTGTATATTGAGCCCATTAGTGGTTTGTGGCCGTGAACTTTGAAAAGGGTTCGGGGTACTGCCGTCTAGAGCGCGTTGTTGGAAATGTAAATTCAATATTGTAAAATAAATGTTTGAATAGATTTATTGGTATATGGTAATAGATCTCTGGGTGGGATTTGTTATTCAGTTATGCATATACTCTAATCTCTTGTCATAATGGTTATTCAATAGAATGGAAGAAATCATTTCGAATTTTCAATATTAAAAATAAAATAAAAACGTAGAACGTACCTAAGTAAACGTAGGTTGTATTCGACCTACAGATGGCCTATCTTTTTTTTTATGTCTTGCCTAACGCTCGGAACTCTATACAAAACCATACACAATGTTTTTTTTATTGTCTGGTTAATTTATGAGTTAGTATATTTAAAAAATTATGATCTATAATAATATGAAATGTGAAATTGGTTGTATATAATATATAGGATAAATATTTAAAACTAGTGATTCGATTCTAATATTCGTTCACAGCTATATTATGATGATGAATAACATAGCTATGTTTTAATGATATAGGAACGCGAAGAACGCCGCAGTTCGCTTTGGTACTAGACTTATGCATCTATATCTTAATTAGAACCCTTAAATTTCAGTTTCTAAAAGATTCAAACAACATGGAACTACAAGCGGGTAAGACTGCCCGCTATAGTTAGTATAGTTTATTTCTTAAGACGACGATAAAAACAACTAGTTACATAAGTGATCTGTGCTAATCTGGATCAAAATATCTAGTGTAAACATCGTCTGCTTATCTTCTCACACGTTCGAGAAGTCAACCGAGAGAAATGGGGTCACCATGGTGTTCGCGTAGCAAGTGACAGTTCGCCGGTATATAGTGCAATATTACTCACGGTTACTAACCATAAATCTCAAAAGTTATTGCGCTCTACCTCGAACAATATTTGATTTTGGTTACGTTTAGTGTTTTGCGTAGGAGCCCTATAAAAAAGGAAACTTCAAAACATTAAAATACGTAGGTGGTTTTGTATATATCATACTTTACGTATTTATGGTCTCGTAAGACATTTTAGGTGTCAAAGTGAAATGATCACAAAAGCCGCTCGGCGTTTTAAGTTGCCAACATTTAAATTAAACCCGAATGTAGGGTGATTTCAAATTCGTAAATGTCATGCGCGTACACAATGTGTGTGAAATAGCAATTAAGGCACATGTCGGTCGCATCTATGTTACACAGGGCACGGTGGCCATCTATTAGACCCGGATTTGGCATTAAGCACGGCTAGTATTGGGATTGTGTCACTTTAAGGTGAACTTTCTTGGACCTACATGACGCACTGTGTGACACCTGTTCATTCAGTGGCTAGGTCACGCATTCGCACTTGGACAGGATGTGTTCCAAGAAATGTTAATATCAAGATTTTGAGTCACGAGGTAAAGCTTACTTTCGGCAATAGCCAGCGAATATCAGTGCGTGTTATAGAGCCAAGAATAATGTAACGAGAATGATTAAGATCGCAACAGTGAACGTGACACAGAAAAGGTCGACAGCCCATCGTCTAAATCTAAACGACCGCATCGTTTTAAAACCTCATTAATTTCAATTAACATTACTTAGCTTAAACTAAATATGGAGTAAGTGAATGAGACAAATTTTTATTTCTTTGTAAATTGTTCTTTGCTAATTGAACAGATCTTAAATTTAATATACTGACGGAGAAACCAATGAGCCAATGACTGCCCAGATGGTTCAGTTAAGAAAATATCTTAACTGGACTAAAGTGCAAATTCACCGTATGGGTAAAAAAGTGCGGTTTCTAGTGTAGGTGTTCTCGGTTTTCCTTATTCCCTGTTTTTAACGGTGCTATTACAAGTTTAATATCACTGTAATGGGGTAATTTCTGCCACTGACATGCCAAAACAGCAAACAACATGTTGCAGTTAGTACTATGTAGATGTCTTCCTTTTGCTTTTACAGAAATACACCAAGTCAGTACATAGTAGGTTATGTTAGATGTCTTCCAGGAAATATTATACACGTCTGCGTCAGTTTTGAGTCCCACGACTGACACCATTCGCTCAAAAGCATTGCAGATTTGTATCAGTGACCTGTTACCTACATTGTATATTCATAATAGAAATATAAAATTAGTTTTACATATGGGTCTATTGTGTCTTCATCTGCCCCGCTATTGTATGGTAAAACTCAAAGAATATACTTACATATTGATAAGCAACGGATATTCTAGTATCTACAGTCATGGGCAGTGTCCTCGTCATTGAAAAGTTATCCGAAACGTCGACGAAAATGTACAACTGTAAAGTTGGATAGAATTCAAAAAGGTTATGTAGTTTTATTAACCATGTTACTTTTGCGTCAACCTCAAATATACTTAACAAATTACGCTTGTTTGATAAGTAAAAACAATTACAAGATAAAAAGCAATGGAAAATGTTAGGGAATGCTGTTGGCAAAAAATATGCGCAATTAAGAAATATTATATAGTCACATATTGAACCCAAATTAATATTTAGGACGAAGATCCTAAACCAGCGATATAGAACTTTCGTTCTGATTGATTTATACCGAACAATAGTATATTAGTATAATTTTAATATTATAATAAGAGACGGCAAAAAGTTTCGATAAATTATATAAAAATAACAGACGTCGTCCTGTACACACGAAAAAAAAACATATCTAAACCATTCTCGAATCCACTTGAACACACACAAAAAGTTTCATCGAAATCGGTCCAGCCGTTTAGGAGGAGTTCAGTGACATTCACACGTACAGTAGAATTATATATATAAGGATAGTCTTGTAATAACTTACCGTTACAACAGCTTTTCTGTAATGTGTAAATCCTAAAAAAGGGTTATGATAAGATCAAGCGTGTTGGGATTTCACTAAGATGTAATCTCAGCTTCACAATGGAAGTCGCACGGTATGATTTCATGGAAACTATTCTGCAATAAAAGTTCATTTCGTTTTTAATATTAAGTACTCGTTTGGCCTAGTTGATATATTTCCTATGTTGTCTAGATCAAACATTTAAATCCCGGGAATTTCACATTACGATTTATGTTTGATATTGTTGAGTGTGATTTTCTGCTTGATACGAAAACTTTTGTATGTGAGTCAGTATATATAGTAGGTATCGGAGCCTTTGCGCAATGTACGTATAGAGGTATATTGCGTCGGTATCGTTGGGCAGATGACCCTTCTAGGGCGGGCGGACGACGCGCCGCGGCCCCCTGACATACATACAAACACAACTAAAATTAGATTTGTGATTCTCTCACTACCACTACACGCTAGACGCAAACGAATGGTTTATAGTATTATTAGAGCGGGTGCGTTAGAAATAACAGTGTAAATGAACTATTACGAGCGGATTTGTTGCTATCCGGAACACGTGAAGTGACCAACAAGCGTTTCATGAGGCTGTGATAAATGTCTTTTGGGGTATTACCTTTAAGTACTATATGTATTTACTAAAATGGAAAACCATTCCGTTTGAGAGCCTTATAAAAGTAAAGGGGAATTTAGAGCAGCGATAGCTCAGTGGGGAGACCAACAGACTGCAATGTAGAGGGTCTCGGGTTCGAACCCACGTCGCGCACCCTCTGACTTTCGGAAGTTATATGGCTTTTCGAAATTATGTGCGTATTGATTGACAATTATCGCCTGCTCCGTGCCTCGGAAAGCACGTTAAGCCGTTGGTGCCGGCTGCCATGAACATCTATGGCAGTCGTTATTGGGAGGGTGTCGTCACAAAAGATCCCACTGGGTCGAAGTGTCGCCGGTCTGCACTGACTGGCCCCCGCATAAGGTAAGATAAGATAAAGGGGCATTTACTTGACATAATAATTACTTACATATGTTTGACAAAATATTTATTCTTCACATTAATTCTTAAATTAGAAGAAAACACCATGTATCAGACAGATGTAGTAAATGTAATGTCTGTTAACTTTAAGATAAACACTTTTTATATAATCCTCAGCTCTTAAGAATCTGTATCGTCCTATCATATTCCCAAATTACGAAAGTACGCATAGTTTTACGTTCCTACGTACTTATTTGTATTTTCTGTTAAAATTACAAATAACATTGAAAACTGATGTTAACCCATGTGGAGAAAACTTTGTAATTTATTAAGCAAAATTGCTTAGCGATTAGTATTGACAAATGACGATACATTTAAAGTAGATTCGCAGTCACTGCACTACGCAATGCATTTTAAAAGAAAACGAATATGTTTTTCGATTCATTTATTGTTATTTGCGGCAGTTGCGTGTGGCTTACGAACCAACTATAAATCGGATACAGACTTATAGAGGTCTTGCAGAGTACTTAGTCATAAATAAAAATTTAAGTTTATGATACATATAATTTCTCGATTAAAATGTATGAAGAAATAAATAAAAAAACAAAAGCAGACAAATTTAAAAAATATATTTTTATGAAGAAGGTTGTTGTTCTAACGGTACCAATTTGCTAAGTTAACGTCAGTCGGTATCGTTCGTTATATTTGTCTAATAAGTAATATAATATAACTTTGTCTCTTTTAATACATACTCGTACATAAATATACTTACGCCTGTCTCCCGAAGAGCTAGGCAGAAACTATAGTTTTCCAGTAGCTACGGCATTTCTGGCATACCTCTATTGCTTCACTCACTTTCTTTACCTATATACTTCATGCTCACTCGATGGATTAGGATACTCTAAACCTAGTCTTTCCTCAGAATGTCCCTGATATGATCAGAGAACATTCGCCAAAGTCCCCCTTCCTTCCTGTCTTATTCTTGTAAAGCTTTTATATTGTTAGCAAATTTTAATTTACTACGTTATTTGTTCATTCACACATGATCGTAAATGTTTAATCTTAAACAGCCGCCTCCACGAATCCCTTACTCTAATTGACCAATCGATAAAAAGGTTCACACTATATGTTATTCTCCGAACAGGAAGTGAATGTTACTTTATCCGTCAATACGTGATTCAAATAACGCTATATTTACTTAAATACTGAACGCTTTGATGAGAAACTTCGGTTACATAAAATTTAGGCCGAACAAACATTTAAATCGTTTAAAGTTTCTTTGTGCAATAAGTAATATTCTATTGATCTTGAAATAAAAAGCACCGTAGGTTAAAGACGTTCATACACACGTCTTTTTATTTTATCTCTTAATAGAGAGTTATTGAGTGCCTCGGTGACGCAGCTGTGACGGGTATGGCTGCGGTGCAGAAGGTGTCAGACTCGATTTTCAGGTCGGGCAAAGTGTTATTGGGTTTTAAATACTTAGTAAATGCTGTGCCCGGTAAGGGGCACAACACACCTTCAATCCTGGGTCCTTTAAGCGGGGCGTGAAAAAGCACCTTCTCAGGCCGTCAAAGTAGAGACCTCAACATCGCCTCGGCTACTATGAGGGCGGTGTGGAGGCCACTGCTCTTAGACCACACGACTGCTTACCATCAGGTGGAGTGTGGTCATTTTGACGAGCACGATAAAAAAAAAAGGGGCAAAAGGATCGCACCCTTCTATATGGGAACTAAAACGTGGTTGACGGAAAGTGGGACCAATAAGGCTTCTGGAGATATAAGCGTGAGCTCGCATTAGAGATAATTAGGGATAATATCGCGATTTACTTTACAAAGATACATCCAGGCTCACTTTGTGGAGTACCTACAACATTTTTCACTTATCTCGAGTCACTTAATGCATTGGTATCAAAGGAAGCCACTTAAATAACTGTGGCATCCGTATCCCAATATGCAGTAACAGTACATTATTTAGTAGTCCTAACTAAATAATGTAATTTACAGATAGTTGCTTTGAGTCTGGGCGTCCTTTGTATCTGTTGATTTAATGCTAGTTGCCTGCGGCACAGGAAACCTCGGGGCAGTGCCAATAGAGATGACTGTATCACAGACTAATCTTGTTGCACTTTATTTGTACATTTTTATAGGCAATAATACATTTGAATATAATGTGTATTGGTGTGCTAAGATGTTATCAAATAAGTGCTGTACGATGTTTGGTAAATAACAATGCTTGTAAAATATGGTTACTGCGTTTGTATTGTCATAATATAATAGAAAGCATTCGAGCAGTTTCTTTTATTAAGGTTATTCCAAGCATATTTATGTGGTAATTTATCTACGATAGCAGTAGATTTGGCAGTTTAATATTGTATTTTTATATTTAGCAGTAAAGTTAAACGAAATTGATGTCCATTTAGAGCCATTTGTTTAGAAATTGACGTTAACGACTAACTGTAGGTGCTTCTTTATGGGTTGGTTATACAAATTTGAACTTTAAATTTGTTAACAATAATGCATAAAGTGAAAAAGCATTGATAATAGTTTTATGAAATTCTAAAACAAGAGTCTCTTACAAATTGTTTTTTTTTAAATTAATGCATGTCAAATATTGATCGCTTATATGGTGATTAAACATTTGGATCATAGCCTCGCGAAAGTAACCTAAAGGATTTTATGACAGCTACTGCAGCCTAATAAAACTCAATCTAAGAGGCATTCTGTACCCAGAAGTACGGCCATTTATAAACTAAGCTGACTTTATTATCTATACAAATAAATAAAATTGAAGTGTCTGTTTGTAATGTCAAAATAACAGCTTTTTATCTAATGCATATGAAAGTATATAAAGTACCTATACGAAAACATCTATTTTTAAAATTTTTGTCTGTCTGTCTATCTGTTTGTTCCGGCTAACCTTCGAAACGGCTGAACCGATTTTGACGGGACTTTCACTGGCAGATAGCTGATGTTATAAGTAGTAACTTAGGCTACTTAGATTTTAGAAAAAATATAGGGTTCCACGGAGACAAACACTTTTTAGTTAAAATCTACGCGGACGAAGTCGCAGGTAACAGCTGGTTATAAATATAAACAATAATCTATTTTCATAACGCTGACAATGAAGATAGACTAGAATAATTATTAAACTTTATTGATGGTTTGCAAACCAATATGCGTTTCACTTGAATGCCTATTTCTAGCCTAAATGCGTATGCGCAATTAATTTTAAAACGCACTTTGGTAGACAAGTAACAGGATATTACGATAACATGTTGGATACATAAATGCTTTAATATTCTTAATAGATACTTTAAAATATTTGAAGCATTTTCGGCCAGACATTGATTATATAAGATAATATATGCTTATATTTATCTTGTTTTTTTATAAGTAATAGTTGCCGTGTGGTTGACATATTTTAAAAGACTTGCAATGCCATTACAATACCTATATATTGTCAAATTTTAAAAATCTTATCTCGAGGATAAATTACCTTCGTTATATTCCGGTCTCCATTTTGTCATAACAGAGAACATTTAATTTTGAGCTTCGTTATAATATACCTAATGAAAGCGAAAATATTGACTCATCAGAAAGTCAAATTTATATGACTTAAACAACATAGGACTTTATAATCAAGTTGGTTAGACTTCGGTCAAAAGAAGTTTGAATTACTTGTTGACTGCCGTCATAAGAGGAAAAATCGATATAATTTTTTTCGAAATTGAATTTTTACTTATTTGGAATCTATGAAAACGACGCATCAGCCAGTATTATTATATTCAATATAAAAATATATAGGTATTTTTTTCTTTATGACGGCAGTGCTCGAGTCTTAGTCATTTCTAATGGAATTCAAACGTAATAAGTTAATAAATTACAGCCCAATTATTTAGAATTTAACAGGCATAATGTTATGCTGAAAGGTAATCGTACTCAATCATTGTTGACATAGTGCAGGAAAACGTACAACACCGGAACTGAAAACAAATATTAATAGTACTCGAGGCTCTTGTCTACTCTAGTCGAATAGAATATTCACGACACGGTCGCCCAGAGACCCGTTACCCTACTCCGTAAGTGGAATACTGATACAAAACAGTCAATCGACTGAATCTATCATAGTAATGACTGTCTTTGTGGTTTGGCTCTATGCGCTTTTAAATTGCTAACTTTGCACGACTTACGACTTGTGATCTTATTTACTATGTAAGTATATTATGGCCGTCACAAGTTTAAAGTTAATGCCATTTAAAATATATGGTCACTATACCAAAAGCAATAGTGTAGTCGTATTACTACTGTTAGTGTGCTGTCAATTGTGTCGATGATCGATATTGTGGGCTTGATCCCCAGGCAGGACAAACATTTGTGCAATCTACGAATAGGCATATAGTAGTGCCGAATCTAGATGTTATTTGTGCTCGTTGTTCCGAAGTCTGTAAGCACATGCAAGTCTTCCCTGACACAGCAATAATGATAAAAACATAAAGAAAGTATTGACTTTATTTGTTAGCATTTTCTAGAGCTGATGTACACTGATTTGATGAGAGAGAAATGTGATGACAAATCTCATTTTTCAAGAGCACATCTTTAGTAATCGTCAAATCATACGCTCTATGTTCTCGGCGTAGGCGAAGTGCTCACTCGTACTTTGTGTCATATGTTTGTGCTTATATACATATGTAGGGCTGAGATTTATGATAACGACCATGACCTAATAAGTGCGTCTACCTATATTAAATTGCGGAATATTCAAAGTCATGATTAGTTTTAATAAAGCGCAACGAATACTAATTGTATTGAAATAACTGAAGCATGATTTCGTAATTTTGAATACTCTGTAAAAAATTCTCACCCTTGATTCCAAATTTAAATGAACGTAATTAACATTCGAACAATACAGTCATAAATTAATTCAAATTTGAATATTTTGACAGCCCTACTGCATGTTAATTTGACGTTTCAACGTTCCCAATTGATGCCCACGCGCTGGCTTGACCCTCTGCAGGCGACCATTCACAAAATTACTATTGAGACATCATCCGCAATAATTATGTTTTATGAGTACAATGACTATAACATCATTGGGTTTATCTACGAAATATTCAATACTGTTCATTCATTTCAGTGTATGTATTCATTTCGATGTTCTTTGTCTTGCCTTTTAAACTATTGACAATTGACATAATTTGTTGGCTAGTTCTTATTGACATGTTGACTACATTTTATTAAACCTTGGCATATTATAAATTTTGTTGTATAATACCCAATTCTGTGAAGTGCGAGCATCATTACACAAATGTTGTTTTAGAGATATTTGATGCTAAGAAAAATTAGTATATTCGTAGCTAAGGGTCTAGTTCTAAATATTAATTTAGTTCTGATACGTTGTGTGGAAATCATTATTATAGCAACTGTGCCAGAAAAGTTATTTTGTGGTAAAATTGCTATTTGCCAATTGCTGATCGGCTCCAATTAGATATTATTGTACGGTGGAAAATACTAAGATCAAAGTGCAAAGATTACCAATAAAATTATCACACAACTGAACTATGTCTTTCAACTTACACAGAATGCTTAAAAAGCGAAAGTAATATTGTGGTTATGTATCTGAGATACTGTCAGTTACTCTTTACTTGTTTAATCTGAATATTTTTAGACTTCTGGATTCTCTTGAACTAGTTTTCTACAAGTTGTGAGTTGATTGTTGGTTTTAAAACACAATATAAATCCTAGAGAGCAGTATGGCGTTCGACATTCTTATGGTTTCATAAACTACATAGGACGTTTGGACGTTGAGATTGGTCAACGAATTTTGATATTTTCATGTTTAAGAATAAACAAATAGAAATTCATAAGTGTTAATTCTTACAGCATCTTGCAGTTGTGATTCATGTAATTTAAGTTAATTCAAAAAGACTATAATTGTAACCGATATAATTGTTGTACAAGATAACATGCCCAAGTTACGCAGTAGCTTAAATCAACGCGAGCCACTCGTGCAAGTAGCTCGTATGATTAACTCGCATATGCAGCACGCGCAAGTATCTTGCACATGTAACTTGCGCGAGCGACTTGTCATATACAAGCAACGCATGAATGACGTGGTGCTTGTGTTTGTTATATCAACAATCTACGTTAAGACGTTATCGATGTGGCCACGCTGCGTAACCTTGTATAACTAAATATATCAGTCGCTCAATCGCGCGATCTCTCAACAGCCAACTGCGGCGATGCGGATACGCGTTTGTTCACAGACCGTCCCATCGCTGGCAAAAAGATGGTAATAAACAAGAGAAATAATAACGGCATAAAAATTAAACAGTTGGGCTTTAGTGGAACCACGTGGCGGAAATGGGCGCTGCCCGGAGCTGCAGCGCTAATGACGCGTGAACACCAAGAGTCCGCAATGGACCGCGTGGGAACAGTTACGGATACATAAACAGACTACTTTTTACAACTGCACAATCGAATCTCATTATTTTATCCGTATTTTTAAATATGTTGTATTAGGACTTTAATGTTATACCTACACTTAACGTAACTAAAGATGCTTAGATTAGGAATTTAGAAGTCTACCACCAGCCTTACCTTTAATAAAGTGAAATAAAAAGTAACGATTTTGATGAATTACGTAGGGACGTCCACTCGTAAATCGAACCCACTTAACCCACTTTAACAAACGAGGTTCATTATCTTACCTTAGTGCAAGACATCAGCAATATGAGCCAAAGTCACACTGCGCTTTTCTAAGGATGATACTTCAATTTATCAAAACGTGTATATTCTCCCGGTAACATTGATTTATCTACTACTAATTATGTATTTTCTACGGCAACTATTCTTATATCATTTCCATTACATGGAAAACAAATTTCTTATATTTTCATTGACAGGAAAACGGTTTCACGGATTATTTCATCGACATCATTGAGGCGCGTGAGTGCGGAATACAGCTCGATGCTTTGTTTCAGACTGAATCGATAAACCCAGATCTTAGAAAATAGGACGAATACAACATAACAATCAAAATAATAAATAATGTCCATAACTATAAAAGTAATTGTATTTCAATTTGGCGTGCAATAGATACGTGATACAACAATACTATAAATGTTTGAAATATTCATATCAAAGCATCGTCTAGTACGTGTGCCGAACACCGACGATTTCACTACATAACAGCCAGTGCGAAGGGCTCCTCGTATTCCACTGACGAAATTTAGAAAGTCCGTTTTATATAACGTACTTATGCATAAGAATCCTGTAATAAGCATATATATGATAAAATCTTTTTTGATGGTTTGATGAATTTTGCTCGTCTGATTGTTGGTAATTGCTCACCCAAGTTCATAACTAAGTACCTCTTTCATTATGCATATTTTATTTAAGTTGTATCATTTTATTCTTTTGCTAAATCGTTACGTATGTTGATATAAAGTTGCCGTAAAACTAAAAGCGATCTCGGTTGTCGGTTAGTCGTTAACTTTCATTCGGTACTGATTATGTCAACACTTGATTTTGCTGTGAAATGAATACATCCTAAATGATGAGATTTCGTGCTTCTTATTTTTAAAGTGTTTCACTTTACTCGTAAGAAGATTTAGAGAAATGGAGTCGATCTCTGTTAGTGTAGAATTTGTTATATTTGTAGTAGGTCAATTTTTCTGTGCCGTTTATATAGATACCTATAACATCATTTGTCCGTGAATTCGTTGCAATTTTTCAACAATAATACATTAGTGGGTATTAAAACAATGAATTACGATGTAAAAGATTAACATCGCTTAACACATGAGAGTATGTTTAAAGGTCGATTAACTGATTAGTCGAATCGTGACAGGGACGTGTCCTCGTGGTCAGGAATAAAAAACAATTAAACTGTACATAGGATTGCATATTTTTAGACGTCCATTCACATTTTCATGTTTTTCGTTCGCTAACATAAAAGCTGATGGTCATCGTAGATAAATCTTATCTAAGATTATAAATGCGAATCTGAGTTTGTTTGTTTGTTACGCTTTCACACCTTAACTACTTAACCAATTATCATGAAATTGCGCATACACGTTGTCGGAGGTACAGAAAAGAACATAGATTTCCATCCAGAAAAATGTATCCTTCCCGTGGCATAGAAGTTTATTGGCGAAATCTAGCATAATGCGGGTGAAACAGCGGGAAAATTTTGTTGTATATAAGTATCATCGAAGGGAAATGGATTATTGTGTTGTCGTAGGCGATAGTGATAGTTTAACAACCTGTCAGAACCCACGCACAGTCGCACATGTTACGGCTGAGCGTGACTGTGAATGGTGCCGACACACTTAGTGCTTTCATAACAGCACGTACTGTCCACGAGTAAGCCGCGCCCTTACATGACACAATGAATGATTCTGCGCTTACGATAATAAACTTTTGTTATCAAGTACACAAGTGATAGCAAGCTACTGTTAATTGTTTACAAACGAGTACATACCAACATATATTTCGTATGTTCGCCTGTTCAATTTAAATAAGGACACAAAAGGACATTTAGCACTCTTAATAAAACAGCGACCTAACTCGAAATTTGGAAGTTGGGCAATTTGAACTCTAATTATGTGAATATAAATTGTACTATTATGTTTGGCTTATTGCAATAGAGTTTAAATTAGTTTAATCCAAAATACTCAGATATTTAATAATATATAATATCAGCCTTCTATAAAACTGTGCCACTGCTGGGCAAGGGCCTCTTCTCAGTGTTAGAAGGGTTAGGGCATAGTCGACCATGCTGGCCTAGTGCGGGTTGGTAGATTTTACATAATATCTTCGAGAACATTAGAGCTATCATGACAGGCAGTTAAAGTTAAAGCAAGCAATAATTAACGAATACGCACATAACTTCGAAAAGTCAGAGAAGTCCGCTTTGGGATGGAAGTCGAGACCTCTGCGTGGCACTCTAACGGTTTCCCAGCTAGCTATCGCTACACTCAGATTAGTATCTGTTTTATTAAAAGTGCGATTTGTACTATGCTCGCTGTTGAAAAAGCCCTGTTAGAGTATTAATTCTAAAGATGTATTCCTTTTGTAGAGTATAAAATGTATATTTATTTTTCTATTCACAGAGCCGCCGCGAGTCACAGCGGCGGTGGGGCCACGAGGCAAGCGGGTGCAGACGCCGCAGCCGGTGCGCACGCCGCCCGTCCCGCTAGTCGTGCCGCCCCCGCAACCGCGCGAACAGGCGGCTGCGCTTGCGCACGCTGCTAAGGGTGTCGAAGCTCTGGGCGTTTTAGTCCAATATTTAGTGTTTCGAGTAAGTAATTGTTCAATAGTAATGAAGAAAGATTGACTTGTTAGAAGTTTGTTTGTGTAAAGGTTGGCTACAACACGACGCAAGTAGCTGGTGCATACTACATCCGCAACTTTATAATTCGCGTTATTGCAAATTGCATATGTAACAAGAATTTAAAAAAAAAATATATTGTAGTTGCGCTTGGTTTGCGTGGATCGTTTACATGAAGCGCACAATCCGCGCAAGGGCTTCATCTTGCGTATGTTACCCGCGTCGTTAACAAAGGCACTGGTGAAATTGGCAACGTAGAATAATAATAATTAAATCATTGTATATAGGTACAGTTAGCATCATAAATAGCTGAATTTTTAACAAATTTGTAAAATTATGTCATGTATTTATAATCCTAATTAATTTTTTATATTTTAGAACTGTGATTATAATAACTATCTTTTTACTAAGACTGGTATAAAAACAAGATATTAATTTAAAAATAAGATGTAATCGATATTAGGAGTGAGGCGTATTTATCATAACAGTTAAATATAACAGGTATCTTAGACTTAACAGCCAGTAGCTGTTATAAATAATCTGAAATAACAGTTTCTGTTCCAAGCGGCAACATATACGACAGTCACAACACCCTCAACTGGTCACAAGCTTTTCTCTACTCATACATATGACAGTTACTTTCGTTAGAAAAAGATAAAAACTGTTACACCTGTTATACTGTGACACCCTGTTACTGCTGTCACAAGCTCCTTCCTTTTCTCGCATATTTTAACAGCTGTGTTAGAAAGAGAAGATACGCAGGTTTCGTTTCCTTCTGCAGCGATCGGATACATCACATATTTTCGAAATGGTTATTCAACCACATTGATGCGTAACAAAAGCAATATTCTAATTGAATTGGAAGTATTCAATTCGTTTATTGCGAACAAAATTCAATGTGTTTATTTTTATACAATATTTATAGATACTTGTTTCCCTGCTACTCACCCTGTACCTAGCAACTAGGAGCAGCTATTACTTTAAACGGGTCACAAGTTTTTATCCATGGTAACATTCAGTGACATACAACACTTTGTTCACACATAGTATGAAATAACAGACTGTTATTTTGTAACAGATATTTGGAACTGCTATTTACATGGAACAGGAACAGGTATGCGATTTTACCTGTTAACACTCACTCCTAATCGATATCTGATTCTCGCAAATGTATATCGACTTATGTTGCTGACTCAACATCGTATATACATATATGGTGACTGCACGAAATGTGCAGTAGTTTAAGTGGTCGCATAGCCACGTGCCGTGTAAGTAAGGTTGATTTCTACATAGGACAAAAACTTGTGATCCAATATTTGATCCAATTCCGGGTGTGACGTATATCTGTTCAATCAATATTTGTAAAATTCTCCTCAATATAAAATATTATCGTCCGAATCAGTCGTCGGTTCACTTAATATAGTACGTTTATTAAGTCGCGGTCTCTATTTGTATACTTCAACAGCCATCGGTCTTTCAGAAGAAATTGTCATGCCGTTACCGCTAGCTCTTAGGTACTTTGTTGGATAAGAAACTCTAAGTATAACTAGTTTCTGATGACTGCACGGATGGCGTAGTGATTTAAGTGGTCGCCTCACCACTGCCACTGCGCCGAGTGTTGCGGGTTCGAATCCCACACGGGACAAAAATTTGTGTAATCCACAAATGGTTGTTCCGAGTCTGAATGTTTTTTGTGTCCATTGTTTAAACGTTTGTAAAATCTCCCGCGATACGGGAATTATTCCTAATATGGGAGATGTCCTTTTTAAAAAAGAAACAAAAAGGTTCAGGTCTTGCTACCTATATACCATCATTTTGTAGATCCATTGCAACAATCGGCACCGCAGGTCATTATAAGTAGGACATACTAATTTGAAATTTTCTTCAGGAATATGCTGAGGTATCTCTATAGCACTATAATATATGATTTTCGTCATTTCCAGTTGGACGCACTAAATGGCAGCACTTGGCGGATGGAGGCGGAGCGGTGGCGTGGCGTGGCGGCAGCCGAGCGCAGCAGCGCTGCGCGCGCCGACCGCGACCGACAGCAACGCGCGCAAAAAGATCTCGATACCAGTCAGTATACCGATATTGTTAACAAACATACCGTAAACTAAAACTATTCAATATGTCTCAAACAAAATATGCGTAGTCGTTTCCTATTCTCGAATATTCCTAGGTGAACATAGTTGCATGTTCCATTATTCCGAGGCAAAGAAATTATGTGATGACGGGCTTGGAAAAATTTATTACACCTTATTTAAACACGTTCTTTTCTTTATATTAATAGACTATCCAGTACATATCCTATTTATAATACAAGACATTCATCACATAAAGAATATCTCACGACAGCGTTATTTTTTTTAAAACATACTTTTGCTGAACTCGTTTCAAAAGAAGTCGAATTAATCGTATTACTGTTTCGATGTTTATAGAGTTCCTTAACCGTAGTCAAAGCTGGTAATACTAGTCAGAACAAATTCTTTACTTTTTGTCAACGCTGTGAGTATTTTATAAACGGCACCGTTTCAATTTGTATTTCCAGTCGCAGAATGCCTGAGCAAGATCTCAGAGCTGGAGATGGAGGTCTCGTCGAAAGAAGAGGCGAATGCGCGTCTCCAGGCTAAACACATTGAGGAGGTCGCTGCACTCGCCAATGACATCAAGGGACTCAAGGTAACGCTATTGTAATTCACAACTTTCATTATTAAAAATAATATTATTAAATTAATATTACAATATAGGTACAGTCGGACATGTCATCGGGTTGGACGAATATTTACTGTTTAGTTAACATTTGCGTTTTTTTAGGATACAATCGAGTCCCTAAAACACGAAGTTGCCGAGAGCAGGGCGCGGTTACACGCGCATAGCGAAATAGAGCGCACATTGCGCGCTCAACTTGAAGCTGCGCGGGCTGAAATCGACCACAGCAAGTCATACAACTCGTCACTCTCATCATCGATCGACACGTCGTGCGATAAGTCATGCAACATGTGCGACGCGGCGTGTGATCCCGTGTGCTGTGAGGCGGAAGATTGCGAACTGCGATTAGCTACAAATGAGGAATTGAGTACAGACGCTAACGAGTTGGCAGCCGAGGTTAGTAAGATGTACTGGCTATTAATAACGCAGTTATAATTACGCAGCCATTGAAATAAGTATGAACACTCTAGGGTTGCCGACTTGACTAGTAGCAGCTTGCACTTTTTAGAATGAATTTTTATGTGTGATTTTGTTATAACTGGAGGAATACTTCCCTAAAAGTAGCAGTATTACTAAAATTAATTTCGATCTGCAGGTGCGATCACTCCGCGCAGTGATCGAGCTGAAGCAGGCGGAGGTGGCGTCTCTGCGTGACGCGCGCTCGGAGCTGACGGTGGAGCGGTCGCGGCGCGCGGCGGCGGAGCGCGAGGCGCGCACGGCGCGGCACGCCGCGGAGGAGCTGCGCGAGCGCGCGGCGGCGCGGCAGCGCGACACGGACCGCCTGCGCGACGACAACCGCCGCCTGCGCGACGCTGCCGCGCGCGACCGCGATCACGCCGCGCGCCTCGCTGCGCTCAACGAGGAACTGCGGTACAAGCTTCGACAGAAGTCTCAGGTACACTAATTTTCCAATAAAGCGTCATAACCTCACTTAGTTACTAGACTACTTCTAATTAAATTAAATTTATAAATGTGGTTCGAGATTATATTATTTAAATTAATTTACATTTTTAGCATAGGTATTTTTGAATTACATTATACATTCACTAATTAATAACCAAATCCGAAGTCTCTGCCTACCTCTCTGGGAAACAGGCGTGAATCTATGTATGTACCAATGACATAATTGAATATTTAAAAAAAAAGAAATATAAATATTGAAATTAAATTTAATAAATCTAGTCTAGCTCTAATTAGTCTATTATTATATAGTTATATCCTAGCCCGAAAACAGTACTAATAATGAATATAAAGTAAAAAAATATGGTAGATATAGCTTAATATCCTCGTGAACATGGCTGCTGCAAAGCAACCTAAACATCCAGAAAAGTGTAAAATTACAATACAAGATGAATAGTTTTACAATTTCAATAGCTTAAATAGAAGTAACAAGAGTGTTTAACAATAGAACTTGTCAAAATGATGTAAGCAGTAAGTAACTAGTGTTTTAAAAAATGAAACGCGATAAAATCCGTATAAAGTATTATAATTTCTAAAATTCTTTCGCATAAACGTAGGACAATATTATAGATAAATATTTTAATAAGTATGTCTTTTAATCTGTGTAAAATATTTAATTTATTATTTGAACTTACAGGTAGTGTCTCTACTTGCGGGCGGCGGGTACATTGAACGACCTCCGATGCGAACGCGAACATCGTCCGGCGACTCAGGTCGCTCGGCGTCTCCAGTACCAGACTCCCCTCCGTCGCCGGCTGCCTCTCCTGCACCCGACTCACCACCCCTACCCGCCGTCAAGGGAGTGGTAGAAAAACACGATTCTGTCAGCTGGGTGCTCGAAATTGAGGAAACACCAGAGGAAGTAGCTACGAGGTAATTTATAGATCATCATCATCATCATCATCATCATCAGGCTATAATAGTCCACTGCTGGACATAGCCCTCCCCCAAAGAGCGCCATAGCGCCCTGTCTTCAATTTATAGATACTCATCATCATCATCATCATCATCATCAGGCTATAATAGTCCACTGCTGGACATAGCCCTCCCCCAAAGAGCGCCATAGCGCCCTGTCTTCAGCTTGCCGCATCCAGCATCTGCCTCCAGTTTTTCGCAGATCGTCATCCCACCTGGTCAGAGGGCGTCCTACATTACGTTTGCCGAGTCGCGGTCTCCACTCAAGAACACGCTTACCCCAGCGGTTGTCGGTTCTTCGCGCGATATGGCCATCCCACTGCCACTTCACTTATAGATACTAAGCTTATATTATATCACGCCTAATGTCTACCAATGCTGATATTGATATGAAGACAATTAGGTATTCTCTATAATACTCACTGGACTGGCTATAAAAGTACTTCATTATGCACTCAATAGCAGCGCTTTAATTTAATTTGGGCACAACAATATATTTGTCATGAGTACGGGATTGCCAGCCCAACGTGTATTATACATCATCATCATCATCATCATCATGTCAGCCAAAAGACGTCCACTGCTGGACATAGGCCTCCCCCAAGGTTTTCCACACAGACCGGTCTTGGGCCACCCGCATCCAACCGCTTCCCGCGACCTTTACCAGGTCGTCGGTCCACCTTGTGGGAGGCCTACCCCTGCTGCGTGTTGCGTATTATACATAGCCGTTGTTATATCTATGAAATAGCCGTAGTATATAAAAGAATTCTAATTCATCAATACTTATGGAAAATTATGAGAGAGTCGGATGCAATGATGTTATACATACGTATATAACAAAACATGACTTTAAGCAAAGTATGGTAGTCTAAAATATCTATATCCTACCATTATTATAGTAAACATATTTCTTATTCATAAGAGATAATAATATTGCTTTATCTAGAAGAAAATGGCTAAGATCCCTACCTAGAAGATAGCTTAGATCTAAGCAGTCTTCAAACTCGTGATTTTCATGACTACCTGAAATGACCGAGTTTGATTATAAAAGTCAAAATTGTGTAAATACTGGTTTGTTAATAGAATAGAAAATATCTATAGTTCGAGATCAACTTATTATTACTTTTTCACTTAAATCATTATATTTACATAATATTGTCTTCTGTTTACGCGAATGTTATTAATTGAAATTAAACTACTATATACGGATTTTATCGCGTTGTTTATTTGACACTGTTACAAAATTTTTTTTTCAAAAAATTTTGTAACAGTGTCAAATAAACAACGCGATAAAATCCGTATATACATAGTACTTCATTATATTTAACTTGTTAAAATCTATCGAAACAAGTATAGGTACATATAAACATATTTGTCTATCCATGAATAGGTAGATTCATCTATAATCTATATGTTGAAACCATTGATGTATTAAATTTTTTTTAATATATCAATGGTTGAAACAATTGATGAATAAGCACAAATTAGTTTTGAATAAGTGATATTTAAATGCGATTTGTGATAAATTGATTAAGCCGGTATAAATAAGAATACATATTTACAATGCCAAAGTCAATGAGCGGCGGTTAACACTTACCATCAGGAAGGCCGCTGGCTCGTCTGCCCCTAATAGTTATTTTCTATGTAGAACATAGTTCACTATGTTATATAGGTACATTGAACAAAACTAATCAGTTCTACACAAAAAATATTTTCGATTTGATTCGAATCGGGGGCAAAATAATCAAATCTCGATGTAATCGAATACTACAAGATAGAATCGAAGATTCATACGGACTGACTAGGTAAGAAAATGAAATGGGCACGGTAAAAACAGAGGTGGTTCAGTTCTTACGTCGACTTCTTTTTTTATTGTTGATTCCGGATTTGATATCGATACTTTTTCGCTGATACGTGATAATATTATTCGATCTGATTCGAAGGGCACTCAGATCATTAGGTATACTGAATTAATTCGTGTCTCGGTTGACTAAACAACATATTTGTCTAAGCTGTCTGCTATATATTTTTATGCATACTAATATGGTTCTTTCGCCGGTAGGCTGGCGCGGCGCTCGTCGTTTCGCGCGTCAGGCACAGGCGCGTGCACGGGCGCAGGCGCAGCGGCGCCGGGCGGCGTGAAGCGACGCGGCGGCGGCTCGCCCGGCAGCGGTTCGCCCGCGCCCGCATCGCCAGCGCCCAACGCGTCCAAGCTGTTCCGGCCCGGCGACCTTGACTTCCCGCCGCCACCGCCGCCGCTCAAGGAGTCGGCCGGCGAGGCCATCTACATCTACGACGATCGTCAGTATTGAGCTCGAGGACTTTGCGGCTCGTGATCGACTAGTCTCGTTGTGAAGTGTGCGCGTGTCGCCCCGCGCCCCGCTGCCCGCCGCCCGCTGCCCGTGAGTTTCGCGGCCCGACCCGATGCGATGTTCTTGCCGGATTATATTTTATTGTACGGTTTGCAGGCGTAGACTTAATAAAAATTGGGACCCAACAGGAGTGACTTCTCTGTAATACGAGTATTATGAAATTGAATACGTATGTACCTAATATGAAAATGGTGAATGATATTACTCGCTCGATACCTATCTATAAACTTAGCTCTGAGGAACGCCATTGTTTTAATGGACTTTGCAAATAAATAATTTATGAGCTTGGAGATGTTATTTTACGTAGATTTAATACGAGTTTGCTCTTTCTCAATAGAATTTAGCTTGAAGTGATAATGATATGTTATTCTCATAAACGATATTAAAATGATACCTACATTAGATGTCTCATGAATATTGAATATCTTAGCTGAAAGGATGTACCTATTTATCTTATTTCAATTATTGTCGACTCCTTACCGTTCTATCGATAGTAGATAAAATGAATGAAATAAGGTAAGAACGTAGCTCCACACTCACTTAATAAGTATAAGTATTGCTTTTCTCGACATTCTGGCCTCTGAACGTTTTTATTAGAATTGGGCTGCATTTGATGGAAAGTGTTTATGTACCTGTAGATTGCACCAATGAATAAAAGTATTTGGTTAATTTCCATTACCTGTACTCTGTCTACTGTTTATAGTATCATGTCTTACAATTTCTGTATCAGTCTACACGAGATGTGACTATTTATTAATGTCTAGTCTATTGTTTATTATTCTTTTCTATCTATCTTTCTGTCACTCTTCTCGTTTTATGTTCCTTCGATTTACATTTCTTCTTTTGTTTGTTGGTGCAATCATTCTTTTCGTTTCTGATTGTTTATAAAGAAAAATGTGCTTTGAAAATGTTTATCCTGTTCAGGCTTGTCAGTTCTAGCAGGTTGTTATATGTATTACTTAGCAATAGATTGATCGTAATTAGGTAGGTATTTATATTGTTTTTGTATTGTATTTTTAACTTAATTATTATATTTTATCACACTCGTTGAATTATTTTGTACAAATAACAATTTTAATTATGGAAAAATTAACATAGTTTTTAAGTGAAAGTGTAATAATGACGTTTTTATTCTGTCTGCTACGGATTTTGACGCTTTCATTTCGTTTGAGCTGAGAGACTTCTCTTTTACTTGAATGTTTGCATTCATTTTCAAGTTTCCTTTTAGTTTAAAAAAGTTTACTAAAATAAACTATTAAACCAAAGAGTTGCGTTCATCTACTCTTTGCCATGTTCCTTACTTTGAACAACAACGGTGTTGCATGATGGATTACATTGTATATTCAGTTTATATGATTTTTATTTATTTTTAAGCTTATCGTTATATTACATTAAATACCATTCCAAAATTAAACTGTAATCATAAATATTATAACGTGATTGCGAAGGATATTAATATAAAAAATAAAATAGTATGTTAAAGATTTTGTGGTTTGATTTTGTTAAGATTATCTCCTATAGCAAGTCATTATTAAAGTGAAATAGCATGTTGCTTATCCCACAATTATTTATATTATAATGTGTATATGGAGGTCATCTATAGGTACCATGATAATGTCAAGTTGTTATTTCCGATACGATAAAATAATATTAGGGTCTCTATTGTGTTACCTAACTATTTTATCCATAATCTAAAGCGCCATTTTTTTTGTCATAATCATCATTTGTCCGAATGATAACTTGCCCGAACTTAATATTACATGTCATAGAATTAAAATCCCTAAACACAATATGCCCTAAATTTATTTGTCATAAATATTACAATCAATAATATACAAAAGACTTAAAACAGTTTTCAATAAAAGTTGTAAGTCCTAAATTCAAATTATTTAATGTTTATTTATCCTAATAATGATTTTAAAACGAATTTGTATTACAAAGCTTGGCTTTTGTCACGGCTCCGGCGCTACGGGTCTCCGGCGGTCCCACGCGTGCTAATCGTCGCAGACGGCTCCTCAGCCCGCGGGCCGCCTCGCCCCTACGCGCCTACGTGATTCTAAATTATACTCTAGGTGTAGGGCAGACAAGACTGCGTGGAGTCGGATTTACAGCGATTCGTTTCTGTCACTACAACCTACTTTTTAGCAAATGTTCTAAGACTAACAATTTTATTATAAATGAACATTCGATATAATAGGTACCTACACATTATATAATACAATACTTAGGACATACGACATTATTTCATGCAAAATTAGGAAATTCAATTATTTTAGTGCCCAATATTGTGACAGAATAGTTTTAGAAGTAAAAATAATCATGTAAAATGAAATTTCGAACTTTTGAACATTATGGTTACTGAAGTTTATGGATAATGATTTTCGGACAAACAATTTTAGAAGAAAGGGAGTACCATATTATTAGACTGCAGATTAATAAATCTTATGTTAGGCATTTCAAGAACGTTTACGCCTTGTGCCTTATTCCAAATGGCAACTTCACAAATAAGAGTCATAATATGTCGCGGTTTTAAATGTACTTAATATTTTTTTTTGTGTTTAATTTACGAATCGAATATATGTACAATATAGGGTCGGAAGTTTTTGATACGTAGAATTTTGATGCGTGATGCGTAAAAAAAACGACTAAAAATATACCTAAGTATATACCGTTTATGATACAAATTTACGTTAGTCTATAGAGTATAATTTTTTACGAAAATAAAGCCCCATTAAATAAATTACATTTAAATTCTCAAAATATGTTAATTATTTGCGACTTTGCAGTTCAGAATAGGCAACAAGGGTTAAATGCTCTTAATACCACGTGTTACTGTCAAACTTGTACCAGTGCTAATTTAAGACCTGGTAACTAACGGACAGATCAGTACATAAAATCGTTAGTTCTAAAAATCTCTTAGGTATTCTTATTTGGAAAACCCTCTGATGTTAGTATACTGAACAAATTTGAGTAAATGTTAGTTGCAAAGGAGTATCCTGGCTCCTATAATGTTTTTTATTTTATCGCGCAGTGCACTAAGTAGTGACATCAGTCAGATTCGAGCGTTTGACTTCAAACGCATGCCATCTGATAGAATTGGCTGACTGAATTAGTAACAGACAATCAAACCATGATATGAGTGAGATTTTGCCGTTGTTTCAGAATTATTGCCCTTTCAGAAATTGGGTGTTGATGCCATAGTCTGTAGTAGTGACGCTGCATGGAAAATAATAAACAAATCTAGGATTCCATGCGCTGATCTATTATGACTAATATTTAATGAAGTTTGGTCAGTATACCTACCGACATCGAAGGGTACCTACTTATTTAAGTTTTAGTATTTTTTATTTTTTATTTAATTGGAAACCAAACAATTGTACAATTTATATTACAAACAGGAACACAAGTATAACAATGGGTAAATGTACAATCCACTACGTTTTCACATATTACTACTAAGTAAGGAGTCATACAGTCAGGTATTAGTACACTAACTTATTAAACATTATCTATCTATGAGCTATTTTAGTAGTTACTAATTCTGTTATTACTATTCTAGAAATGTAAGGTTATCCACTATGGCTTTCTTAAATACATTAGTTAAAATTATACTAGCGCACAGAAGACGCGCACCGAAGCTTCAATCTAATTCACCCATATTCCACAACTCAACGCACATATTTCTATCAAGATAAAAAATACGTGCCAATTCTCGTCTTTTCATTCTGCGGCGACACTGCACTCGTATAATTAGACCACAATATCAATTCTTACTGGCAAATAATAAATGGGAATAATTATTATTATATTGCGATCGATATTTAAAGAGGATAATAATAATAAAAAAAAAAGTAAAAAAAAAAAATTGTGTCAAATAATTCGTTTTACAGAAAGTTATGCTCGGAATCTTCTTTTAAGCAAATAATGCTTGTAGTAGAAAACTCGTGATAATTAACACAGTAATTTGAAATGATGAAATTAACTCTAGGATACATTATATTAAATACAAACTTATACTTTAAAATGTGTGTGGTGTATGTGTGTATGTATGTGTGCGTGTGTGTGTATGTAGGTATGTGTGCGTGCGTGTGTGTGTATGTAGGTATGTGTGCGTGTGTGTGTGTGTGTGTATGTGTGTGTGTGTACATATATGTGTTTGTGTGTATGTGTTTATATATAGATTATTCCGCGTGTTGTAACAATGCTTCTGTGTCCTCATATGTAAGTGGTTTTATCCACTTAATGAATGTTTAATTAATCATTAAGGCATTGAACTTGCGATCGAGAGGTCGTGACACTACCGACGTGAACCTACTCCTACATTCCAACACAAGCCTATTAGCTTATGTAGCTGAAGGGGTTAACAAACATACTAGTGAGTTCGCGGCAGTTTGCGTAAACAATTACACTCATACACGGTTTAACTATTTATATTTAATTAATTAATTTGATAGTTTGCTCTTTGTGATATTGCCCAAGAAAGGCCTGGTCTATAATCATATATTTGCATGAACATGGGTTGCACATTAGATCTTAAAATAAACATAAGTCCAGAGGCCATAGCCTGCCTCATCAAGTGTGCAAATTTTTTTTGGACCAACGCTGTTTGTCATGGTACCCAAAAAATGCCTAACCTAGTTTGGGACCAACGCAATGACGTGCCTTGTAACAAACGATTCTGAATAATAATTTTATTATTATAAATTACCATATTATGTAGTACCTACGTAAGTGTAGAATTTGCCTATGGAAAAGCGTGGTGCCCAAAACAAATTACTAAACCATCGTGATGTTCTTTACACCTACTGTCCGCCCACAGTACTTAGGATATTATGTAAAGTAAGTTTACCAGTATTGACATGTAAATACTCCTCTATCACTTAATATGTTATGGCGTCAGATTTAATATTTTTACATTTCACGTGTAAATATAATTACAATACACACTACCTTTAAAAGATTATTTTTAATACAATTCTTTTATCGTTAATGTTAAGCTTTTTCAAAATCTTTCTGTGCCTTTACTTCCGTGGATGCCATGAGACCACATACTGGCATGATTAATCTTTGTTTTAAGGCATGATCTATCATTGTGTCAAGTTTCACTAAAATGCGTCCAACAGTTTACGCGTGACTGAGTAGCAAACAACCAAACATCTTCACAAACTAACATTTATAATTGACTGGCACGGATGGCGTACCTAGTGGTTTAAGTGGTCGCTTCGCCATTGCCATTGCGGCGAGTGTTGCAGGTTCGAATCCCACACGGGACAAACATTTGTGTGACTCGCAAATGGTTGTGTTGACTCTGGATGTTGTTTGTGTCTGTAGTTTCAATGTTCGTAAAAGTCCCTGCGATACAGGAGTAGGTAATACCCACCACTGGACTCGAGAGTTGCTTGATTGAATACTAGCTTTTGCTCCCGATTCACTTGCGTAAAAGTAAGTAAGGTTAGATTAGTGAAAACAGTACTTAAAAAAAGGCCTATGTTACTCGATGATAATATAACTTTCTAATGGTGAAAGCATTTTTAAAATCAGTTGTGTAGTTTTTGTGTTAAATCCTTACAAACAAAAAATCAAACATTTCCTTTTTATAAAATTAGTATAGAAGAAAAAAAAGTAGGATAGAGTACCTACTATGCAACATTATAGCCACTGTAAAAGTAGTTAACTATCTGGCCATATTGATATGAAACCCCACAGAGATTACGAAGCCTATAAAATTGTGTCGTAGCGGGTTTTTATCACTATCCTTAATCTTTAATAGTGTTTTCACTTTATACTTGCCCCGTTGAAAAGATGATTGTCAAACCAGTTATGACAGATTCATTTACTGAGAAAGTCAATCGGAATTTTGGTTCGAAATGTAATCGAAAGGAAGACAAGTGTATCGAGGCCTACTTCATAATAATACGGTTATTTATAATAACAATGAAGCCCAAGGACCTCAGAACTTTGGCTGAGGACATGTTGTCTGGCGACCCTTCTACCAGCTGACCTCGATACCCCAGAAACCTCATTTACTCATTATTGCGACATTAAACATTGTAAACAACACGTGATATTAAACAGTAGGTACATAGAAATGAATTCACAATGTACTAATTACTAATACTAAAGTGTTACTTTCCTATCACTTATTTATTAATATTTATAAATACAAATAATAAGTATTACAGTACTTACTAAAATTGAAAAAAGCAAAGTTCCTTGCCGTGCCTGTCTGTTCGCGATAAACTCAAAAACTATAAAACGATTCTTTTTGCGGTTTTTACCAATATACAGAGTGATTCGTGAGGAAGGTTTAGGTGTATAATTCGTTAAGGTTTTGTGGAAATTTGTTGAACTATGATAATAGTTGTTGAAGACGTCGGCAAAAATCAAGCCGACTGGGAGCTTTCGTCGAAAACGCTGTCTAATCCAAGGGCGGATCCACCGTTGTGGGCACGATGGGCATGCCCACAACCCTAATAGACTTGTGACGTCACACTTTCACGGTCTATTGAGATTGATAGGCTGATGATAATAAACGCTGTACGACTCCTGAGACAGCGTCAAGACACCTACTTACCAAGTCTAATGTCTAAGGCTTACTGGCTACAAGAAAAGAAGAAAAATAATATTTTATAGATTGTAATTGGTTTGGAATTTAATCTAAACTGTTTGACTATTTAATTGGACGAAATCGGGTCTGACTTCCTCCAATGATTATTTTCATTCCTAAGGCCAAAGTCCTGATGCGCGGAAAAAAGGAAATAATCAAATCCAAAAGTCGTTCATGAGTCATGATGGTTCATGAGCGAGTTCGTACTCCGACTCGCACTTGGACGATTTTTGGGTGGCCACAACCTTTTTTGAGGGCTGGATCCGCGCCTGGTCTAATCCCTTTGAGATATAACAAAATAATGTATTTTGTAGGTCTACAGCAAAGTCGGCGATAGCATGTATCTATTTTTCCAGGATAGCTTACTATACCCATACTAAAGAAATTGTCACGTACAATGCGGTAATTTGAAATCTGTTTAGACGGATACATTATTAATTACTGTAGCCGTCTAAACAGATTTGCCTTTTCAATTTCATGCATATTCTGATAGCCCTTTAGGTATATATCTTAGGAGATATCGCAATATAATACGATGTGTATTATAGTTATATTTTTATGTATGATAAACGCCATGATAATTTGGAGTTCCTAAAACAATCCATAAGATTGGCAGTGAAGAGTTTTTCCATGGAGAGGGTGCGTGTTCGTATTAATATATGTATAGGCCTCAACGTTTAAAGGACTGTATTAAAGCCAATAGAGATAATTTTGAATTAGTTTCATATATTTTAAAACACACATTACAGAAATAAATATCTGATGCAAAAGAAAAATAAGATTTTTCCTTGTAACAATATTTATGGCAAGACTCGATACATAGTTATATACGGACTACTAAATTATACATAGTTATATACGTACAACTACACATACATACATAGACTCACGCCTGTTTCCCAGAGGGGTAGGCAGAGATTACGGATTACAAGATACAACTATACCTATACATACATGGTTTACATATACGCATAGTCCTATACATACTTCCTTTCGCCTTTATAAACATGAGCTAATGTAATCATAAATTCATTTAGGGTGGCCTCGATGGCGTCGTGGTTAGTGTAACCGACTGCCACGCCTGAGGTCGCGGGTTCGATTCCCGCACAAGTCAAACATTTGTGTGCATGAACATGGATGTTTGTCTTGGTCAACGTGTTTCTATGTATAATATGTGTATATTTATAAAAAAAGTATGTATGTATGTATGTTTATCCCTTGTCTAGTAGATACTCATAGTACAAGCTTTGCTTAGTTTGGGCTAGATGGTGTTGTGTGTATGTGATAGAATATTATAATATTAATTATACTCGTAATTTGACTAGACATTGTGGAAGCTAACATAATGTAGATATGTTTAAAAACAATATAAATATATTATATTAATTATTGAATTGTAAGTTAAAGTATACTCAGACAGGATACTGGGTAGTTTAATGCAACTAACGTATCGTAGTTACATTGTTGCTACTCGAAGTCTGTCTGAAGTCTTAAAATACCAGACATAAATAAAAATCTATTGTGTCTAACCACCGGGGTGCCACTGCGACTCAATAGGTTAAAGTGGTTTCCTGTAAGAAGGTTGGTAGGTGGTTGGTAAGTAGTTTCCTGATATTATTTGGTGACGTCGTTGACACGTGGAACTACCAACGGTGAACACACACACAAAAACATCATTGCATTTGCAGGGCATAATTCGAGCTTTTCCCGCCATTTTAGCGCAACCGACAAAGACCAAATTTTACAGGAGAAGATTTTTTTTAAATATTTATATACAGAAATGTGCTAATAAAGTAAAATTTGATGTACATTAATGATTATAAATGTCTAAAAATCATTAATGTACATCAAATTTTACTTTATTAGCACATTTCTGTATAAAAATATTTAAAAAAAACCTTCTCCTGTAAAATCTTTGAATATTATTCAAAGATTAAAATATAAATAAATAAAATAAAATGTTAATTGTTTGTTTTAAATATAATGAACATTGAGTTAGCAATATACTACGTTATAAGCCTTAACTGGCAAGTTACACTGTTGGAACTGAACGTGAGGCTTTTAATTATAAAAATTCAATACTCCTCTCGTTCCGTTAAAATAAATTGACAGTTCAAATTTAAAACCAAAGTGAATTGAAAACTGATTTCAATTTCGGTTTTTGTTCTTATCTAAAATCAGGTTTGCAGTTAAAAACCGGTGTTTCGAGTAAATGATGCTAAACAATACTTTATATAAAGGAGAATGCCATCTGAGGCCAAGAGTGGAGAAGAGGCTAGAGAAAAAAAACTTTCCAGTTGACTTTGTCGTAAAAAAAATTATAGGTATTTACTTTAATTCAAATTGACGCCACTGTAGTTTACAAAAAATAGTTAAAAAGAGTAAGTCTATTGGGCAAACTATGAGTCCAATATATGCCCTCCTGCGCCTTTTCTAGATGATTAGTCAATAATATATGACAATGAAGATAATATAGACGTTTAGTATAACAAATACCGTTAAGTATAACTGGATAAAAATATATTACAAATACACCTCCTATCATAATTAAATAATAGAGCATTGAGAAAAGAGATGTTTTTGAATTATCTCACAGCCAAACACATTTTCGTATAGAAAAATAACCTCAATACTTTTTTTATAGGTATTATTAAAATAGTGGCGTCAATTTGAATATATTTTTTAGATATGCAATACTGTTAAGATCTTAAAACACTAAATTTTTATAGTAATTTTTTATTTGCATCTTTGGCCTGAGACACTATGAAGAATAGGCATTCCCCTTTGTCTTGTTATCGGTCACGGTTTTATTATTATATCGTACCGTTTTATAATCCCAACTAATATAATAAATGCAAAGGTGAGTTTGTGTGTGTCACCCCTAAACTACTCGATCGATCATCATGAAATTTTGCATACACTGCAATATATTATGTCCTTTTCTGTACTGCTAGGAGTACAGAAAAGGACATATTGTATAAGTACCTAACCTACAGTTACGCGAGCGTATATGCGTGCAAAATCTAATTAAATATAAAAAAATATAATAAAACAGAACAATATTAATGAATAATAATAATAGTAAAATAGTATTCTATCACATACATACAACATACATATATAAATATCATATTACATAGTTTTTAAACATATCTATGTTAGCTTATTAACTTGACTAGACATTGTATAAGCTTATATATAAGCTTGTATAAGCTTTATGTGTAATTAATATTATAATATTCTATCACATACACACAACACCATCTAGTCCAAACTAAGCAGAGCTTGTACTATGGGTACTAGACATTGGATAAACATGTATATATATTTTTTTGTAACCTACGTATTATACATAGAAACGTGGCAGTCGGTTACACTGCAGCGACACTGCTGACGCTTTAGTTTTGTATAGTCAGGCGCAAGTATACAGCATAGATTAGTATACCTGGTATACAGTAGCGCCGCGCGGCAGTCGTCTCCCCGCAACCACTCAGAGTTAGGTCGTAGTCCAATATGTATTTATATTAGTAATAATAACTGGTACCAGTAATATATATCCTTATCTACCATCAAGCTATTTTATTTGTACACCTACAACAACATTTCATTAACCCCCACAACACTAAATATTACGCCATCGAGGCCGCCTATTATTACCTTATTACTTAACTAGGCCATTTAATACCTCCTAAATTAATTGATAGCAAATTCAAACTTCCAAATTCAAATTCAAATTACGTTTATTTGCTAGGTTTAAAAGATGTCATAAAAAAAAGTGCAGTTCTGTGCCTTGCCAATATTGGCGTACAAATCTTTATATATTAATAAAAAACTTAAAGTAAAATTATAAACACAAATAATAAAAGATCTATAAAATAACAAAACTTAATCTAACACATTAAAAGATACCAACATTTTTTTAAATTGTTTAGTTAAGAAAGTCTGTGATTGAATAGTAACACTTTTCAGCACACAATATTCTTAATTTCTTTCTAAAAAGGCATACGTTTAATGTTTTAATTGTCTCTGGCAGTTTGTTAAATATTTTCGGAGCTAAACAAAATACACTTTACCACAAAAGCGCCGTATTAACCTTACGAATACATACCTATTTGTTTTTACGTCTATTGCGTATGACAACATCTGATAAATTATTAAATAGATGCGGATTTGTATTAACAAATAACGCCACTTCAAATATGATAATATAATAAAGATGAAAGTGTTAAAATTTTATATTTACTACGGTCTACAGCTATCCGTAACTTCAAGGCCAAACATAGCTGACACATCTTTTTGAAATTTAAAAGCTATATCTTTGTGCGTAGAGTTGCCCCAGAAAATAATGCCGTATCTAAGAACGGATGCCACAATACTATGGTAGGCAGTTATTATTAGTTATTATGTTCTTTGTCTCTGTTGCCTCAGCTTTTGTAAAGTCGTTTTAGCACAGGCACCATTCCTACCAATGCAAATTTAATTTCATATTATTTCTAGTACTTCGATAAAATAAAAAACGTAACAGCACGTATAAATATAATAACTTTTAATAAATAAGTATAAACGTATATTGCTGTATGAAACATGCCTTTATTTTATTAAAATTGGATAGACTTAATTGGAATAAAATTGGAGAAACTGATATCTAAGTAATTGCTTTCTTTTACGTGGATCACCCGCCTAATGACTTTAATTATTATTATACTCAATTTAATATTCTGGTGATCACATTTTTATAACGTAGTACCTACGTACTTATTATAATAAGTACAATGTCCTTTTAGCATTTAAAATATATTTCAGCCAAATACGAATATTGTATCAGTTTACACTTAGTTGATTTAAAATGACGAGAGTATTCTGACATTACTTGGGCCCATGACAAAACGAAAGTAGAAACTAATGTTGTTACGTTTTATGGATGATGTAGTGGTACTGATTGACGTCGTATCTACTTTCAAAACCGAAGACTAAACAATTAACTAATAAATGTATGTGCGCGTATTTTCAAATGCTGTTTATGAGACTACGGGCTCCGGCTTTGGTTGGTTAAACAGAGTTTTTTGTTAAGAAATGCCCAGTAAGAATACTCATACATGAGTGGGACGTGATTTGGTCATATATCGGTAAAACGTGGATGTAATAAACTAAAATACAAGACTAACCTTTGCCCATGCCTATAAGAAAACACACTTTTGACGTTATCTTCTTCTTTATTTCATAGAAAATTTAGCTTTCGTATGTTTATGTTCGCAAATTTTGTATTTTTACACATATACGTTGCATATTTATATAATAGTGTTTTTATAAACATTTTACTTCGAAGATTCCACAGGAATGGTAAATTAAAAATATCAGCCGCAGCAAAACGTGGCTCAGCTAGTGTATATTATATTTAATAAATTTTAGTAGACGACGTGACTTGAATTAAACAAGACTTTCTTAACATTTCTTTCAGTTAAGTATGATTTTACATATTGGTTTCAAGTTGAAGGACTCAATAATATACTCTTGTGAAAAATAACTCAGCGGTTTGAAACACGCAGCGCCTACAAAGATAAGTGGCAACTGTAGCAAAGATGGTTGAAACCAAGGCTTTAAATATTTAAACAGCTAGGTTGTACACACATGAACATATTTACATTGGCAATTAGGCGATAACGATGTGTCCTTGACTTTACTTGTTGTACAAACCGACACATATCGGTGTCATTAGTATGCTACAGTTACTTCACAATAATTAGGATCGTAACCTTAATTAATTGATTGATATTAAGTAGGTAAGTTAGTGTTCACGTGTTTACAGGATGGAAATGTGAAACGGCCGTCAGCTACTTAAAGACATCATTTCGATTAACAATTAACGCTTGTTACAGAAGAAGATATTGAATCATTCCAAAATGTTATTTTTCTGCATTCGTTCAAATTGAAAGAATATAACATTATACTAGTTTCTGCCCGCAGCTTTGCTCACGTAAAAGTAGGTTAGGTTATGTTAGTAACAGTCCTTTTTTAAATAAAATTTGGCCTATGTTAATCGGTGATAATATAGCTTTCTAACAGCGAAATAATTTTTAAAATTGTTGAATAGCTTTTGAGTTAAATCCTTACAAACAAACAAACAAAAAATCAAATTTTCCGCTTTATAATATTAGTATATATATATATCACTACATAGTATAAAACAAAGTCGCTTTCCGCTGTCTGTCTGTACATAGGTACAGACAGACAGCGGAAAGCGACTTTAAAGATCCAAGATCCAAGCATACATAGGTATGCTTGGATCTTTAAAACTACGCAACTGATTTTGATGCGGTTTTTTTAATAGATAGAGTGATTCAAGAGGAAGGTTTATATGTATAATACATGCATAATATAGTAGAGAAACACTGATAATTTTAGAGGTTTCTAATGTGATGTCGTAAATAAACACATTTTTTTCTGCTTTCATTGCAAACGCTGCCTGAACCCTACGAGATGGATCAAAATAATGTACTACAGTATTGTACATCTTAAAAAGGTCTACAAAAAATTATGGTATATGTCTATCTCCTAGGGATAACCCACAGTAACCATTTTTTATCCTTTACTTTTTACGAGAAATAATGGCTTATTGACGTAGCGATTTAAGCAATACAGCATTAATCCTTATCCAATTAAGTAACTTAAATACATTGTGCATTTAATATAGATCAATATGGCCCTTTACAGTATGCAATTTAAATGAATATTTTCGAAGATATTACAGATTTAAAATGCAGGGACATAGCGGTTGCGGCGGTACTGGCCGGGGGGCCGGCGCGTGCGCCTAAGAAAACATGTTTGTATTGTCTAATGTTGACAAAAAATTATAAAGCTGAGAGTTTGCTTGAACGCGCTAATCTCAGGAACTACTGGTACGATTTGAAAAATTCTTTCAGTGCTAGATAGCCCATTTGTCGAGGAAGGCTATAGGCTATATATCATCACGCTAAGATTAATAGGAGCGGAGCACCAATGAAGAATGTTTCAAAATCGGAGGGTTTTTTGTCCTTTTGGGAGCTTCCGCTGCGTGCGCTGCGTAAACAGTTAAAGTTTCGCAAAAATCATGTATGACAGAATTGTTCCCCTTTAAAAGTTCTAAAAAAAGGTCCGGGACAGTATATGTCTATCTTTTAAGGTTGGCTCACTAAACCATTTTTATGCTAACCAAATTTGTTCTAAAATAATGCATTATTTGCGAAGGTATTTTTATAAACATGATATTAATCCTTATCCAAATAAATACGTTATTCATCACAAGTATTTGATTTAAAACGAAATTGCTCTTTATATCATTCGATTTCAATTAATATCTTAGGAGATATCGCAATTTTCAAATAACATCGCAGCAAAATAATTACCCATTACAGACATACAAACGATGTTTCTCCTGGTTTATTCTGCGTGATTTTAAATTAGCACTGTAGGTATATTTATAAAATTTTGTTCAATGGCTCTTATGTGGTTCGTGGATTTAATAAAGAAAGTTTCAGCTCCTTTAAAATTGTATTATAGGTGCCTACGACCCACTCTCTCTCTTGTGTGACGCAGGCGAAGTTGCGCGGGTCAGCTATCTATACTAATATTATAAAGCTGAAGAATTTGTTTGTTTGTTTGTTGGTTTGAACGCGTTAATCTCAGGATACTACTGGTTCCATTTGAAAACTTCTTTTAGTGTTGCATAGCCTATTTATCGAGGAAGGCTATAGGCTATATAACATCACGCTACGACCCACGGGGGCGGCGCAGTAACGATAAACGCGGGTGAAACCGCTGGAACATCTAGTATATATATATATATATAGCTCGCTATATATATAGATACTCGTAGATAATTTTTATTGACTTATTCAGCACAAGGATAAATTTTTATAGACATACAAAACATAGATAAAACCTAATGTTAGGTACTCCTAACATTAGGTTTTATCTATGTTTTGTTTTCGAAATTATGTTTCGTGTCCACTGACATATATGTATGTATTTTTAGAATGACTACACGAAACTAAATTAAATGAAGGCCTGACGTAATTTTTTTATTTATAGTAGTCACCTAATATTTCGTTTATTTGGGTAATATTTTATTTGTCTATCTATCTATAAAAGTGGATCACAAATCTTGTAGCAGTGTTTGGATCCGCAGCATACATTGCATTGGAAGCGAGGTGAGAAAACGTTTTGACATGCATGCAGCAAAATTTAAAATTGGTAAAAGTTGTTTTATAAAATGTGTGACCAGATTCCAATAAATACAGTCTACGTGAGAAGAACGGGCTAAAGACTCGCAGAGCCGCGCTCTAGATTGTAGTCTTAATGGCGGACCTATCCCAAAGACTTATCATAAATTGCAGCTTACTATTCATCTAATCATCAAGTCGTAACATATTTTCCATTGCCATCTATCATAAAGACAGCCTCCATTTTGTTAGATCTCAGATATTAACCTCAGTAGTATGTAATCCAACGAAAATTCATAAACCAGAGAATATTGCGGAAATCGTACCTGCAAACGCAATTCCAACATAGAAACTGCGAGCCTCAAAGCCCCTCTATTTTGCTTCTCTTTTCTATCACGACGCAAGTGAACTAAACATATTGCGAAACTACAACTCAATCCACATAATATGTAAACAGTATATTAATTAGAATTTCAACAATAACTATTTACTCTATAAACATAGAATATATTTAACATTATAAAATATGTTAAACAAAATGAAGAACAAGGTGAATCGTACAAAAGATTTGCAGAATACACGCGTTGACGACCAAACCGTAATCAGTAACGATTATGTCAAGGAAAGTATAAAATGGTGCAATGCTATGATACCGTCCCCTATATATATACATTGCGAAACTGAAAATGGACAATTCGTGAAAAACTTGCAATATGTTCACTGGTGTATATGTGTTTTTCTTTTTTATTGGAGCAGGTAAGGATTGGTATATTTATATTGGACAATATTTCCCTGCCTTTTAAATGGCCACTACTATTTATAGGTACTAATTCCTACACAGAACGAACAGGACAAATATTAGTGTATTTTATAGAGTGTTGTTTCGAGTATTGATGTTTATTGTTAGTTGTCGTAACGGTGGTTAGCGCTCTCTGTGATACAGGAATGTTAAACGGAGCGCGATCAACCCATTTAGAAAAATCTATTTGTGACTCCTGTGTATGAGATCTTGGGTTTGAAGCTTAGGCAATTTTATTGGATTTCTCTGTTAAAGATTAATAGTAAGCGAAGTCTGGGATTGTGCCCGGTAGGCGTCAATAGCCTCGCCCTTTACGTAGGATCTAAAATCATATTGGGCGAAATATATATATTTCGGCAAAGGGGATATAGGAGATATATCTCTACCGACCCCTTCGCTGGTATAAGCGTGGGTCTATGTAAAACAACTAATATCTACGTGTTTATTATACTTTAATTTAAATTCTCTTACTTATTTAAGTTTTGTTCGTACTAATCAGTTGTAGTTTATATGATACTAAGTCTTGAACTATAACATTGCCGTTTGTGTCCTACTTCTAATTTCGTTGTTTCAGTACAAAATGCAACGGTTATTTTTTTATTTCGAGGATGGGTTATATAATATATTATTAACATGTACTCACATTATTAACAACAAATATCAATTAACTTTTATACAATTTGTATTTGAAGTTATATCGCTTGGTGTCTGCCCGTATTCGTTGTTTCAAGTCGTCATAATTACATGATGGTTGATATTTTTGTTAATTTAAGAAAGTACATCGTGGTCAGAATACAAGCAAGTAAGGTCAACCGGGGCAATTGCGTTATATTTTTAACAAGCGCATTTTTAAAGTCTTATTTTACAGAATTCAGAGACTTACCTATTATAAAATTATTAATTATAAATATATTTATTTATTGTTAGTATGCAAACTTCAATTATTAGTTTCCTTGGCAAGCTTTCAAGATAAGAGTATTTAATGTGTTTTTTAAAATGGGAATTTTTACGCTAGTAATATATATATCAACGGGAATTTTGGACGCATTTTCCCCATATTGGGGCAAAAGCATCTTTATAAAATAAAATTATTATGTGCTACTTTTTTGGGATGAATTATTTATAATTTACCTCAATCTGAAAAAATCAAAAATTTGTTAATATCCATATAGTTCAGTATCACCATTATTATCTTATTTTACTCAATCTGAAAAAACATGAAAACAAACATATATATGAATAACTTAGAAATAAGAAACAGAGTATGAATCATGCCTTTAAAAGATAGATGTAAGAGCTAATAGTATTTAATAAAATATGACACAAATGCAATAATCATTCAAATCACAATACCTTATTATTGCAGTATTTGTAGAATTTAAGTTTTAAGCAAGTCTTTACTTTGAGGAGTGTTAAAATACATATAATAATATAGTAGGTACACTAAACAAAAAAGGTTTATGATTAGGTACTAGTTTTGGGGTAATTGCGCCATGTAGACGCAATAGCCCCAAAGTGGCAGACGCATTTACCTCAAATATCCACAATTGATCTCAAATTTGCGAATGCTCATTTCTGTAAAACTAAAACGATTTCACTTATAATAGTTATTAATATAGTTAGATTAAAATATAATGTAGACATGAACTTGAAATCAAAACGGAAGATCAAGGACAATCATGGATTAATAACGATTTAGAAAACTTGCCTCACGCAGCACAAGTTGACACCGAACACGCAATTCTCAAATTGGCCGATATTTCAAAATTAGTTCATACAATATCCTGTGTTGCCACTTTATAAATTAAATTTGGTAGAAAATAATAGAACCAGATGGGTAGTTATTATATTTCGGGTAGGTTTTATATTATCTCAAATAAACATCATTGCCCCAAAGATGCAAACGCCCCAGGTGACTTATATATAAAAAAAAGAAAATAGAAATGTCCTTTAAAAAATATTTATGAAATAGTATGAAATCCAAAACGTTACCGATTTTCTTTATACAAAGCGACAACTTCGTATTTAAACCCCTATTATTAAGATAGAACCTGTCACTGGCAGTTTGTAGACTTTAAACTAACCGAATCCGTTCTAGCCGAATACGTAGTTTTACAAGACTATACTTTTAATAAAATAATATAAAGACAAATTTAGAAAACACAGTGTGACCTCTGCTTTACGTAGAACTTTAATTTACGATCAGTCAAATTGCATATATTTTAAAGGATCTACAAAAGTCTGTCAGGCTTTTAAATAACTTAATCTCAGTGAAAGTGGTTTTAGATCTTGAATAGTATACTAAATGGATTTAGTATTCTGCGTCAATCATGTTTATGTAAATCATTCTTAATATATACAACGGAGGAAAAATAAGCGCGACCACGCGATATTTTCTACATTTATTTTGAGGATACTAAAAAAATATAAAATAAATGTTATTATCCTATAATGCATATTCATTTTGTGTTTATATAGTTGTACTTTTATTTTAAAAAGTTTCTTTGGTCTTGAAAAGTGGGTCTTTTATTACAAGGTCATTGTCATTATCAAAACACCTTTTTTGTAATTATCACTCAAATGTCCTTTTAAGGAACGAAAACCATAAAAAATGAGATAACGATAAAAAATGGCTCATAATAACATTTTGTCGTACTGCTTCGTGGAGTTACGACGTTATGGATTTTTGAAATCAACATTTCAATTTCGAACGGACCAAAATTTAATGAACGGATAAAAATTAGGATTGTGGCGAATGTCAGATGCAACCGCATATTCCCCAATGGCAAAGTTTGGGTGAATTTCACGCATTTATATGTGTATATATTTATATATACATACATATATATATATATATATATATATATATATATATATATATATATATATATATATATATATATATATATATATGACTAATTATTATTACTATAATTCTAACTCCCCGCAGGACAGGCGTTGCCTAGTGAGTAGTGAGTGATGTTGCAGTAATTTTTATCACATTATGTTATCCGAATATTATAATAATTATTTATTTTTTACACTTGTGTTGGTTATATTGAATGCTGTATTAGGTGATAAGTAATTTTTTGTGACATAAAATATCATTATTATTTGGGACTCGAATCCATTTGGGGCACTGACAGTGGCCACCTAAACCACTGCGCTATTCGCAGAAATATAGTTAAAAACTGAGTGATGTGTAGCAAACCGTAGCTTAAGTAGGTTGATCTATATTTGTATATAACCAGTGATATGTAAGATCCATTTTTGTACAAGGGTAAGAACGTGACCTCTTAATATAATTATAATTGCGCCGTACAACGTCGTATATTATTAAATACATACAAATTTGCAATTTTATGTCGTAGTAAGCGATGTCAGCAAGTGTTTGTTTTTTGAGTTTGTACTGTTTTTTTGTCTTTTCTATTTTTATTTTGGTTCATTTGTCACGGTCAAAATTTTTATATTTGTGGACGTCGCCGAGCGACGTCAGGTGACACGACACGTGGTTGGAACTGAAAATCAGTACTGGGGTGGGTTATGCCCTGCTCAGTGTATGCTGAGCGTCCATCCAGATTTCTTAAACACGACGTATCTTTCGCTAATAACTTTGATTAATTGTAACTATTCTTATTATATAAGTAAGTGCGCAGCATCCTTGACCATGTTCAGTAGGTTGTACACAAGAGCATTCATACAGTTATTTTAAGTGTAGCATAGCAAATACAATAAAATAATAGATATTATTTTTGCTCAATATGTTTTAAAACTGCTTTCGTGTAATAACGATATAGATCCTGAATAGGTACCCGTTTAAACTGTGCCGCTCATTAGATTAAACTTTATATTCGGACTCTCTCGAGTCTCGTGATATTGTTAATTACAATGAGTTCTTAAATGACTTTGCAATTTTAAGCATTTCTTTGAATTGCCGGGCCCCCTTGAGCTTTAAGTTTTACTTAATGAAACAAATTTTTAAGTTCGACTGTAATATGGAAATGTACTTTTTTACAGTTTTTGCTGACGATGACAAGCTGCCCAAGCTTAGATTTTACCACGAGTAAGTATCTATATCTACTATATATAACTATCTTAATGTCTGATGTATAACTATATAGATGGCGTAGTGGATTGTGTAGTCGCCTTACCATTACCACCGTTGTTATGCGGGTTCGATACCCACACGAAACAAAAAATTGTGAGATCCATAAATAGTTGTGCCGAGTCCGGGTCCTTTTTATGTCAGATGTTTGAATGTTTGCAAAGTCTCCCGCGATAGGTACATGATTTATTCCTGGAGCAGGCGACCCGTTTTAGAATACTTATATCTATATTGTATTTAGATATTACATCTAAACTTTAATACTATAAGACATGTGTTGTATTATTGTAGTTCCTTCGAAAATTACACCGAGCTCCCGTTCAATGATGCCACTAAAATATTTTCTACATCTTGGTACAACTCTAGTAGAATATCAACGTTTTTCTGCCACGGATTTACAGGTAACGTTTTGATAATACACGAAGTATCTGTAATTAGAGTTTTAAGTTTAGTTTATTGAGTTTATAAGGATTTATATTGTAATTTACATAGAAACTGTAGGCACATAACACGAAAAATACACTGGGAGTATAGAGTATCAGTCCGTTAAGATTTCCATGTTCTAAATGCTAATAATAATTATTGTCGCTGTGTATAAATTTCCCGTGAATTGAACTCCCTGACTTTCCTTTGCCTTACTTATCATTGAAAAGAAATTAAGTATCCATTCACTAAGTGAGTTATTTATTTGGATGTTCGCTATATATTACTGTAGGTACCATTATTCCACAATGCTTATTACTATAATAGGCTTAAGGCAGAAGCAACGGAAATAATAAAAATAATTTACTTCAGGTCATCCCAAAGGGCCCGCGGTGACTGCCATTATACAAGGGTATTTGAAACAAGGGCATAGTAATGTCGCTCTCTTAAACTGGCAGTATCTTGCCTCAGCAATACATAATGGTGTTGCTGCTTCGTATTTAAACTGGGCTGTGCCGAACGCTATAAAGGTAAGTTCTACACTGATTTATATTTGCTAGGCAATAGCCGAACATTCTTCAACTAGCCGACATTTCCGACTGCACGGATGGCGTAGTAAGTGGTTGTAAGTTGTCGTCGGCTCGCAACTACCACTGCGCTGAGTTTTGTGGATTCGATTCTTAAACGGGACAAAAAAATGTGTCATTCATTCCGTTGTTTGAATTTTTGCAAAATGCTGCGACACAGAAATAGAGTAATTCCTGTAGAAAGAGAGAGGTAAGTAAAAAAAATTGCGCTCAGACAAAAGGAATTTCAAGTGACTAAACCCCCAAGCGTGTACGTAGAATGTAGCCAGAATATCACAATAAAGATATGTCAGAATTGTACTCAATGCAAATCCGTCTCACTGCCTAAACCTTCGAGAGAAACAGGTGGGTGTATGTTTAGCTAACGCTTTAATCGTAATTTAGTTAGACTACGTGAATGTAAGATTATAACAAAAACAAACTCTCATAACATTATAATAATCTGATAACATAAACCGTGTTTAATATCGTTTTGTAGCCTAAAGCTATAAGATTTTAGAAAACATGTTCAGCAGTTACGATTGAAACTACTGCAAAGCACTCACATATTCCTATTATTGTAACTATTAGTTTTACTCTTGTTGCTGTTCGAACTTTAGTTAGGCTTAGTAAATAAGGTTCATTTTTAACGGTGCTTGTATACGACGCTAGTAGCTGGTGGGTTACATGCGCCGCCTACACTCGCGGGTTACGTGCGTAGGCTACTCCCGCGAGTTACGTGCGCAGGCTATACGCGCGGGCTAGATGCTTAGGCTACTCGCATGGCCTACATGCGCAGAGTACATGCGCAGGCTACTCCCGTGGGCTACATGCGCAGGCTACATGCATAAGCTACTCGCACTGGTTGCATGCGCGGATTACTCGCGTATGCTACATGCGCAGACTACTCACATGGGCTACATGCGCGAGTTAATCACCCGGCTTACTTGCTTGGGTGCCTCGTTTCAAAAGTTTACTGCGCATATGCGTGCTATTTTTGTCTTATACAAGAGCTATAGCAAACAACGAATATTTCTTATTACATACAGTGAAGCATAATTTTGTCTTATGCAGCTCGGTGACCAATTTGCTGACACTCTTATGAGACTTTCTGAGGCCGGCATGGATTTGAATAAGACGCACTTAGTAGGACATTCCCTTGGCGGTCAAATAATGGGTATGACTGGTAATAAAATGGTTAGCAAGGGCGTGCTGCTGCCATGGTAGGTATTATCATATCTATTACACTATATTAAAAATATGAAATATTACTTTTACAAAATATATAAACGATTTTCAGGATTACTGGCTTAGACCCTGCGGGTATCAACTTTGACTCTAAACCACCACGTGCTAGATTGAATCCTAAATCCGCTCTCTTTGTAGACGTGATACATTCGGATCCAAACAAATATGGCAGCAAGAGAGCCCTTGGCACAGTTGACTTCTGGCCTAACTACAGAAATAATGGTCACGTTCAACAGCCTGGTTGTGTGAACCAACCAAACCTTTCATTCACCCTTGCAGGTAATTTTTGATATACACATGATACAAGACTATTACTTATAAATGGTTTAGGTTGTTTTTAATATTTCCTGTTGTTATTAACAAAAAAGGTAAGCCGTTTATTATTTGAAATTTTATTTATTTTGACGAGTAGGTAAAGCAGTAGTAACGTGTTTATTGTGGGAGAATGTTAGACTGCCACGCAGAGGTTTCAAGATCGATCCCAAGGCGCGCATCTCTGACTTAGCGAAGTTATATGCGTATTAAAAAAAATCATCATCGCTCGCTTTAATGGTAAAGGAAAACATCGTGAGCAAACCTGTATGTCTGAGAGTTATCCATAAAATTCTCCAAGATATGTGAAGTCATCCAACCCGCACTAGGCCAGCTTGGTGGACTATGGCCTTACCCTTCTCACATTGAGGAGAGGCCCGTTCCCAGCACTGGGACAGCTTAATACAGGGCTGATATTATTATTATATTATATCTTGGACAGATACAATAATGTTTTTCTGTTGTTCCCAGATCGTGGAGACGGTAGTACAACACTAGGCGGTAAGTTTTAAATAAGTGACAATATATTATGATTTTATGTTTCAGTCTCACAATATTCAGACAGCATTTATATATGAGTTAAATGTCATTCTATACCTAACTCTAACTTAAACTAACGATAGAAAGACCAAAAAAAATCCTTCGCAAACTATATGGCCTGTATTAATGCTACCATTCAGGAACGTACTGTTAAAAGGACAGAAGAAAGACTTCCTTATATTAACTTCTGTTAAAAAGACAGTTGCGTGCCAAACAGACCGTCAGAATTGTTGTCACATTCGTCACGTAACCTTAATTACTAACCAAAGGCTAGTTATAATTACAATGATTCTTGGCACTGATACTAGAATTACATCAGTCAGTTCTGTCCGATATGATACGTAAATTATGTAGGTAGGACAAATCGATTGAGTCACAGATACGGCGATGATGATATATTATTTGGCAGCGTCCGACATCGTAGGTACATTATGAATCATATGCTTTGATCTGATTTCTTCTATTATGTATGTCGTGAATGTTAACATACGTATGTCGGCAAGTCACTTGTTAGTTGATGTCGCCCAATTAGTGAACCGATTTCAATAGTTGTAGAGGAGGCATCTGTAAGTGCTTAATTATTAAAAAAAAAAAAAAAATTGAAACATTCTGGTGATTTAAAATGAGTCATTGCATATGTATTTTTAAAGAAACCAAAGGAAGCTTCAAAAGCTATGATGTACTAGTATTCTTGTGAATCAATTTAACTAAACTGAAGGCTTGTTACTATTAGGTTCATGTAATTGTGCTATGGCTAGGACTCTCAGTCACAACCTATAAATTCACAAGTACTATCTTTCAATATAATGTTTTGTTTGTTTATTTAGATCTATGTAACCACAACAAATGCTGGGAGTATCTACTCGACGCAATGAAGTTTCCAGGAACAGTCTTGGGGTCTTACGCCAAAAATTATAGAACCTGGAAGAATTATTCGAAAAATCAAAGAACCGAGACTGTGCTCGAACTTGGCAAGTTTGAACCGAATGCGTAAGTTTACAACACGTTGCTACTAGAAAAACTTCGTAATATCAAAATATCTTACGAAGTTTCGAAAAAGCTACAAATAGTGATTGGTCCGTAAATGTAGTACCTTTTCTTAGGTTGTAGGTTTTATAAATGTGGCCTTACTACGTTATTTTTTTTAAATACGTATATTTGTGGGTTCGATCTTAGTATATGATAAATAATAAGACCAGGAAGTCATTGAATCACAATCCTTACTACGAGTATCTACCGAAAACCTTTCATTTCTTTCCCTGTCTTTTATTACAGTTGGTAGAAACAAGTTGGGATTCCTCACTCAATGCTAACCTGTAATGGATGGGTACAAACATCATGTCTACATATATCAGTCGCTAACCAGATTTGTGTGCCTACTGAAAGGCAGTATTGCCCCATGCACCCCCTTCATTTACGTTATGTAGCGGCTGGCTGTGTTTCCATTACTTTGGCATTGCGATATTCAGAGAATAACGTCTTGTCTATGAACGGCACTTACCACTTATTATCGAGTGAGACGGTGAGACCATCTGCCATATACAACAGTAAAAAACCCGGTTCAGTATTTCAAGTATTATGGTTTTGTCGTTATATGTCGTTTAGAGAGGCCGTGCTCATAGAGTAGCTGTATATGTAGAGTAGAGGCTGGGAAGTACTATCACCCAATAGAAAATCGTAGCCAAATAACCTTTTGTTGTGTTTCTACGGTAATCGGGATTCTAGTCTCGTTAAAGAGGTGTTGTGCTATCAGTAGAGTGGCACTGACTTTTGCCGTTTGCTTAGTGGAGGTTCCGGTAGTGGCACCATTTTGAATGAAGAGCTACATGTAAGTAATATGCCTGGTGCTGCAATATTATACTTCACAATTAAAGGGTTATACAGCGTATAACGGAAAGGTATTGTCATATTTAAGCGTCACATATTATAGTCACACAAAATCCTATTAATATTATAAATGTGATTTTGTAAGGTTAGATGGATGGATGGATGTTTGTTGCTCTTTCACGCAAAAACTACTAAACCGATTGCGATGAAACTTATTATGTAGATAGCTGAAGACCTCGATTAACATAAAAGCTTCTGATCATCCCGATATTCCCACGGCATCGGTACTTACGCAGTTAAAACCGCGGAGCGCAGTTATTTTAAAATAATTTGTTTTGATCTGGGGGCTTTTTTCAGACATATGTACATTACGGTCCTAAAATATGGCCACACTTTTCTGTTATACATTGTATGTATAATTGTTTGATAACTTGATTAAATAAAAAAAATTAAATAAGGCTGTAGCGCGAAAGGTAAATTTGAAACTAAAAAAGGCGTGTAGTAGGTACAATAAAATCTTCAAATAAACTGGCTATCCGTAACGTTCCCAGTGCACACATTTGGTACCGGGATATATTTTACACAGGCAGTAAAGAACCGGCGCATCGCTGCATCGAGTACTAAACATTAAACACTAAGAGTGACAGTTGACTAAAAATATAGTGCCTAGCTTACAACTATATTCATGTTTAACAATGTCTGATCATTTTTAACAGTCGTTATACAAACAATATATTATTATTATTATCTACTATAAAAAGCATAACTGACCCATTCCTAGGAAAACGCCGTCCTTTTTGTTTTTACTCCTCTTTACCTATTGCAAGTAGGGTCTAATCCTTTCAGAGGTATCCAGCCTATCGAATCCTCTCTGCCTGGCTTGCCTCTGTTATATTCCTTCTTTATTCATAATAATACTATAAATTCAATTTTACCGGCATAATCGCTGGGCAAGCTGATGAAATATCGCTTGGAGATGAGATAACTAAAATCTGAACATATATTATTATAAAAATTACAGCAGTATGTTATTATAATTATAAAGATTGCCGACATCAGGTGGCATTGTTATAAATTTTTTAAACATGCAACATGATTTAATAAATATCTTGATATTAATTAGTTAAAGATAAAACATGTCAATGGTTTTATCAGAAACGTTAGTCATAATATCGTCAAAGTAACAGGTCGATAATCATTAAACAAATGCTTTTTCTGTGTCCAAAACAATTTATATTATTGGATTTTTGGAGCTTACATTATGCACGGTATACAGTCATTAATACAACCATCAAATATGGCCATACGGCGCTATTCTTGACACAGCATATACATAGCTTTATAATAAATAGGTATCATTTTATTCGTAGCTGATATCATAACATAGAACTTTTATTCCTAACTACCTATTATTACCCTTCTAGGGCATGTCAGACTATTGTAAGTTAGCCTCCTTAACTTCAGAGTTAGCAATAAGTTAGATGTTGTTAAGATTGAAAAGTCTTTGTTAGTAGAGTTGGCTTCGTGAGTATAAACCTAATTCAGTCTAGAATACAGAGCATTCTGGTAACTCATGTTATATATTTTATTGATTTCAGGTACCCCGGAGACTATTACTTCACGACAAGCGATGCGTCACCGTTCGGACTTGGCGAGGACGGCTTGTAACCCACAAATACACGTATATATTTATGGCTGTGATTGTACAATGTACATACTATATTATTATTATGTCGCGACCTAATCATAAAAACGTAACCATAAGATTACTCTCGTAAGGAACCGTCCATACTTACCGTTATCTCAGTACTCGAATATGATTTAACGATAGGTACCTAATCAAACTATTGTAAAAGTATTCTCTTGGTGTAACACGTTGTTACACCTTGGTTTGCTTCACGGCCTACCTCGCGTGTCCTAGCCCGGCGACATCTTCATATAAACCTGGGATTTCGCTTAAACTAGGCAGCCCGATTAGCGATGTGCTTCCGGGCCTACAGAAAATCCGTGATTGTGTTTCTGTGGCGAGCAGGGTTTTCAATTTCGGTGTGCTGTTAGTATACGGGTTAGTGTCATCAATAATCCTTCCTGCTATCAGACGGGTCATATACTTATATGCCATTTTGGTAGTACAAAAATCTGATCTAGCTCTAAGAATATAAGATTGTTAAAGTATATAAAAATAAGTTTGATATCCTTTTTGTACGTATTATTATGTTCGAAAAGCAAAGTAAATATAATCATAGACGTCGACAAGCATCTAAAACGACAAGTATAGTAAAAAATAAATGAAAAAGTAAAATAAACCGTGATAAAATCTATAAAATGTATTTTATTTTTGTTTTTAAACGGCGATATAAAGCGACGACTTCATCTAGTTGTAGGGAGCTTTTCTAGTAAAAGCTCAATTAGGTATTTTGTATGTTCTGCTGACGATGTCTCTGCTACGGAATGTTCTAGAGTGAACTCAACAAACCGGCATAAACACGAGGTGTCTGTTTAACTTACATTATCTACTTAAGTTAATATAAGCGGCAGATACTACTCGACGGCCTGAACATGCTAAACGTGAACAAATCCTCAACGTTAGTGTGGGTAGATGTCGTCTACCATGTTAATAATTTAGTAGCTCACCGCGTACTTACTTATATTTTGAGTATTCGACTCTCTATAATAATATGCGTAAGTAAACCAACTCCACCTATTATTTTATTGATTATAATATATTCCTCGGTCCCGGAATACTTATGTAATATTTAATGCTTTGAGCTAGTTTTATTAGTCAGTAAAGTATACATTTAATAGGAAAGTATATAGTGGGTCAGTACTTGTACCCGCTGAATGGATATTTAAGTTTTTCATAACATTTTTTCTATTCTTTTTTCATGTATATGGCCTGGAAATCATCATGGTGGGTACTATTAATAATACTAAGATATATCGCATCCTCAATAAAAGAAAATGGTTTAGGTATATATCACGCACATAGATTACAAGTATGACTTTACTTACATTCACGTCTTAAATACGAGTACATTTATTTGCTTAAACGCTACAACGCATAGAAAAGTAATTATTGAAAACATAACTATAGATTTAAAATTTGGTTGCCGGTAATTACTGCTACCGAAGATAATGATTCGTCGAATATCAAGCAAATTAATCATCCAAGACCAAGAATTTTTGCACAAATCATTAAAGCACTTAAAAGGCAAATGGATTCTCTGATGCGGATGCCAAATGGATTCTCAACATTTTTATAGCTGCCTCACTACGTACCTGTTCTATTGTTGCCGAGATAAAGCCTTCAATTATAGGTAGAGCTATTGTCTGAAAGTATAAACCAGCTAACTTTAACTGTCATGTTACAATCTGTGTATATTTATATACCCTTTCATTTTCGTGAGGAAAAGACGCAATTAAAGATAAACACACACAGTCGGATGTCAAACGACAACTGTCTAATAATTACACACATACCGAAACATGTATCCCCTGTGGAATACGAACCTAAATGCAGCATCGTAGTGACAAATGGAGCAACCCATTCAAGACTTCGCGTAATTTCAAGCAAAACGATACTCGTGTCCTTTTGTAAAAAATACATAAATATATCAGACGGACATTGTTGTAATAACATATTTTTTGTTTCCTGTCAGAATACCTCTAGATTATAATCTAGGGACGGAAACCTGTACCCGACAAATGTCAACAACCCCTAATACCCTCAGCATTACATCCCAATGTGATAAGGGGTACCTATACGTGTACGATGTTGGTACATACGTAACATATTGTGTACTATTGCTATATTTACTGTTATGTTTGCTTGGATATTTCTCAGTTCTAATAAAAATCGGACCCATTAGTCAATATTGACGATCTCAGTTGTAATAAAACTGCTTCTGAGAATTTCATATTTCATGCCACTCTCTAAAGTGCCTAGTTTATTACCTTAGTAAAATTAGAATGAATTAATACAATAAGTAAATATATAATCCTTTTACTTTCTTTTGAAAGTTATACCTGCAGAGTAAATAAAAAGTTTTATTTTACGTACCTATCTTAAAACCTATTTTGAATAATTCGTACTGTGTGTACTTGGTTGAGGTACCATTATAGCTCCACACATATTGAGGCAATGTTTAGAGGCAGTAGTTATTGCTCTCTATCATATTAAGGGGCTCGTGTTGCATTTGCTTTTTAATATTGTTTCTGAAGGAGAAAACGTGAGCTTCAAAGAAATCACATCATTAATGCGCAACGTATGTAAGCTCTTGAGTTATAGTTCTATCAAAAGGCTGTGTAAAAAGTAAAAACAGGACAGTCCATCAGAGTAACACGTAGAGAAAAATTCCCCTGGGCAAGGTTGGACCATGAGCGAAGCTGTCGCCCGGCACACTGTTTAAATACAGCACTGAAAACGATTTTTAAATGCAACTCCTTAGGCTATGAGTCGCTGGAAGCACGTATACAAACTGTTACAGTTTTTTGACTTGTTGTGAACCTCACGATGACTTGCAGATGTATAACATAAGTGTCTTATGACGAACATTTTGAATAGCTAAACTAAAAATATTCGTGTAAATAGAAGCCATGAATTCAATATCAATATCTCTCATATTCTTAGAAATCCGGGTTAATGAAAGAAGTCCTACAAAGTGTTTGATTTCTTACTTTATTACGAGTATTCTCCAGTTACTTATTGTTTTTTCAAGATTAAATTATACTTTTCAAATCTTTAGTTAAATTTGTTACACAAATTTATGTTTGTAATATTTTATACAAGATTTAGTAGACAAGATAACATTATGCAGCCATTATGTGTATGTCGTAACATGCTCTGAAAATCTCATGTTTCCTCTTTGATAGTGGGTGGAACGACATAAAAGCCTCACACGTCCCAGTGACCAACATGTCAAGTCGATATTAAATAGCTTGCTTACGTGCCACGGACGGGTTTAGACAGCACAAATAAATCGGTCAACTACTCCACGATCTCGTACCCACACAAACAAGCTATTCTCTCAACGTGACTGCGCAAAATTCTTTGCTAGCATTATATTGACTCAGCAATTAAAATGATAAACATTTGCCTATTTGTTGGTTCGTTCCGGGTTTAGGGATAAATACTTACATAGACAGAATACAGAGCTGCGCCGGCACGACTAATTGACCTAATTTGAATAAGCTTTCAGTCGGCATTTTCACGAATTTAGTTACAGTTGCTCAAAAGCAACGCAGATAAATAAAAAGTAATAACATTTTGCCGCTTACGTTTTTAGATTTAGCCGCCGATTCCCGGTATTTTTTTGCTAACTAGAATCTGACAAAAGCATTAGTCTATAAAATGTATTCGATTTTAAAATTGAATCATGCAGATTATAGAGACGAACGATTTTTCAAATGACGAGACACAATAGAATATCTACTGTCCGTGGTCACCGATGACCGCGACGTGCGGCGAGCGGATCAAATTTCAATTCAAAATATGCGAATGGATAAAATGGTTTCATTCAATTATTCACATGGCCAGTATTCATCCTTAACAGCACATTAAGGATATTTATAGAAACGTGGTGAAATGATACGCAGTGATAAAGTGCACCGTGAAACAATAAATTAGTTAGATTTAGTAGCGATCAACAAGGTCGTGTAAAATAGCGAAAGGGCTAAACCGAGCACGGCAATTTTCATTGCGTTTTAACGTTGGCGGGACGCAACCAAAGTCGTTCGGTACATCTGTTTGACAATTTACGCTTTTAATAATAGCCGACACTGCCTTTGAATCGGTCGCGCACGAATTAACAACCGGCAAAATTAAAGCCTTCAAACTTTTTGCAGAGCCAGCAGACCGATAGAGCGCGTTCGTTTTGCCCTTATTTAGCCGCGGGGGGATTTTCTCAAAATTAGAAACGTCCCAAATCGGCTTCGTTACATTGTACGTCGCGGTAATAGAGTTGTTGAGGAAAATATCGAATAGTCTGTTTTGTTGCTTTTGTATCAAGTTGCCGCTACATAAATCGATGGATAAAGTTACTGTTTAACATTGAAGGCTGTTACAATACTCTCGAATTAAGGGATTTATAAACAGCGTAATTGATATCTAGATACGTGTCATGTCAAGTGACAACTCTAAGTCTAATAGGAATCTGATATTATACATAACTATGTATATCACTGTGATCACACACAAGGTGGTGCCTTACACTCACACATAGCTGGCTATGTTTAGATACATTACGTGAAGGGCGCGCCTTTTGGCCTCTACCGGGCATGCTTTTAGACCAAAACAAGCCTTTCTATTCGTGCTATTGTTGTTGAAATTTTTCAAATTGCAACCAAAAATGATTTACTTGATCTGGTAATCAAGCTCAGGCAAGGCAATCATTATAGAGACTTAATAAATAATGAAGCTATGTTTTATTTAAGTATTAATATAATTAATGAATAAACAGGTTGACATAAACAATTTATACCAATAAACATCGGCTCATAGATCGTATCTTCGTTCATATTCAAAACATATTTCAGATACTACACGGCAAGGCTAAAAAAATAGGGTGCCGTACTAAAAGAAGAGTTGGTACTATTATATAAAATGCTTATCGCTACGATGTTCGTCTGTCTGTTACAGACGAGTTTCTGAGTATTTCACGTAAATGATTGAAATTTGGCACAGTTATAAAAAGCAGTTATCCAACTAGATACGAAATTTTCGTCCGTCCGTGAAGTTCAATATGGAGTCGAATTTTTGGGTAGTTTTGGCAGCTGGCATATTATTATGGAAATATATTTTTAGTTCATTGTATAGACTATAGAGTATTAATTAAAAGTGTACTCTTCTTTTAAGGTAGTTTAATTAATTGTTTAGTTTGTGTTAATTATGTCTTACACTGTTTAGTTTTTCATTTACATATTTCAGACGGTGCTGTCACAAAAATGTATTTGTAGTTTACGTGAAATATTTCTGATTTTATTACCCATAATGTTTAATATTACTATTTCATAAATCTTTGACTGAACGTAATATTTAATTATATTTAGCTCATACTAACCACCTTTTAATATATTAATATGAACCAAATAGCCGAAACTATTTGGAAACTATTTCGGTTATGTGCTAGCTTTATTAGGCTAACGCATAAGGTTGCATCATGATTACCTTGTATAATGCCCGAATTTTGTATTTATTTTAGGCATTTTTGTTCATTTTGAACATGTCACTTCCAAAATTTTCTAAACTACAAAAAACAAATACAAAATGTGTACTTGTGTTTCCTAACACAAATAATCGGGTGGTACAGGAACAACTTCATCGATTGGACTTTTTCTGTTAACAATTATAACAACAACATTAGCAGTAAATTATACGGTTAACATTGAAACAATAATATTTCTAAGAAATATCGACCACTTTTGGTGTCTTACAATAATTTACAACGTACACTTGAGGCCAAACGTACTGACCAGCTATAATTTACCTTTATTAATTACTACTACGATGGTACAGCGGTAGTGTATACATCTGCTGTGCTCTCTCTGTATTTCGGGTTCGTTATCCAGGTCGGGATAATTGTCATTGGGTTTTATGGTGAAGATATTCTTAGTAGCAGAACGGAGTCTGGAATTGCGCCCGGTAAATGGCAATAGGCTCGACTTTATTACGTTATTGAGAATTTCGTAATAAAAAACTCAGTAAAGCTTTGGTATCGGCTAGGGTATCGATCCTGAGACTTGAAAGCAACAACGAGGTCGTCTTTTTACAAAGTATAAGGCGATTTTACTTTATATATAACAGATAAGGTAGTACAAAAAAAACTGAAGAAAATGTATACCTAGTATTTTAAGTTCGTTTAAAATACACATACATTTCCGACTAAAGTGGCAGTTTTAATCGGCAAAGAACCAAATCTTTTTTTATAAGTATCTTTATTAATTTAGACACTTTTAACAGAATAGACGTGAAAAGTCCATCAAATATTTTAAAACTATTATGGAATCTATTTACAAAATACTTAATCTAGATAATTATGTATATAATAGAATCAATATAAAAACTAATATTTACTTCGAGTTTAAAGAGACTTTATTTTCAAAAAGATTACTTAATTATTAAATAAAGAAATATCACCGTTCCTAACGTAAAATCTTAAACTTTGACCACACTTTCCTATTACACAAATTATACAGCAGCCCCAGAGAAACATCTTGTCAGAATAAGTTATCTATGACATTATCTGACACTAATGTTTTTTATTAATTAACTTCTTCTCTAAGAAAACTCTCAGTTCTAAAATTAAAAAGCAAAAGCTATATATAAAGATCTTTGCTTAAATATTTATAATTGTATTAGCATAATTCTCAAAGAGCACGAAACTAGTTGGTCTTTGGGTAACTTTTTCCATTATTTATACTAAGCTCACTCTGGTCCGGAGTGTAAGTAATGCGAGTGCGCCACCGACTTCGCTCGTTGTAATTATAGCCTAAGACCTACAAAATTATCCACTAGGACTAGTATTTTCATAATTTATGCAAGCCAAAGTGTAGGGTGGAAACGGCAGGCCAAGTACATGAGTTCAGTCAATTACCTGTACTGTACAGTTCATATACAAGTTTAATAAGAATCGATAGTATCTTGCGAGTACATCGCTATATGTGCTATACAACACACGCCTACATATTTGTTAGCGGCGACTAAATAAAACACACGTCACCACGCCACCAATGTTTCGTGGCAATTAGTCTGCGTGTCGCACGATACCTATTTTTTACTGTAATTGGAAATATCAAAAACTATTGGAATTTATTGGCAAATATAAAATAACGAATCCCGTGTCATAGCTGTTTGCTTATTTACTTTTATTGATTATTCGAAAAGTAATCCGATTTCAAAACGTTGAATAGATGAGATTCGAAGTAGCGTAAACAAAATCTTCGCCGACGGGCTCCGTCAAACTGTGTTAATTTAATCTATTCTTGGAATGAAATAGGCAATTTTAAAGGCTGCACTTTTGAGTAAATGTTATTTGTAGCGAAGAAAAATGTGTAAAAATATTATCTAAGAAAAATAAATCCCTTGATATGTTTTATTAGTACCGAGATTAGATTGTAATATGTTATAGTATAAGAATATATTTGAGAAGGAATAACGAAGACACAGCGAGGAGAGCAAAACAAATTTGCCAAATTCTTAGTCACATTTATATGCTGCGCTGACAGCATCTACACAACAAGATATAAGTACAAAGTCCGCTTATCTTCTATTCCATTAGTCTCATTTGTTATACCTACTGAAATACACATTAGCAAAACTACAAACCTTTTTTAAGCTTTAAGCGAGGCGACACGCCAGGTTATAATGTATTATGCCAAGCTTAAATAATATTATCACGTTTGAAAGTCAACGTTTTTTAATAATTAAGTACCTCATTTCAATTAAAAAGAGAGTTAAAATATGCTCAAAGTAGGTGTGCGAATTCAAATTCTGTCGAAGTCTCAAGTTTGTTAAATTTGACAGCTTTATTTAATAAAATGATATAGCTACATATTTAGAACATTTTCAAAATGAAGTAGGCTTATCTTTACTAACATTATTTTTTGAATAAGTAAAACAAATGATGAAGATAAGAAAATTAAAGACAAATAAGTTGCAAGAAGGTATAACTCAGTCCAATATGTACGTTATTCCTACACTATACATATATTTATGTTTATAAAGGTAAAAATAATACACAAGGACGAGGTACGAGTATTTATGACAAAAAGTAGGGCGGGTAAAAAGGTAAACAAATATCCCATTACGAAATGGAGAGTATTAAATGTGGTCGAATAACACATCTAAAGTGGTCGCTCGGTAGCTCTATTGCCCCTTCAATAACCACACAACAGGAAAACATATTATTGAAAATAGGGCACTTACCGTACGAATGACGGTTTGGCTTCCCATTAATTACTGAACTAGCACCTCAAGGTTTATTAATGGAAGTGAAAAGCCCGATTGGCAGGTAAATGAATAAGGGCAGAGAGTTCTTAGTTCATAGAACTAATGCAACGTCCTTAAACTTATTGACCAACGTTAGTCATTCTAATGCGAACATAAATTGCGGGTTCCCAGTCGCTTTATTGAGCTACCATTCGTATTGCATTTCATTATTAAAAAAGTAAACTTATGAAAGGCGTCAGGGTTGTCCGTGTGAGCTTAGGATGGTATCGATATGATACCGCGATATTCGTAGCTTTTTATGGCTAATAGATAATGTTATAATAGGAAATATATATTACATATCGTATTTCATTCCAGTTCGTTCCCAAGTAACCGTCACCGTGTCTTTGTTTCCTGTTGATATCCACAACCGCTCTACCAAAAATTACAAAGTTATTCAGCAATCGGGGTCAAATCGTTGTCGTACTTGTAATAGGGATGAAGTTTGGTATGTAATTAGGTTCAAGTAGGTAAGGACACAACCATAAATCAATACTACAAATGAAGTGAATTAAACAAAATTTTCAGTATAACATTTTACTCTAATAATGTCGATGGATCATGAAAGTCACGAACAAAATAAACCTCAAAAATCAAAGCAAAGTAAATTACTTTTAACATAGAAAACAATTTATTGCTTGATGAAATCGACTTTTCACTTTACTGATGTTGCGAATATTTCTCTTAGAAAGAATAGCACATGTGACTGGCCTGCATTAATGCACTACAGTTATATACTCTGAAGTATATCTTCTCGTGGACTTTAGTATTGTTTTGAAAATAAAGTGTTATTAAAAATGCCTATTAATTTTCTTTGTTGGCCCGGAGTATAAATAAAACGGATATATCTTTATTTTGTGATACTCAGCGAGGCAGCAAGTTAAATTTAGAACATTACATACTCCTAATCTCATAGTTTTAAATTTAATATAAAAGTGAAGTAAATACAATACAAAATAAGTCATAGCGACTACCTTCACAGAATATCATAAATATAATAAATGATTCGTTCGCTTCCTAAAAAAAGATAGATAGAGCTTATTGAATCTGATGTAAATTAAAAGAAGGTTACGAAATTCTACTGTGGACGAATTCAGTAAGCTCTTTGTCAGTTTTTATTAATTGCTTATATCTATCTGAATATCTTTCTGACGTTAAATTGTTATTGAATATGAAATAACAGTAATATCTATCTTGTATCGTAGTAACGTTGTTGTGTAATACACAAATGTAAGTAAGAGATTGTGAAAATATTTGGCTGCACTAAAAATAATAAAATACCTAACATCTACGTTGCCGTAAAATATACTCTCCGTTAACATGTTTAAATTATAATTATAAATATATCAGATAGGAAAGCCACGTAGAGCCCCACGGGTAGGCACGCGACGTCACTTCAGCCCTACGCGCGGCCTGGCGGGTCAGCAACCGTGCGGTCCATCGAACCTCGTCAAATATTAAAAAGAGGACTGAATCGACTTTCAACTTTCTCATGTACATTAATATGAGTATTGCGGTATTATTTATGCATGTTATGCAAATAGAAATATAACATAATGCATTAGTTACAAAAGGATTTTCATGTTTATTAACGTTTTATATTCACGATTTATTTATAGAGTCGGCTGTCGGTTGTCGCTGAATAAAAATAAGTAACCAAATTTGACAGGCACAACTAAAATGTTTTTAATTATGTTAATGCCAGTTCTGTCGACTGAAGCGTCCAGATATGTAAAGTAGAATATCAGCATATACATATTATGTCTGTTATATAAGTAACATAGGCTGGCATAGAATATAAGTTCCGAGGAAGCGGCGGCGCGCGGCGTGGACATCGCTACTCAAACATAGGGTTGTTACGGCTTTACCAATAAGCGATGAGCAAGCGATTTCCTCCACTTGTCAACTACACATAATAACATGCTCGTGTTTTCTTTACTCCATACCCAGGGCTGACACACACAAAATGTTTTAAACATTTCATTTCCTATTTCGCTACGCAAGATATCCTGGATATTGGGTTTATAACAATTCATTTCCTGGAGATAGGTATTACAATTGGCAGGCTACCAAAATGGAGGACTTCCGAATTGTATTGCCAAGAAAAAATGCTGGTTCCATCTCGCTTCATTTAGGTCGCATGACTTACGTTCTGCACTCCGAGTGCTAATTGTGCAATTTTATATTAAGTAGCTCTTCAGCCATTCGCTTCTTTAAGAACGTGGTATCATTTTATATTTGATATTTGCTGCTATTATAGTTTTGTGAACTTATTCTATTGCTTTTGATACAAAACCTCATGCATAAAGTAGAAAATTATATGCAGAAATACTATTTATTTTAGATATATTTGTTATAATATGGTGCAATGTTAGATTTCTAAAGTTACTATGAAATGCATATTGTTTCAAAATAGTGACGGGATTTCAATTTATAAACTGTAAATTCAATACAATGCCTAAAAATTTAATTCAATTTTTAAGCATTGTCTTGTAATCTTGAATGAATGTAAGTCACCTATTTACACTAATCATTAATTAATTCAGACCTGAGTATTCACAGTCTATAATTTTCTATACGCTGATAGAGCCCGGCTTATAGACAATTGAAGACTGTGAAAGCTCAGGTTTGAATTGCGGGTCGCATAAAATGTTACTGAATTTAGGTAAGGTAATTTTCAGTGGGTATTTGGATTGTCCATGTATACTGCACATCGCCACAGTAATAAACTCGTCCCCAATTAAGGCATCCAAATATAGTTAGCGAAATGTGGGTGTTATACGTATACTATATATAATGCTATACCATTCAGTGATATTCAGGCGTGGCACTATGTTAAGTTATGTAAAGCATCTTTGTTCCTTCGTATGGTTTTTATTAACACTAGACCTGATTTGTGTGGTGAACAGAAATAGCATAAAACTGAATATATTCATCGGTCGCTTTATGAATAGTATTATAAATATGATACGATATTTAAAATAGCAAATGTCAATGACCTCTTTTAAATTCAGAATACAGGGAAAAGGCCCAAATGTTTTGCGGTTTTAGGATAAAAACATAAACTATGTATTATCCAATTAACAATGTTCACAATTTGTGAATTTAAACGATACACATTTCGTGCTGTGAACACTGACCAATTAATATTAACCGAGGAATTGTTTGTGTTATATTTATTATTTTATTTTCAATTAAGCTTACTTTTAGGCAGCTATATTGTATAAAGCTAAAATACTTCACTAAATTGAAAATAACGTTTGCATAGTTTAATGGGGATTTTTATATAAAATATTAGTTTGTTATCATACACACATTATTATTTTAATAAAAATAGCAGGTCACTGTTTTCACGAAATATTATTCAAACATTGAAATAAATATCCAAGGGGTGTTTATTATGTCTATCGTCTATGCGGATGGCGAAGTTACGTAAATGGTCACCTCGTCATTGCCAATGCGGCGAGTGTTATGGGTTCGAACTTCAGACAGGACAATATAATTTGTGTGATACACAAATAGTTCTTCCATGTCTGGTTGTGTTTTGTGTCTGTTCTTTTAATAATTGTACGGCCCACCTGGCCCTACCTTATAGGCGCCAATATAATATTAATAGATATAATTTAAAAAAAATGTTTTTGTCGGCTGAAAACAACATTTTAATAGATTTTAGATAAAATTTGAGTAACATTTAAATGTATTTAGGATAATAAGTAAATTAGCCGGCGACGAAACACATCGGTGCATTATGTCAGCATTATGTCTGGTATTCGTAATCCGGAGGTTAGATGAAAAATTAAAGGCGTACAAATCAAAATATGAATTTATGACGTATCATGTAATAATAAAAAAAAAAAAGGGAATACTGTTAATAAAAAAGTGGAATGACTTTGGCTCAAGTTCTTACTTTAGATAGTTAATAAATCATAGTACCTACATGAAAAATCATAATTTCTAAAACGTTTACTTGTTTTAAATTTCTATCAATGTTCTGTCCAAACATTCGACAGCTGACAATAACAAGTGCGAATCTAAGAATCGAAAAGTAACAGTTTTGGCTAGACGTAATTATTCATTGGAATATTTAGTCTAGGATTATTAAATTGACTCCTATCAAGATCGCCGGCTTTCAGCTGTTTCATGTTTGTAGTTGGAGATCGATGAACTTCACAACTGTGATTATCGTTTTTCATATTTTTTATTCCTTGAGATAGCAGGTAATAATTGCATTGTATATATAATATAATATCAGCACTGTATTAAGCTGCTTTACATTACTGGGCACGGGCGTCTTATCAGTGCGAAAAGGATAAAGCCATAGCCCACTACGCTGGCCCAGTGCGAGTTGGCTGACTTCACATATCTTCGAGAAAATTGTGAAGGACTCTCGGACATCTCGTTTCTTCACGATGTTTTCTTTTCTACAGCGAGTAACTATTAACTAATTAATACGCACATCATTTCGAAAAGTCAGAGTTGCGTGCCTTGGTATTGAACTCGAGACCTCTGCGTTGCAGACCAACGCTCTTCCACTGGGCTATCGCTGCTATAACGCATTGTAGCAACATATTACTGCTAATATTACCAATAATAATGATATATAAAATACGCACAGAGATGTTAGATTTAATTTTTAATAGACTTTTCCACACTAGGGATCGGTCTCTGTGTCGCGTAACAGGCTTAAAACGTTCGCTACGGTCAACCAGATTACTCGTGTGTAAATTCATATATAAAATGTGTACCAGCGCAGTTTTATTGCTGCACGTATACATGGACGAGTATCAACGGAGCTTAAGCGCTTGGAGTAAAGCCTTTCCATTCGTGGCAAAGCTTCCGATATCTTGTCTTTGCTTGACCAACAAGAAAAGATTTTAAATAAGAGAAAAGTATAGATTTTTACTTATTATGATGAAGTACACCTCTCCTAATGTAACTAACTTTGTTTATACACTGTCTTATAGCCAGGCACGGGCCTCTTCTCAGTGTGAGAGAAGTTAGGCGATAGTCCACGCTAGGTCAGTGCAGTTTAGCAGACTTCACAAATCATTGAGAACTTGTCACGTAGTCGATTCGTGGCGCACGGCTGCGTGCGCGACGAGTGAGGAGGTGCCATCTCTAGTCCCCCCCCCAGCGGCGGCAGCCTATATATGTGGATCGCACCCTGGTGCAGGCTCCTTCCGCTGCGCTGTGGTGACTAAGTTAAGTTGTCTTTGGAGCTATCCAGACCACGTAGTGAGCCTTCACGAACCACGCCTGAGATTCTGTTCCATTTCGATATTTATTATATTGTATAATTCGGGTTATTTTTTGTACAACTTTATATCTAAAATATAAACCTTTTAATCGTGTTGAATAATATTTTAATTGTCTTCACTTAGTTCATTCCTTTCTTTTTTTTTTTAGTTAATTCCTGAGTCAACCGCGCCTCTAAAGCGGGTTAGACCAACTATAACGTGACAAACATTATGAAAAACGAGAGTTTTTCCTAGAGAAAAACAAGTGATAGTAAACTGTTTCACGCACATAACCTCAAAAAGTCAGAGATGCGTGCACGGCAATGTAATAATCTCCCATTAAGCTTTCGCTGTTGTAACTAATGCAACATAATTTATGCATAAAATAACATATTAGATCACCGCTGTTTATTCACCAAGGGTCGGCGATATATCACGTCTACATTTCGTTGGCTATGTTTAAATACTACATAATTGGGACCCCTGACGTTTACCGGCTACAGTTCCAGGCTCCTTGCTGCTTCTGAGGTAGAGCGAGCAAAATCCCAATAACATTTTCTGTGACTCGGAATACAAACATGGGATATTTATTATATTCTACGTGATTTAGAATGAAGAAAGAAATGAAATTATACAAGATAGATTTTGCCTGCAGCTTTGCTCACGTAAATCGAGATTTTGTCAATAAATTTATATTTCTCGGAAGCATTAAGTACTTTTATTTTGGATGAAAGGTACCTTATGTCCTTTTCTGTACAATACAGGGGGTATTGTGTATGCGAAGTTTCATGATGATCAGTCAAGTAGTTAAGGTTCGATAGTGTAACAAACAAACAAACTTACTACTTTACTTACTAAGTTAGCATAATTACGTACGAAACTACAAGATATCATCATAGATCGACAGTTGAATTAACTGCTCAGACTGAACTAAAATGTTAGCAAACATCTTCAGAGCACATAATTTTCTTTAGTTATCGAAGTCACAATATGTAGTCATTTTATCCCAGTGTCTTGATTATAAACAAATATGGCTGACCATTTGACGCCGAATGTTGTGGGTTCGAATCCTAAACGGGACAAAAACGTATGTGATCCACAAATTGTTGTTTCATGTCTGGGTGTTGATTGTTCCCGTTGTTTGAATGTTGGTAAAGTTCCCCGCGATACAGGAATTATTTCCAGTGCGGGAATTGTTTAAAAAGTAAGGAAAGAAAACTCTCTACTTAAGTTTCCTTTATTAGTCTGTTTTGACTGTATGGTTTCTACAAATACTTGAAGGTAGGTTTCGAATTATAAGACTCAAAGTATATTATGTACGAAATTAATTTATAAGGACCAAAATATGAAAATATAAGTACTGAGAACTACGTTAAATTGTATCTAAGTTTTAATGAAAATATTCATAAATTATATTTATTTAAGGCACTTTACTTCTATTTACTTAAATTTCATCAGCCCACGTGGGTGTAGAGGTTTTATTCTTTACAACCATTTGTGGGCCGCATAATACGTATACATATATGTATTTATAGAGCCGTCGGTATTAGTAGCAGTAGATTCGACCGCTGTGCTTGAAGTCTCGGATTCGATTCCGGGTCGTGCAGTATATCTGTCAAGGAAGTCTCAGTCCCAGACAGTTCCAGATGTCATGCTGCGAGGTAGGAGCAGTGTTCGCTGTAATACTTCTCTGCCTACCATGTTAGGGATATAGGCGAAGTTTGTGTGTTTTAAACTGACACTTAAGGATCAAAAATTGTACTTTTAAGAACAAAAATACTATAAAGCTGTTATAACTGGCTATTTTATTGGTATACATTTATTTTTAAATAGGCCCTTACTTGTTGACTATACCATAACCACACTTTAATATACCGCACTAATATGTAATATTTTGTAGAATATTAGCTGGTATCTTTACGCACTCATAAAAATAAATGAATATGGAGTCTCAGCGAGGCAATAAACAACATGTTTCTTTCCAAGAGTGTAGGGAATGTACTACCCCTTACAAATATTAATAGTAAGTGGGCGAAATGTTTTTAATGCTGTAATAAGGAACTTATAAAGTAACTCAACAGGCAGACAGGATACGCATGCGCACTCCTAGCTGAAATTGTTCATACTTCAAAGTTTTCAGTCGGCGGGCTACCACTCAGTCGGGCGGCAGTAGCCGGGGCACCTCCGTACCATTTACCGACGTCGTGTTCGAGTCAAGCCTATAAACATTTTACAAACGTACTAAGAAACTATGGACTATTCGATACATTTCGTGTTCCTGATACTGTGCTCAAGTTGGTATAGTTTGTTCACTTTATTTAAATGTTGTATTTTACGTTTATTCTGTCAGTTTTATGTTGCGTGATGAAAGTTTAGCTCGTGTGTAATTTTCCCGTCATCCTGACTTCTGATTGGTAATTGTTGTGCCGTGTTTTAGAATAACAATGACGCTTTATTTTTCGTAGCTTTCATATTGTGTACATAAAAAGGAAAATAAAATTATTATCGAATGATTCACGTGAACTCTGTAAATCAAAAATAAAAGTTGGAGAAAGGAAACGTGATCATAATCGAGGTAGTGATTATGCTGCGATTTCGAAAATAAGTCCATAAATTGTCACAAACTTTACTTTAGTGTTCCTCTATAATCTACCTACACAAATAATATGGTGAAGTTTGCGATAGTGCTTTTTCGTAGTTTTATTGTTGTAGAAGCTTTTTATATAGTTGGCGATTTTAAGTCATTAATTAGTGTCCTTTTAAGCCAAAATATACTGTGAAACTATACCTGATATCTAAAATATACCTCTCGCTATATTTAAGCGAAGTAGCATTTGTCTTAGATGTTAATATTTTTGCTCGTTTCGGATGGTCTACCTTAAGGCTATCTTTATGATGTGTAGTGACATAGTTTTTAAATTTCAATGACTAAAAATTCGCTGATCTTTACCAAGCTATATAGGTATTATATGGTATTTTAATTGATTAATAAATCAATCGAAGCCGCTTATTTCAATCCAGTGCACAACTACGAAAAAATATATTAATTTTATATAATATAGGTATTGGTTGACTTTGTTATGGTAAAGTTTTATTCATCAAAATATTGGACGTATTAATCACCTTCATTTTAACGGTTTTGTTTTCACTGGACAAATTGAATCGAAATTTGTTTTCACGTTGACTTTCTGCACAATATTTATAGCAAACACTCGCAGGCATTTGTGAATTTTAATGAATAAGCATAAAATATTATTTTTATATTAAAATGTGATTGATATTAAAGTTTATTTCAATGTATAATGAATTGTTGTGCCCGTTAAGTCAGAAATTGCAATATTAGGTACAAACGGTATTGGCGATTAAAATATAAAACCTCGTAGCTACTAGGTAACATTTGGCGCACGATATGTTGCACAACATGTTGCTCAACGTGTTGAAAGTCAGCGCGGAACTTTTGTTTAGCAACGTAGTCTGTCTACACATGATGTCATTCGCATAAGTCGTCGACAACATGTCGCCAGAGGAACTAGTGTTGATTTCAGTGGCTGTTTCACGTCTCCACTTGACAAAATTTGATGCTCAACTGCATGTTGCACGGAAACAAACAACAAGCCTCGCGTCATGTTGTGGGCCAGCAGGCAACGTCGCGCGATGTTGTACAACGCTGCCGAACATGTTGAGCGTCACGTGTTGCGCGTCAAATGTTGCCTAGTGGATACGAGGCTTTATCCTTACTAAGCGTCAAGCAACTTCATAGAAAATATTTTAAATTGTATTTTAGATACAACGTGATTGAGATTTAGATAAGCTTCTTACTTAATTGCTTGTAACTACTACCATTAGTACATTATTCAGCTATTTAAAATTATGTACTGATACCACAGTATCAGTAAATAATTAAAAGGCAATACTTATTAAGCAACAAATACACATATTTGTCGCTTAATAAGTATTGCCTTTTAATTATCGATCTGTGGCAATAATTATAAAATCATGGTAATTATTATCTACCCGGTGGGATATTCACACCGATTCTGTTCATTTGTAAAGCTGACGGTAGCTTTAATAATGTAACTTTTATAGTCTTAATTGTTCAACCATTAATTAAATCGCGGCGTTAATTAATAAATAATTTAAACGGCGGATCTATAAGGCTCCGACAGTTTGACAAAATTATATTTTGTAAAAGGTATATTTTGTTGTTCATTTTAAATCATAAAGAGTTAATAAAAGGATGCGCCCGGAATGATAACGAAATATAAAAATGAAATATGCGCGGCACGCTGTAATATCAACTGTGTAATATCAGCCGCAGAACAGGAAGCAATGTTTGATTAAAATTTCTGAATCTGATTGACTGTGTAAATATATTTTGTGTTAAATACGAATCCGATCGTAAAAGTAAGGATAATATCGGATTTCAGCAGAATTTGTGGTAACATAATAAAAATATTAAACATTTTGCATAAATTCATAATCGTATAAGTAGCAACTATTTGAATAGAAACTTAAACATTTTCGTGAAGTATTTTTTATTATGTAGGTACTTTTATAAATAGTTTTTGTGTATACTGATTTTAAGTATGTATATCATGTCGACAAGTAAGCTCTAGGTTCGCCTGATCTTAAGCGGTTATGACATTATGCAGACGCTTGACGCTACACCAAAGGTCCTTATTATTGGCTCGTTGTTAACGTTTCAGTAATGGAATCGTTGTGCTGTTAGCGCAAGGTACAAAGATCACTGACTTCTTGATGACAGCACAGCGCTTCTTTAAAGAGCCTGGAACCCCTACTCATAGGCACACAATACAAGGTCGTATGTATCTCCAGAAGATCACATTCTTCAGGAGGTACTTTTCAATTTCGGCTGTTCAAGTTTAAGCGATATCGCAGGATATCGCTTAAACTTTAGTAGCTATCATGCTGTGCAGAAATCCATTAAACAAAAATTATAGGCAGGTCCGTGTCCAGCAGTAGGACAGTTTAATACAGGTCTGATTTTACTTAATTTATAATAGGCAGCCTGGTGGGAGAACGTTGGACTGCCGCGTCAAGGTTTAAAGTTCGATTCTTAGGCACGCTTCACACCTCTGACTTACCGAACTTATGTGCGTAATAAATAGTTAATCATCGCTCGCTCGGTGAAGGAAAACATCGTGTAGAAATCTGCATGTCTGAGAATTGTTCTCCGTAATGTTCTTAAAGACGTGTGAAATCTGCCAACCCGCACTGGACCAGCGTGGTGGACTGTAGCGTAACCTTTCTCACGTTGATATGAGGCCCGTGTCCAGCAGTGAGACAGTCTATATACAATGCTAATATATTATATTTAGTTCTTATTTTATGTAATTTTAACAAATATAGAACTGCCAGAGTCTAACTAAATATAATTTATGCTGTCTGCTATCGACCGCACCAAAACAATCGTGCAGGAAGTTGCGAGGCAAGACGAGTAAATAAAAAGTATCGTCCAACTATTTGATTAACTGATACTTTCTAATAATTGTCAATGACAGTTTGACAGTTGTTAATAGACAGTATGAATAGGGATGCGCTACTGCTACCTATATGTTTTAAATATATGTCATATTTTCGGGCCCGTATTTTGATGTAAGGACATACAAACTAAGATTTTTATATCTTTATATCGTAGCTATGATATAATATTATAACTGCGTATGCGAGCTTGTTTGTTTGTTTGTTACGCTTTAACTACTCGACCGATCGTCTGGAAATTTCGCATACACGATGTCAGGTATACAGAAAAGGGCATACCGCACTTTATTTTCAGAACAAATGTCCTCCTACCAAGGGGTAGTAATTTATTGATAAAATCTACACTAACACGAGCGAAGCCGCAAGCAAAAACTAGTATAGGTTTATTCGTTAGGAATACGTAATTATAACAACTAACTTATAAAGTCATTAAAAGTATTACCATTTTCAAACCTGTGCGAAAATATCATGCATAATCTCAAGTCTGTTGCCTGGAGGGCTAGACAGAGAATACAGCAGTCACTCACTGACACACCTACTTCTGTTGTTTTATTCTCTCATTATATTCTTTATGCATTCTCGTTTTAGGGTACGTATTCACCTTGCCTTTCATAAGATACCATATAAGTATAGTCTTCTAGAAGCCTGAATTATTCAAGTTTAAATAATATGCTTTTACTGTACAATACATTACAGTACAGTTATGTATGTGTAAGGTAATATATGTTCAAACAGTAATTCAGAACACGTGTGCAGAACTAATGTCAAAAAAAAAACGGCGATGTAATAAATCATCTTCAATGTTCGTACACGACGTCGCTGTCGCATTGGACTCAATGAATGACGCAAATCACTTGCACACATGGGTCTGTAAGTATTATTTCCTTGCACATATGCTATAATTTAACGATTTTTATTGTGTTTGACGGATCCTATTCGTTAGAGAATAATTATTAGTAGGTATATCGTAGTTAGATTAGTTGTAAAGTATATTTCTGCAGGGTTCATCTTGTCCTAACTACTAAACCTACTTTAATAAAATTTTAAATAGACTGAATTTTATTTAAATTTATTTAAGGACTACTTTTTGCCCGCTGCTTCGCTAGCGTAAATTTAGGTTAGGTTTGTCAATTTCCTTTCCCTCGGGAACAGTACTCTTTCTGAATGAAAGGAACTTTATGTCCTTTTCTGTACTCCTGGCAACATGTATGCCAAATTTTATGATGATCGGTCGAGTAGTTAAGGCGTGAAAGCGTACCTACTATACAAACAAACTCACATTCGCTTTGTAGTGTTAGTTAGGATTTAATCGTGAAAACTTACCAAGCAAACTTATTCGAATAGATTAGATATATTTTATAAAACGAGTAAAAAGTGTGGGTCATTAACATAAAGTAATCTATAAAAGAAACTCGAGTGCTGAATTCGGCATCAGTACGTTGATTTGCTGGCCACTCCGCTGCGCTTTATGTTTCCAATACAAGTTGTGTTTAAAATTAGTTGATCAAACCCGTACACAACACAAGAAAGAAGCAGTTTTACTAATTAAAATATAAGCAACATGCTCAAACGCCATATATAATAAGGTTTTATTGTCTTATTAAAATTGTTCTACGCGAGAGGCGGAAAGAAAGACATTGTCTTTCTTGGTTGTCTTTTCTTTTCTACTCTAAACAATATACTGTGCTACCCACTGACATATAAAGCGATAATAAGTACACGTATTCTTATTTGACATGTAAATGTCGTCCTATGCGAAGGCGGAAAGAGAGCTAACGCGACAAACTGCCCGCGGCAAACGAATTATATGCGACATATGCCCGACCTTAAACAACATACTGTGCTGCCCACTGACATATAAAGCGAAAATAAGTACCCGATGATTGTCTTATTTGCCCATGTAAAATCGTTCTACGAGAGCGACGGAAAGAGAGACAATGCGACATACGAATTATACGCGACATGTGCCCGACTGCACGCATAGCTTAGTAGTGGCTTAAGTGGTCGCCACTGCCTTTGCGCCGAGTGTTGTGAGTTCGATTCCCACACAAAAGTTTTTGTGTGATCCACAAATGATTGTTCCGAGAACACCCAGTGTTCTTTGTGTCCGTTGTTTAAACGTTTATAAAGTCCCCGCGACACAGGACTTATTCCTAGAGTGGGAGTTGACTTTTTAAAAAGATAAATAGAAAAATAGAGAAAATGTCTCTAAACAACATACTGTGCAGCCCACTGACATATAAATTGATAATAAGTACCCGTTGTGTCAGTATGCGTGGTCGTATGGTGTCGTTTTGCGTACAGGTGGGTTTTGTTGACGCGTAGAGCCGTCTGTGATCTACGTATCCACGTAAGCCCTATAATTTTGTACTCAACGCATTTCACAATGATTAAATACCAGCTTCAGCTCGCGCTTCGCTTGTGAGCAGTACGTTCTCCTAAAAATGTTCTCCTCAGATAAAAGGTACCCTGTGCCCTATTCTGTATTCGTGACAACGTGTATGAGAAATTTCACAATGACCGGTGCGCCAATTCGTAAAAACAAATTCACTTTAACATTTATAAATTATAGTTAGGATTTGCATCATTATGTCTCACTCATTTATTTCAGTAAGGTTTTTATCGTGCTTTGTATATTCTTGAGAAATATAAGCAAATATTTTGTGAGGACACTATCACTCTTATTATTCCTTTTGAAACAAAATTGTCTCTCATTTAAATGTACTATTCCTTTTTTTAATATTTTAATTACTTTATTTGAAATGAAAATACCCTGTGCCGCTCCCTGGGACTAAAATATTTTCCGTTAACGTTTGAATGAATTCTGTTTTAATTACATTCTCAACTATTCTAGTCGAGCTATACCAGTAGAATATCCAGAATTATTATTCCACCCGCTAATTATCGTATATAAATTCTGTTGTGTTGCTGGGAAAACTGGGAGATTATAAATAAAACACTAACCTACACAATAAGCCTTTGTGTCAAACAAAGTAAAATAGTACTAACAAACGTTCACAAACATAAAATTACGATATTTAAGCTTCGTTATGTTTAATGGCGCATAACATATCATTACGCATTCCCAAAAGCTTAGACAGAGTTGAATCACACGAACATTTCTCCAACGCCAAAGGTCCCACGTAATAGAGTAGGACCCTATTGCCGTCCATCAGGCTCAATTTCGGAGATCGTGTTACTATTAGCTACTGCCACCAAACCCTAATAACGCCTTTGCAATCAGCAGTTGCACATGCGTTCACGCTAACGCTTCTAGACCAATGAGGCACTCTAAAGTCAGTGTTGTGTGCTTTTGTAGAATGCGAGAATCATGAAAACGTGCTGTTTACTCCGTGCCTTTAAAATGTACCTCACTAAAGTAACTTATACCTATTATACAGAAACTTCAACACTATTTGAGCACTGAATTATATTTATGTAAGAAATTTGCAAAATACGATTCGTATTATTATTAAAGCTTGTTCATGTCAATTAAAATAGCTGTAACTTTTAAATCTTATACCTATTATATAGAAACTTCAACACCATTTGAGCACAAAATTATATTTATGTAGCAGCGATAGCCTAGTGGGAAACCGTTAGACTGCCACACAGAGGTCTCGAGTTCGAACCCAAGGCGCGCATCTCTGACTTTTTGAAGTTATATGCGTATTAAATAATTATCGCTTGCTTTAAAACGGTGAAGGAAAACATCGTGAGGAAACCTGCATGTCTGAGAGTTCTCTATAATGTACTTGAAGATATGTGAAGTCTGCCAACCCGCACTGGGCCAGCGTGGTGGACTAAGGCCTAACCCTTCTCACAATGAGTAGAGGCCCGTGCCCAGCAGTGGGACAGTTTAATACAGGGCTGATATTATTATATTCTATTATAAAGCTTGTTCATGTCAATTAAAACAGCTGTGACTTTTACTACGTGTCATAATCTATACCTATTATATAGAAACTTCAACACCATTTGAGCACTGAATTATATTTATGTAAGAAAATTGCAAAATACGATTCGTATAATTATTCAAGCTTGTTCATGTCAATTAAAACAGCTGTGACTTTTACTACGTGTCATAATCTATACCTATTATATAGAAACTTCAACACCATTTGAGCACTGAATTATATTTATGTAAGAAAATTGCAAAATACGATTCGTATAATTATTCAAGCTTGTTCATGTCCATTAAAACAGCTGTGACTTTTACTACGTGTCATAATCTCACCTATAATTAGAAGTATCTATTATTTATTAAATAGGTAATATTTTAAGTGTTTGCCATATTTTACGGGCTCAGCATATTTGTTTTTATGTCACTTTGATAAGGTTTCTTAGATCATTTGTCTTCACTTCAATAGAAAGTATATAGAATAAAGGCGGATAAATCTAGTCGGGAGTCTAAATGATTCAGTAGTTAATTAGCGGCAAAGAAAAACATCGTAACGTAATATGCATGTCTGAGAGTTACCTTTACTTTGCTCGAGGATGTATGAAATCTGGAAAACCGCTCTTGGTCAACGTGGCAAATTGTCGCTAAACCCCCTTCATTCTAAGAGAAAGCCCGTGCCAATAAGTGGGCAAAATATATCAACAGGGTGGCCGATATAAACCAATATTATTATGCAGAGACTGTTGTGCAACTAATATATTACAAGTAATATTTGAAGTGATGGCAAATATATAACGATGCAATATATAACTGTATAGTTTTCTGAATGGTCGCCGATTTCTAAAATTTCTTAATAAACAGTCAAGCAGGTCATCTGCTTTGCACGTTTATAAAATTAGAGCGTTTACTCAAAATGTTGGAATCAGTAAATATAAACCTTAATATAATTTCTTTTAAAGTTATAGTATTTGAAATTGTAATTTAGGGTTACATAAGTCCATATTTTATTATGAGTTAAATTGTATGAAAAAGATACCTTAACTCATATCTATTATAAATGCAAAAGTGTAGTTGTTTGGTTTTCTATTCTCATGCCAAGTAGGTACGCGCAACGACCCAATGTGTCATAAATAATTAAAATGTTAGATGCATTAGTAATAAAAAAGTTGTGTTCAATTGCACTGTATATCTCACAAAATGTATTTACTATATTATAATTATTATAATCTAGATCAGATAATTTACTAAAATTAAAAACGGTTCAGTTTGCATCACCCATGGAATTGCACAAACTATTTGTACTATATTTTAATATAAGCATCTACATATTTCTCATATATGCTACAGAGCGATATATCAATGTATATATTTTACAAATGAAATGGTATGCCTAAAGACAATAGTAAATCAAAGCCTTACTTTATTTAGCCTTTGATTTGAGCCGAGTCAAGTAAAAAGATGTTCCGTATGACAAGCAATCGGAACACACGCGGATATTACCCATAACTTCCTGTGTTTTTGGTTACGATAGCATCCGTATCTTCTGTTTCCTCTTAACGATATAGATTCATAAGCAAACAGAGAGGACCCGATATTGTAACTGTCCAATTCTGTGTAATACAAAGGAATTGATACGTATTGGGGAATGTTTTCCGACTTCACCGTCAAGATATTATATTGACGGCTTTGTGGTCGCTACTTTGTGCTGAATATTTATTTTTATATTAGTTTTTCTAATTCAAACGTTATACAAAAAGTTTACACATGGCCCGATTGAACTATACCGTTACTTGATATCCTTAGATTGTATCTCAAAAAGCCAATTTATATAAAAGATAACGTTACCTTTACCTATCCAGTACAATATTGATTTAACGAGAATAAAAAAGTAATTTTACGATGTGCTACGTCTAGACTGACATAAAATATCTAAATGTAATAAGGTAACTGGCGAAGTTTTATAGGAAGAGGACGCAGGATGTTAGATTTCGGATATCAATAACTTTTTATGGCCCCTCGTATTATTGAACCTGGACGTAAACAACAACTCCAGGAGTATGTTTCGTGCGATATAAGTATAATAACTTGTTACAATGATTGTGTGTCAATATAGCCTGATAAACAAACAAAGTAATATGTGTGTAATAACAATCGGGAGGTTTCAATCTACTTGAAAGCCTATAACTGGCGTACGAACCTATATGATATATACAACGTTTAACCTATATTATGTTATGCCAACAATGCATTATTCATGGACTATTTGAGGGAGATAAACTACGAAAACAATATCTCCTAACTATAACGCGCGGCGTATAATAAATTCATATTGGCGCAGGGTTACTCTGTTATTGTGAAAGAATGTTTGTTTAACGTGAATTGAGTAAGCATCATTGTAATGGATGTAATAAATGGCGCATACCATTAATAATATGGTCGTTATGAAACACGATTAATTACAAATATATTTATAAGGTAATATAGATCAATGGCTCGACGACCTAAGTTAATTGTGTTCTTAGTCACTTCGGATACTTAAACGATTCTTGCCAGAAAGAGGGACTTAATTCATGTTAAATTTATTGAACTGTTCGATTTCCTTCTAGTTCTATCGAGTTTGCAGCAAACAGAAACCAATAGAAGTAGGATCCGTTTACAATGCAACGAACGGTGGACTAACGTTTCAAAGTTTTAACTAAGTTTTCCGTGACTATATAAACAGAGTTTCGCAGAAATCCTATCTCTGGAAATAGGATCGCCCGAAACTTAATTAGATCACTACGGGCTTCTTAATTTTATACAAGTCTCGTTTAGACGTTGCATACGGTTTTAAACAGTTGCAAGCAAATGCTCATTGTTGGAATAATCAGATATCAATACTAGCTAATATTAAGTGCAAAACCGTTAAGAAATTGTGATGCGTATAGGCAAAAAGGTCCTTAAATATGGTCCTTAAAAAAACAAAAATATGCAAATCTTGTGTTTATGAGAGTGTCTTTACATCAAGAATGAGGCAAAGAAATAACGCGATTTTTATAAGGGATGAAGCTGAAGGAACTTAGCGTAACAAAAATATATCTTACAGACACTTGACAATAAATTGTATGATTACGCTTCGGTTGATGGTGTTGCGTGATATTTTCGATATACTGATGGACGAAGCCACCGACTACTAGGTTAATATATTTCCTACTATTATTAAAAATGTGATTTGCTTTGGGTGTTTGTTATTCAATTACTCGAAAGCTATAGAACGATTTGCCTGAAGCTTGGGCTTACTTACTTAGGCTTACCTACAGATAAAGTATGTCCTGGATTAACATATAGTTTCATTTATTATTCTAGTAATGCGTTATGATGAAATAGTAGTTTAACTTTGTGTTAATGATTTTAAACAACATTTTAGTACATTGAACTTATTAAAAAAGGCAAAGCCTAAGAACGCTGCGACTTTATTCACAACTAGATATTCCCGCGGTTCCACCCGTGTTTATCATTACTGCGCCATCCCCGGGGGTCGTAGCGTAATGTTATATAGCCTTTATCGATAAATGGGCTATCCAAAACTAAAATAATTATCAAATCGGACATGTAGTTCCTGAGGTTAGCGCGTTCAAACAAACAAACTCTTCAGCTTTATAATATTAGTATAGGTAGATAAGCTGCGGGCACTAACTATACTAACATAATTTGTTAATACACCAATTTCAGTTTTATATCATATGCTAGTTTTAGTAGGCAGTAAGTAATCAAACTAAATAATACCTTAAAACATTACGGGCATTACAGATTAGCCAAAGGTATTACGACAACTTAGCTAGAAAATTTAAATTTATCGCTCAGAACTGGAAATGTGCACGATTAATGACGTTAGACTAACCCTTATCACGTTAAAACCTAATAGTTTACAATTACTTTAGGTGATTATCTTCTAGGGTCGAACTTTGTACGTAAATGTTAAAGCTATTCGACGCTCAATTACGCTGTTTCTGGTTACTTGGTACATTAACACCTAGCAGTATTTGTGTTCTTTATACTTGCATGCTTCTCTTCGAATTGACTTGCGTCTACTTGTGTATTTATTTTACGAGCAATTTATACTATTTCTCGTAAGTATTTTAAGTAGACCATTGATTTAATCTTGGAAACGTGAAATGTGAACTAAAAGGCGGCGAATACTATTTGTGACATTTGTCGTACTAAGAACTTCATTATAAACAGTTTTTATTTCGAAAATTATCCTCTGATTACTGACATAAAATAAAGTATAACTATGTAGTAACTGCTTTTATTTAATATGAATAGAGAAATTATACATTCATTAAACTAACTGGGTAGGTTGTTTCGTGTTTCCAGTTAATAACAGGTGGCATATTATAAATCAAAAGCTAATGTGCATAACTTCTACAAAACTATCGATTATGTGCTGCATATTGTGATTTATTAGTTAAAAGTTTAGAGCTAACAACTTTACCTGGTATTTGTTGCAACAATACTGTGTACCGAGTGAGTTTTTAGCTAGGATCTTTTAGGGAACATACCCTAATGTTTAAGGTTAATGTATTATTTTAATTTAATGTTAATGTTCACATGTATTATTAAAATGCTGATGAATGAATGCTTTGGAGCGTAGGTCACCTGGTGAATACAAATAAATCATATTATTTAATAATGTTTAAAATTTAATGAAATTTTTCTTTATTTATTTTCATTTTAAAGAAATCGGGCAGGCAATCAATTTAAAAAAACGGAGTAGGGTAAATTTGGTCCAAAATTTATAACAATTTTAATATTTATACAGTTCACCATTCACAGTTCATTATTTCAACTGCGGACATGTTAGTCATCAATCATATTTCAATGAGCTGTATATAATATACTAGCTGTTCTATCTGGTTTCACCCATTTTTACGATTACTGCTTCATTCCAGTGGCTCGTAACTTGATGTTATAGATTAGCATAAGCTAGTTCTGAAAGAAGCTTAACCGATTTCATAAATTTCTTAACCCTGGTTCTGTAGATTTTGAGTTCATTCATTACAAAAAAATACAAAAATATAGATGTTGTCTCTTTATAAAATATGTTCCTATATGTATATAATAAATATATAATAATATGCGCCTGGGCTCCGAGGCCCGGAAGTCAATATAGCCGTTAAATATAACTTTATAAGGAATAGGTATATTGAAATTAAACAAACTTTATATGGATATTATCGCGTTGCTTATTTTGTATAAAACACTATTATTACATAATTTGAAGCTTTAAACTACTATTGTGAAACACTTTTACTAGTAACTGTTAACTTCAATTTAAGCTATTTAAATTATACAACTATTTAGATTTAATTTTACACTATCCCCGACGTTTGCTTTTCAGCAGCCATGGTCACATGGTTACTAAAGGATACTTGCCATACACGCTTACTTCGTTCGGTAATCCCTTCAATATTCATGAACGTTAAAGCAATTTTCACATTCCTCTAGGCCTGAAAGATATAAAGAAATGGTAGTGAGGGAAATTTATTTACATAAATCCTCTATAAAATATTTCTTAGGCCTATAATATATTGACGTACTGTTAAGCTAACGTCACCCTCACGGTATTCTGCTGTTTACTAAAGGTTGTAAAGTTATACGGGTCGTCACGCTATCGCGCACTAGGTCTACCTCAAACCTAATATTACTAAGATTTAAACACTACGTACCTACTTTGGGTAATATCTATTATTCCATTTGGAATAACATAAAAAAAATAAAACATGGCAAAAGGTAGATTATGCTGACAAATTACAAAAAAAATGATGAATAAAATAAGAGACGTTACACTGTGTAAAAGGTCACGCTAATTAATTACCAGTGACACAAAGAAATGTATTCAGTTTTTGATCGTTGAGTTAAAAAAGCTAAAAAGGGGAGAATTTATTCCGGAGGAAAATAATTACCGCTCGCAAACAAAGAGATTAACTTATTCTCTGTTGCCGGCAACTGAAATACGAACGTTATTCCACAAAGGCAACGTGAATCAGATTCTCTTTTATTAGGTCTGTGTTGTTCTCCCCATCAATTTGTGTCCTTACTCTCATTAAGATTAATACTTTATTCATAAATGCTGTACCAATGAACTTGCTTGTCAATTAATTCTTTGTGAGTTGCTTTGTATAAGACAATGCCGACCAGGCCATTCTGTGCGTCTAACGATGTTTCTTACCTACAAATTGCCTTATAAAATGTTTTAGGATTCATTAAAGTATGAATAAATAATAGATTCATGCAAGGTTTTATGCATATTTCTAGTATATTGGATCTTCTTCTTTTCAAGTTAAGCCTACGTATTCTCGAAAGATTGACTAGAGGTGTATTACACCGATACATTTAGAAAATATTTGTCGTCCTATCTAATAGTGCAGCGTCGATTGCCATTTACCGGGCACAATTCCAGACTCCGTGCTATTACAGCAAATTTGAACAATAAGCTGCCTAAACGGCGAATCGTTAATGCTTTATATTTGGAACTACTAGTTCAGCTCACAATTAAAATGAAAATATGTTAGTTTCAATAAGATACGAAGAGAACCAACACTTTGTAAAGCATATGTTATAGCAATACAAACACAAAGAGTATTTCTAGTTACAAATAAATTGACGGAGCCTGCTATACAAAACAACAAATAATTTAGAGACTGTGTTTGGAAATTCCAACGTTTACAGGCACAACGCAGCGTTGTACCTACGTCCTAACAAACAGTACCTCTTGTGTGATTGTACTGCCAATTCTGCACCGCACAAAGGGAATGATATCGTTTTGTATTCACCTTATATTCAGGAGCACAGTTGTACGTGGAAACGTGATTAATAGAAAGAAAGATGGATTTCCTGGTATTAAATCGTACAAATTCACATTATGTGCTTCACATTACTTTCTTTTACGTAAGCGCCACTGAAGCAGACGATTTGGATCAAAGGGATTACCTAATAATATATTTTTAATCTCTTTGATCTGGATGGGATCCCAGTTCGTTGTACGGCTATATTCATGTGTGGATGTCGTCCGTGCATTTTTATGTCCACTGTTCTTCTTTATGTGATTAACAATGAAATCTGATTAAAGGAATATTTTTTGCACTTTGTTCAGACCGGCATTTTACAGACTTAATTTATTTTCCGAAGAATTTACACTACTGCATAAAATGGAGTTCAATATTTTTATTTGAAGTCACTTAAGTCTACCTATTGAAGGCACTACTACTTTAAATAATTTTCTTTTTTCATTTCAATACATTCATTACGGGCTGCATATATAGATAAATGCCTTAACCTAAATTTACATATTATAAAATTTTATAATACACAACACCATCTAGCCCAAACTAAGCAGAGCTTGTACTATGGGTAATAGACAATGGATAAACATACATAATATATACCTACTTTTTTTGTTTTATAAATACATATATATTATACCTATATAGAAACACCCAGACCAAGACAAACATCCATATTCATGCACACAAATGTTTGACTTGTGCGGGAATCGAACCCGCGACCTCAGGCGTGGCAGTCGGTTACATTAACCACTACGCCATCGAGGCCGATTTGATGTTAGTAAATAGTGTAAATACACCTTAATACTATGTTAGTAAAACTTCACTTCGCACACTTAATACTAGTGCGCTCGGCTGATACTTGTTCACGGAAGCGACGGAATACCACGTCTTGCGGCCGTCGGGTACGCGCACGACGAACGCTTTAAAGTTGACGTTGCGGCGCGACTCCAGCAGCTGCACTCTCGGGACGTACTTCAGCTTTTGGCACACATACTTCGCGATGTCCTCCGCCTTAGTGGTGTAGTTCAGGCGCGAGATGTACACCGGCGTATTCGCGGACGCGGCACGCACCTTCAGGTTGGAGTCCACAGGTGCCTTGCCACATCCGTTCTTAATGTTTCGCGACCGGCGCTTCCTCCGTTGCATCGTCACGAAACCATCCTCAGTAGCCCGGTTCGTTGCTTATGTAGGCAAGGGCTTAGCAGGAGCGTTCGCAGTGACCGTGGGATCAGCTGTTCTTACGATTCGCGCAGCATAGCGGGGAGGAGCTGCAGGTGCGGGAGCGGGGCTGCGTGACGCGCTTGCAGCTTATAACGCAGGCTCAGCAGTCGGCGCCGGCGACAAGCCCGCTGACGCATAACTCGTCGCCGATGTGTTGAGGCATGCACCTCGACGCATGTTCACATTGTTTACACGCGTCGGTGACCCAGTTATTACAACAGACTTGCGCAACGCCTCTAGTTCGATGCGCAAATCTGCAACAGTGACCTCCGATGCACTCAACTTCATCTGCACTTCTGCTAAACTTGCCTTTAAAAAGACGATGTCTTTTAAAAGGTTAGTGACGTCGACGTGAACGAAAGTGACGGGAGGTAACTTGGCACGTCATCCGGATTGGTCTCCTTAAGCAGCGTTATGACGTCCTGCAGACTCTTCCTTGTCCCGTCACGTCGACGAGACACCATCTGCTCACTCTTGTTCAGCAACCGGAACATCAGCTGCTTAGCAACTGCAATCTCTTCCTCGCTAAAATTCGAAGCGCAGATCTGGATGACAGTCACTTCGTCCATCACGTCCAGCTTCTGCTGCATGAACGACAGCAGTTAATTTGTCACGAATGTGTCACTCATGGTAACAGAAATAACGAGCGTCGGCTCGCGCCGCGCCTCTCAATAATAATAGTATTTATTAAATAGTCGTATTTGTAAGCTTAATAAAAAAATTTATGGTACAGCGATAGCTGCCTAAAGCAGAAATCTTAATAAAACATATATCTGACATGTAGAGCTCATTTAACAAATATACCTAATTAATATTCATAGATTGATTTGCATCAAGTTTTAATACAAGCTTGTTTGGTAATTATTAACTTTTACCGCCTTGATACACTTGCTGTTTGTTGTAGTGTAGTGAGGCATACATTAATGAACACATTGACCTCTTGTTATTACCTACTTAACTAAAGTGAGTAAGGCAGCAATTAATATTCATAGCAGGTTTGACGTATTTCAAGAGATTTAAGTACACTTGGGGTACCTTACAATAATTTTTATATTATACTCGTGGTTGCTTACATGGAACCGGAAAAGTTTCCTTGTTAAAACTTCGCAACAGTAAAAATTTAATGATATATCATTTATTTTATAGGTCACGTTATTATCATTAAATAACGAAGTATGTAATTCATTGTTTTTATGAAGTAATAAACTTAAATTATAACGGGCAGTAGTCTACTCGAATATTGATTTATAATTAAATATTTCAATATCAAAATCCAGTAAACCATGTATTAACATTTAAAAATAGATAGCACTAATAACTAGTGACATGTTAGTAACGCAGTGCTAATAGACAATAGATCCATACAATATCGTTTTCCAGAATCGAGATGAAAACATATAGCAACCTAAATACTACCTTGTTTTAAATATACATTTCCAGATAAAGCCAGTTTCGCGAAGTTCTTTATGTATAAAAATACTATGTCTAACTTGTAAATATTTTTATTTAATTTAAAGGCCGTTATAAAAGCTTTCTATTTATGATAGTTTTATTTCCACGAACCATAATTATCGAGGTTAATGATGTTATGTTTAAATAGTTTTCATAATATTGTTAAAAGACACAATGGCAAGGGAAAAAAATCTTTAAATAAATATACATACAATTTAATTTGAAATCACTGTTTTTTTATTCAAAGTTCTTTAAAATAAAAGTTTCTTCTTTAAAAATAGCTTTCATAGAATATAGGTTTACAGTTTAAAGAAAACGCCTCGTTGTCTAGTGACAGAAAGTGCGCATCTGTCAATTTTGAGCAGTGGTATTATTGGCTATTCTGTCAAATTATTATTAGTAGTAACTTCAAATCTGAGACTGTGCCTATTGTAAGACAATAGGTTCAACCCCTATTGCGTAAGGTTTAAACATATCTAACTGAAGTCATTGTTGAACCGATGCGTAAATTTTCGGGGAAATATAGGCGTGTCTAAAATTTCCATATAACCATTATCACTGTCGTTCTGAACGTTGGCGGACAATTCTCCAGATAAATACTCAGACAGAACATAGAAAGCTTTGCACGGAATATATATTATATCCTGCTTGTTAAATTTCTGTAATCTTTGCACGCAGATATAAGAGCCCCGTCAGGCGGAGGCCGCCGTTTATTTTCTTAGTGTTCTCTGGCTTGGAGAGTAAGTTGTCGAAATGAAATACTAATGCTCTTTTAGAAATTGAAGTTCTTTTTTATTTATTCCTTCTGTTGGTTACTGAAAAGCCTAGACATATTCGTAGTTCATAATGTGTGTTTGATAAATAGTTATGCCACCTAAAATGCAAGGAAAATTAATTCTAAAAGTTCCTTTCAATTTAAGGAAAGCTTAAAATAGCATAGTCAGTTTCAATCAATTCTGACTTTATCCGTCGGATATTGCCTGACTATATTTTTTTAATATCTTCGCGGTTTTATACTTTTATTCATATCTGTTCTATCAAAAATATATTCACAGCATCGACATCATGTTAAGTCTCTAATATGATTAAGTGAAATTAGGCCGGGACTCCACCAAAGCGGAGACGAGATGAGCGGAGAGGAGATGTTTTTTAAACAACCAATAGAATTGTGTTATTGACTCATCTCCTCTCCGCTCAGCTTCAGTGGAGTTCGCTGTGCGGAGATGTGTAATATTTGTATGGCGCGATGGAAGCGGAGATGTGAGCGGCGTGCAGTGAGCGATGTCATTCAACGCCTCGCACCCGAGCTGAAGAACATCTCTTCTCGCACAGCACACAGCACACCGCACACATCTTCGCTTTGGTGGAGTCCCCCGAGCTGAAAAACATCTCTTCTCGCACAGCACACAGCACACCGCACACATCTCCGCTTTGGTGGAGTCCCGGCCTTAATATATTGTAAGACACATGTCAGCGTGTCATTAGATATTGTTAGTTTTGTTGAATGTATTAATTATAAAGTGCTTTGAAATGTCTCTTACCGAAGGTGGGCACGGACAAACATTCTAGGCATGTTGCCGCGACAATAACTAATATTGGGCGATTAGTGACGTAGACAGCGGCATACACGTTATTTTGATGCCATAATTATTTACAATAAAAAAAGAGTTATCTTTTTACCAATTTCTTTCCTTTATCTATCGAATAATCGTAATCGTAATAAACGTAATTTATGCAATAATATTCTACCACATACACACAACACCATCTAGCCCAAACTAAGCAGAGCTTGTACTATGGGTACTAGACAATGGATAAACATACATATATACTTTTTTTTACAAATGCATATTATACATAGAAACACCCAGACCAAGACAAACATCAATGTTCATGCACACAAATGTTTGACTTGTGCGGGAATCGAACCCGCGACCTCAGGCGTGGCAGTCGGATACACTGACCACTACGCCATGGAGGCCGACAATCGTTTACATTATTCATAACATCGATGATATACATATATTAGTCAGATTAGTTTGCGACGTTTCATAATACATTTTAGTTGGACGTGTGTTATCCGCACTTAGCCCCACAATTGGGCCATTGTGCGTACAATTTTCATAATACATACACATATCTTTAGAAAGAATAGTTGATGGAAATTGAACGATGTCTATTTAGTGACCTACGTTGATCTAAGTTGCGTGATGTATTAAAATGTGTTGAGCGTAGTAATTAATAAGTAAATGATACAAAATGTCATAAAATATCATAAAATAAATGAAAACACCATAACTCAGGTTAACGTGCATATTGATTATTGTAAAAACCTTACCTGCTTTTAATCATGGTGACTGCACATTATGCCTACCGCAACGCAGTATTTATGTAAAATATAGCAATTTTGTTTATGTTAGTTCCTTTATACAGCATAAGGCGTGGTTGATAGTTAGTAGTGACAAAGCAGTTATATCGAAGCTTCGAAGCTCCTATGAGCTTCGGTAATCGCTATCTAAGTTCGCCTAAGTTTTCTGGTAAAAATCTCCTACGTTAGGAGTTTGTTAACCTAATCTGCAAAAAACGTTGTTCTGCGGTACTGCCTCAGCTGGCCTGAGCTGAAGAATACCGCTTTACCTCTCTAAATCTGCTATGCCCAGCTGTTGAAATTCCATTCTGCTACGACTCTCTACTCTCGATATCCCATTTGTATTTAGTAAAAATAGCTCAGTATGGTGGGTAAGATAGGCATGTATAAGTAAAATGTCTAAGACTAGTGCTGGGGTGTCTGGGGTAAATTTGCGTGTAGCTTATTATATACAAGCTATTCGCGTATTAGCTAATAAATAATGAAAAACAAAGCACAGCTTATCAAAAAAAAAAACTTTTTTGCTTTTATCTATTGGAATCAAGTTTCAAGATCGAGCTGAAACACTGAAATGATTCTGTTACTTGAATAAAACATCCGTGTAATCGTTATAGCGGTAATCGGACTGAAGCCGAAGTAAATTAATCTCAAATCATGGTGCGCCATGATTCTCGATTCTATTTGACTAATAGAATATTGATAATCTTAATTTAATCATAATTTCGAGAATTTGTCTCTCCTCGACTCGAGGATTGTTTTTTTTAGAACCAATCGACATAATAATATATGCTCTGTCTGTACCAAATTTAATCAAATCCAGTTCAGCAACCAATCTTTGTTAATGTTAATGATTGTACATTTATAATATTACTATACTTTGACTTTGTTATAATAAAAAGAAAACAAATACAAGAGTAACGAATAAATATAGTTTTAGTGCTCGGACATAGAGCGTTGAGACATATTACGAGGACATTATATGTCCATTTATTTATATTATGTTAAACTGAGTGAAAACGTAATGTATATTAGCGCGAGTCTACATTTCTGTGGCGAGTCACGACTCAGTTAGTAACCCAACGAACAAGCAAGTCAAGCACTTCAGTGCGTGGTGGCTAACAAACGCATCGCGTAGTAGTGGATGGCCCGGCCGGTGACAATGCTACGTATATTTGAAGGTCAGTGCAAAGGTACAGGGCAAAGTCGCGAGCTCGGTTTCTTGGAAAATAGAATTAATATTGTACATAATGTCACACCGAGAAGACAGGCCGTTTTTGTTTACCAGTCACACGTATGGTAACAGAAAGTCACGCCGATTCGTGCGATGCATTGTCTCTATGTAGCTTAGCCATAAGACGCAAATACATTAAAGAGACGTGACTAACCAAATAAAAAAATAAACACACGTTTGCTCTTTATGCTACTTCGTGTTTCTGTTACGCACTCATATTAAATCATTTGCTATTTATGGATGACCAAGTTAAAGACATGTTGTGGATATAGTAGGTACTTTTCTTTGTAGAAACTGTACGTTAAAACCGGGGACAGTCCCTAGGGTACATCCACGCTACCGAAAATCCCAAATAACAGTATGTATTCCATAATGACTCTAAATCATTTAACCCTAATTTAAAACTTAATGATTAATTATATAATAGCGCAATCGAGAGTTTTTATCTTTTGGTTAACCTTCCTCAAATTAATAAATTAGAATTGATTTTAGCCATTACACGGTTTTGTCTGGGTGATATTATATATCCAAACCGTATGATAAAAATAATATCTAAATATACACAGACCAAGCTTCCGTTCGACCAGCGTTATCATTATTTACATAATTATATACATTGGCGTCTATTCACATTATTTGTTTTTCATTTATTCGAGATACCTATATATCCTACAATAAAAAGAGCGGCCGTGCTGCCAGCGCATGGGACAAAAACCACTAGTTTCAATACAGAATATATACATCATCGCCGGAAAATAACACAAGTTTATTTGGCAAGATGTTATGTCGTCGTCTAAAGTACACATCTTGTTCTAAATTTGAATGAAGACTTTTCTATTAAGTAGATAACTATGATACCTACTTGAGTTTTTTCCGATTATAACAATATCAATTGCTCATTTAAAATAACTTTTTATTTTAAAATAATGATGTGCTAAATTTAAGCGATTACCATAAATGTAATGTAGGATGATAATTGAAATTCTTGTTATCGATAACATCCGAAATATTAATAAAATTTAAATATTTTTACCAAACTATTATAATGTACACAATCTATTTAAACAAAAATTTTCAAAATTACATGTTTTGATAAGGTGACCACAGTAACAAACGAGTAACAGTTTTAGACCTAAAAAGAGGAGTTTGAACCAAATCATTATATGGTACAAAGTACTCCCTATTGCAGTGACGAACTCACTAGCCAATACAAGAAATTGGTAAAAATCTTTGTTAACGCTCTAATATCCACACATATTGGCATCGCTTCTTAAACAGATAAATATTAGTCAAATATTTGAGCCAACAAACTCTTGATAAAGTTATTAAAATATTTGTTTTGTTGAAAGTGTGGCTTGTCGAATAAACTCGACGAACTAAGTGAAAATCGGACGTGTTTGTCCGATTTTCACTTAGTTAAACAAAATAATGACGAATCATATCGATTTGTCATTCTTTTGTCAGTAGTTGTCAAAATTTCCTTCATTCTCTGTTATTAAGATTCATAACAGGTAAACATTACCTTCGAACTAATCCACGTAGGTACATTTAGTTGGTAGAAAATTGCTCCATGTAATAATGGGTTGTTACTTCATTTAAAATGCACCAGTACAAAGCCAACTGTATCACTTAATCGACTTTAAGGGCTAGTTCCCACCAAAGCGGTGACGAACGGACTCGAGCTTTTACTCAACCAATTTGGATGTCGACAAAACTCTGGTTCAGGCTTGGTATCTAATTGGTTCACAAAACGCCGCTTCGCTTTGGTGGAAATCAACACTAGCCACTCGTGCGGAACGATAAATTCTCGATATCTACTACACGTATGCTTCATACGTTACAGTGAGAGATCCAAAATAATTAGGCATTCTTATTAAGTTAGGTAAGGTTTCGAATACTTTAGTTGATTGTATTGGGTTTGTTATTACATCACGTCTGAACTGTATTAAACATATGCGGGAGCTAACCTCACGTACGCTATAGGGCTAGACTCTATCTAGTTCAGATCGGCCCGTTTATCTGTCTTTATTCAAGTGTGATGCCTAATTGCATTCTACATAACTAGGCACAATACCAGGGATCGATACAGTACCACCTCACTAACTCGAATACCACTGTCAGGCACTTCATTTAATTCGAAAAATGTACGAACGTTCAGGAAATTCGAGAGGTAAAGTGAGGTAACATGTACATGTTCCCTGATCGAATTTAGAAATTCGAACTGTGAATATCTATACCTTATTAGAGCCATTACACATCGAAAAATATTCCCTTTTCTCTACTATTCCCTCTGTAATCCGATGTCATTTGAATTACAGAGGCTAATGAGGGAAAAAAGGAGGGTGAGATCGTCAACTCGTCAGGAAATCTCGATTTGTTTGTTTACATTAGTGACAGTCCAAGTGAAGACGATTGGAAAACCAATAAAAAGTTTGGCACTTAGGTATCGATGGACCGAGCGCAAGGCACCGCACTAAAAGCTATTAACACATGAAATTGGTTGTCCACTTTGCATATTAATTTCAATGCATAGACTTAATAAATTAATCGACATAGCATTGTAGTATGGTAATTGTGTCCATTATACCCGCAATTACCGTAAATGGTAATTAAATTACACTGAGTATTTAAATGCAGCTGGACAGCGCTGGTGAATGAGCGTAAATGTGGCGTAGCGCGCTTTAGCCCGCGATCAAATAAATACTATTGCTTCATAAAACACATTACGTCTAAATTCCATTAGTTTGATAACTTTATGAAAAAAGGGTATAACTTGTATTAGATGGAGGTCAATATCGTTACTAATATTATAAATGCGAAAATGAGTTTGTTTGTTTGTTTGTTACGCTTTCACGCCTTAACTACTCGGCCGATTAACATGAAAATTTGCATACACGTTGTCAGGGGTACAGAATAGGACTTAGGGTACCTTTCATCCAGAAAAAAGAACTGTTGCAAACCTAACCTAACCTACATTTATGCGAGCGAAGCCGCGAGTGAAAACTTGTATAAAATAATAGTGTAATTAGCGCAAGTCGTTCTATTTGATGTAAATAAATAAATAAATAATGTCGCTTAATAACACTCACATGAGACTTAGTGCGTTAATTCAAATTAATTCCATATTGTAAAAATGTGTAAATCTTATAAATTATAAATATCTATTTGTCAAAACTAATACATTTTTATATTTCTTACTAGATATACTATCTAATTATGATAGAACTTTGGTGAGTTATTGTGTATGAGCCGTGCAGGCTCATACACAATAACTCACCAAACTCACGTTAGTGACAAAAATAAACTATAAAATTAAAAGAGACATTGCAACGCAAGCTCAGCATTATCTTATGATTGTTATTACTTTTTCGGATTATCATTTATTCACTTTATCTGAATACTCTGTATTCAGATAATTATATTATATGGTTATCATTTTAGCAGTATGTGTGTGTGTTCATTTTTTCTATACTCTCATACCGTGCTTTGGTAAACAAGGTTTCATTAAATGCGTCTTAATAATATTCGCTACTATGTAACCGTGAAGACCCTAAAATGCACGAATCGAACGAAAAGACTGTGAGTACAACTACCTTTTTTTCTGAGATCTCTGTTAGAATATGGAATCAGGGTTTCGAGTTTCTTTTATTATATTTTATGCACGACTACAGCATTTTCTTTTTTCTAAAATGTAATTCTTTAATACGGATTATATCACGGTTAACTGTAAGTTAAACTTGTTAAGACTATTATTAAATTATTTTATATTCAACTGTATTTTGCCACTATTTCGTGTCATATGTGTTTATTTATTTGTTACGCTTTCACGCTTAACTACCCAACCCATCATTATGAAATTGCATAAACGGTGTTGGAGGTACAAAAAAGAATATAGGGTACCTTTTATCCAGAAAAGTACTGTTCCCGAGAAATAGAAATTTATTGACAAAACCTGCTTTAAAGCGAGAGAAACCGCGGACAAAATCTAGTACCTAATATATTTAAATAGGGTTAGGTAACGAAGACTTTAAGTAAGCGATAAAAAGGCTAATATGTAGATTAATTTTCCACCACGACCAACATCCACCTACCATCCTTCCGAGCATTTATCTAAGTTGGTGGACTCATAAAAAAATACGTGAAGCTCATAATTCATAGAAATGTTAAAAATAAAAAGCAGCGATAGCCTAGTGGGAAACTGTTGGACTGCCACGCAGAGGTCTCAAATTCGATCCCAAGGCGTGCATCTCTGACTTTTCGAAGTTATGTGCGTATTAAATAGTTAATTATCGCTTGCTTTAACGGTGAAGGAAAACATCGTGAAGAAACCTGTATGTCTGAGAGTTCTCAATAATATTCTCAAAGATATGTGAAGTCTGCCAACCTGCACTGGGCTAGCGCGGTGGACAATGGCCTAACCGTTCTCACACTGAGAAGAGGCCCGTGCCCAGCAGTGAGACAGTTTAATACAGAGCTGATATTATTATATTATTATTATTAAAAAATTGCTGGCAATATCAGTAAAAATATTTTTGATGTAATTATAATATATGAAACGATCATTATATACGGCCACGGCTTTCGGGTAGATGAATAGTTGATTGAAGCTGCTCAGCCTATATCGAATAAATGGCTAATGAAATTGCTGACTCGAGATTAGTAGTTCCGTATAGATTAACACTGATAGTCATATTGACTAGGCATTAAGTATTTGCTACTAATAGCAACCTACCTAAGTAGGTAACCTACCTAAGTATATAGCCCAACGTATATATATATATCGCTAACGTACATACGTAAGTACTGAGATATGCTAAAATATGATAGGTGCCGGCAATGTTGTAAATGTTTCTAAAAGGACTTGACTCACCGAGACACAGCTATAAAAATAATGTGAATATTTCAACTTTCTTTCCGTGTAAAACTTTTTCCCTTTTATCTTTCTACATGTTTAATTGAGCAAAAAAGACTTGGTCCTTCGTTTAAAATAGGAAAAAACGGAATCCTTAATTACATAGAGAAATATGACATGATTAATCAACCAGCTGTTGGGTTGTCATATAACATCGAACGAGCTTAAGCTGTCATAACGCGCTCAATATCTACATACCCACACATAGACACAGTGCACACATATATGTATTAACATATTATGTGTGCGTCCATCGAAACCAAAGACGATGAGATTACTGGCATATCCCTTACTTTTTAGACTGAATGTGTATCGATTATGCGCCATTCGACTTCAAAATACACACACGATTAATTCGACGATAAAACGTACTTTAAAAAATAAATAAAAACGTAAAATGCGTCAGCTCGTCTTGTCGGCAGTCATAAAAATTGAGAGAGGGAAAATCAAGATTTTGTTTTAATGTTTATGTTCTATAAATACGACAGCGATAACTGTATAGATACTATGTGTGTAAACATATAAAATAAATGATAATAGGTAATATAGGATGCAATAGACTTCTGACAGAAATCATCACAAAAAATTCTTTGGCTGATTAAATTAGCGACAGCCAATCAAATCACTTGACATGACTTTGATTTTGACACGTCGTTGATTGCCTTTCAGAAACCGGGTGTATGTCATTGATTACTTCTTCTTTGTAGACGGGCTTTGTAACCACATTTATTTATGTATGTACACTATTATAAAACTGTAACGAAGTTCTGTCTTTACATCGAAGACAGCTTTAAAAAGCTAATTAGGTTCGAATTTAAAAATATTTTGAACCCAAAATAATTGCATCCAGAACGTTTTTCTGTCTGTTGATATCAACGTCACACAACAACCACTAAACATACACACATCACAATTTTGCAACTTGGAGTTTAACTAAATTTCTAAGTTTCGATTTATCTAATTTTGTTTAGTAAAACCAAATATATAGCGTATAGTGTGATCCAAGAGTAATACATCGCGAACTCTAAAGCCATGTGGTTAAAATCGCAAGTAAAAATAAGTATCTAAGCTAAAAACACGTAAATATTTAAAACAACTCAGTCATAATCACTCGAAATAATACTAGAAGCACTAATTTTGACGTGATGCATGCCCAACAGATGAAATGTTAAAGGTTGCATATTATATTGAAGTTAAATTTAGAGCTGGGGCATTTTATTTTTAGATGAGTGTATATATTATTGTTGTATTAGTTTCTTTATCATATAAAATAAATGTTAAGTTGCGATAGCTTAATAGTTAAAGTAGAGTGCAATAATCGGCTTTTATGATTCAAAGAATCAGATTCAACAAATAATGCGAATTGTATTGTAGTAAAAGTGTTTATGGCAGTCAACAAGCTTAACATTATATTGTGAAAATAAAAATAATTATTTTTACAAATTTAATTTAACAATAAATATAAATTAAAATAGCTGGAGGCTTAAAAGCAATGTTTTTGCGAACGCCAAGATGGAAAGAGAGAAATAAAAGAAATTAGGTAAAAAATAATTGGTCGGTATCTTTTCTCGCCCCAGCGGTTTCTCTTTGGCGGTCTGAATAAAATTAAACTGCTTTTACGATTCTCTGTGAGGTACCGAAGTACCTTGAAATAACTCACACTTCAAGACATTGAGACGTTAACACCCCAGTTCCCCCCGCAAGTACGTATGTCAAAAGTTATCCGGAACGTCTGGAGAAGTGTAAAACAAAATAAACGGCGATAAAATTTGTAAATGTAAATTCTAATATAAAGCTTTTGAGTAAAGGCAATGGTAGATAACTCCATTATATCCATGTAGTCGAACATCTACATTACATAACGCATAAATATAGCTCTACGACGTATATACGTTCAGCGAAGGGTTAGGTAGCAGTTCAGAAAAGCAACATATTGTTATAGCTAGCAAAATAAAAGCAAAATGAATTTCTGAACCGCGTTTAGGTCTCACGTAATGCCCCTTTGTATAACTGTCTACTGAGAACACTTTCATGCTCTGTGTTATTATTAAAAAACGCTGGCCATTGATCTAAAATCTCACGTGGTCAGCACAAACTTATGCTATTGGACCATACTCAGATGTTTTAAATAACAAAATAGCTAAACCAAACGTTTTATACCTATAACTAAGAGTTTTATATCGAGTCACGGCCCGGTCAGTACGACAACCGCGGCTACCTTTAAATAAACCTTAGCAATGTTGTTTAGAGTTTTATACATACCGTTGTTTTATTGGTTTCACTTCGCTATAAATTGAGCAGCTTTTTTTATAATAAAGCCCTTGATATAAGAGCAGTGAACGGTCACTTAAACATATTTTACAAAGTTTTACTGTGGAAAGTGATCGTTGGGGCTTGGGAATGTAATTCCTAACAATAGTTTCTGGTCCACAGAATGTATAGCAGTAAATATAAGAAGACTCGACGTACCGCCCTTAGTGGAATTGGGCACGGAGTCAGTTATTCTTGACTGTGACTTCAATACGGGTATAACTCCTGGGCCTGGACTCGTGATTAAGTGGTTCTTTAATGGCTCCACTGGGCTGGTATATCAGTGGATCCCGCCAAGACAACCTCAAGTGATAGGACTTCTCAAGGGGAAGGTGGATATGAGCTTTAAAATTTCGGGTAAGTGTACCTTCCTTATGTCCTTTTAGATCTTTATTTAGATGTAGATTTCTAATATCTAATAGTCAGGTATCCAACATAAGCTAAACATCTAAAACATACGCAATGTATTTCAGTCAACACGTTCTTTTCCCTAGGATCAAAGCAAAAATATTTTTGCCTAAATCGCATACACTCGACTGTAAATTACTTTTACCGCTATGCTATTAACACTTATATCGGTTATGAAAGTACACAGTTGTCTATAAATATCATTACATATGTTGAGCGAAGCATAAGTTTATGTACCATATAGACGATAAAGCGAAAAAGCGAGTTTATCATGCGGAATAACTCAGGTAAGTGAAATGTGAAATCGTGTGACTATTACCGAACGGTAAATGACATACGTAGATGTAAACATTACGTGGAGAACTTCAGCCAAAGATCCTTGTTATTCGGTGTGTCGTTAGGACTACGAATACAGTTCAGAGTTTACGAATGTTAGTAAAGCAGTAGTGAATTGATTGCAGGTTGGCAAGCTTTAGCTTTATTATTTGTAGCTTAGTTACTTCAAATGTATAGGAACATAGTGTTTTGACGCGAACAATTTTAAATTCTAGAGATTATTCTTTGTATACTTCGTGATTCTTTGAGCCCATTGTTTCAATATTTGTAAGGCGTTCTGTGGGACAATTTTCTAGCGCGAGAGCTGCCTCATAAAGTAAATACTTAAAGTCTACATCTCGTATCTGTCCTTTCACTACGGCAAAACGATACGCGATCCGTCCGTATAAAATCCCGCAAGCCAATTCCTTACCGAATTATTTAACTGCGACAATTTGATAGCAATTCTCAATGCCCACTCTACCACGGCAAGTAGCTAGACGCAATCATATAACAGGGCAAAAGTCCACAGAACTGTCAAATTATTCCAACTGTCGCGATTTAACATAAATTCTCTAGGAATTCTTTACCATTGGACATCGAAGCCAGGTAAAACCGTCTCTTCAACGGTACCGTCAGTAAAATTAACATACGTAATTTCAAACTATTTATTTATTCAGTTGTTCTTTGTAGTAATGGTTTCCTGCTACCGTTACTAATGTTTTGTTTTTTTACAGATGAGCCACTACAAGCATATCGGGCTATGAAAATAATAAACCCGACCACACTACTAAGTGGCAATTATACCTGCGTAGTGTCAACCTTCTTAGAAGAAGACTCGCAGACAAAGTCCATGTTAGTTTACAGTAAGTATTGATCTCAAATATTTATAATTTACCGAATTAGGTGTTACTTAGCAGCAATCCATTGTTTAATAATGATTTAGTACTGAGAGGCGACTCAAAAGTCCTGGTCAATACGCAACTCACTCACGGTTAAGCCGTGCTGAATATGATTCTCGAATTTCGATATTATCCGCCTATTCTATTGTTTTTCCCTGGTATCTTCCTCGTATATTTTTATAGTGGGATGTACGAGTATACTACGTTTCTGAGTCATTATCTACAAAATAAATTTTAGAATTAATCGGCGTTAAATAATTTCTTATAATTACATATTATTAAATTAAATTTTTATTACAATGTTCTTAAAACATCTAAATGAATTTCTTATAAATGTAAAGATTAATTGGCGCTTTAAATCAAATATTGTGTCGCTAAACAACGACAATAACAATTTGTCACACGCAGAAGAAGTTCACGGAAAGAGAAACAGCAAATATGAAGCGCGTTTTGTCGACCATATTGTACATAAATCTTGAAAGTCGTTGACGCCACAGAGTCTCAAGGAAGAGATGTTTCTTCGACGATCCAACATTATATTATATTACATTAACTTCACGAGATTTTCTGCTCTTTACGACACCTATTACGGAAAAACAAAGCAGGAAATAATTACTTAATTTTAAATTAGATTGTTAATAAGTTTCACGGAGCTGCTCATGAATTCTATTCACCAGCGACTTTTAATATTATTATTTAGTTTTAACATTCATTTATAGCGCTAGAAATAAGCCATGTATACATGTTGTACATTTGTGCAAAACTAAAGAATACCGACTATTTTATTTTATTTATCTATTTATATATAAACCTAGTACTCATGATACTTACATACCTATACTCACGCCTATATACCTGAAGGGGTAAGCAGTGGTTAATTACTTCCACGTTTTGCTAGCTGTAGCTTTCGGTGACATAATAGAGGGCGAGCCTGTTGCCGTTAACCAGATCAAGTTTCTAAGTTACACAAAAAAACTCCAATAACATTCTGTCCCGGGTGTCGGACCCAAGACTCCATGCACTGCAGTCGTATACACTACCGGTGCGTCACCGAGACTTTTACGACTGATGACTTTTGCGTGGGAGAGCTACGCTTTGACACGAATTGGCCGGCTCGACCGGATTGATACCACGCCCTCACACGTGTTTCGTCAAATGAGTGAGGGTACCGAAGGCCAAACCGTCCCCCCTTCGTTCTGGTGGGTGAAAATTTAATAGGAACGCAACGCACTTGTGACTCCTCTGGTGTTGCGGGTGTCCATGGGCGGCGGTAATCGCTTACCATCAGGCGATTGCTCGTTTGCGTCCTATACAATAAAAAAAAAAGATTTACAATAGATGTATTTATTCACACACTTGAAAACGTAGTTCCTTTGAGTTACGCTGCTATTAGATTGGCGTGTACCTATATTAATTGTTTCTATATAATGTGAACGGATAAATACAAAAAAAAATATAATCAAGATAATTATTATACTTACTTACATTTTATACCTGTACAATACCAAGAAAATCTCATGCTAAATAAATTACGTGGAATAAACGATAAACGCAATATAAAATTCTTACATTGAATGTAAACTTAGTCTATAATTACGTTCAAACAACCGCACAACTCGAAAAAATGCTTTGTGAGACTCATTTAATTAGTACTATTGCCATTTAAGAATACTTTAATATGTATACTAACAGTTATTAGTAATTGGATATATATACTCATTTTTGTGAATTATATGCCAATAAGCTTAAGCTCTACAAAACAACTATTTTGCCGTTTAAAATATATTCCTGTTAAATCGATATAATTACATAATGAGACTATGATTCGCGATGCTTCACTTACAATTTTAAAGGAAATATCGATAAGGAAAAAAGTAAAGCCTGTCTTAAAATTTAATTATGATGGTGATTTAATAAAGTTTCGAGATTAATTGCAGCGCAGCAATGATGTGAAATACATAAATGTTATAACTTCGCTGAAAATGAAAACATGGGTATATTAAGTACCTTCATCAGCAAAATAATAAACTATATTAGGTCCTTTCATGTTTAAAATAATACAGTTAGATACTTATCTTTTATCTCTTATATAAATAGCTTTTATTACATGTTTATTGACAACAGCCGTATGAAACAAAGCTTTTTGCCCCACAGGTCCTGGCAAGAGCTTTCATTTTATACAGGAGAAAAAATACGTGTTCTTAGTGACCTTGATATGTATCGCCGAAGATTTGTATCCAAGACCTGTAATGACCATACTGTCTAAGGGGTGAGTGTTAGTATAGATTTTATTATATTAAAACTATATAACTTGTCTCAAGTATGTAAAACTATTTAGCTTAACTGAGGCTTTTCATAGTACCAAGAAATAGTTCTGCAGTATGACTAGATCAATCATCTGGTCATATTTAGGGGTCAAAACGCGCACGAGACATGACGTGTTTCATGCATTTTGTTATAAAGCTTATAAAATGTGTACAGAATTATTCTATTATTGAACTAATTTATATGGATTTGGTCACGGTTTATTTAAAACACATTTATATAATTTTGAAAACTATTACGCTATTTAGATTTAGACATAATATCCCGAAGTTGAAGATGCTTTTTAACAGCCATGGTCGCTAGAATGCTGGTCAGTTAACCCGTGACCATACAATCCATTTAAAGTAATTTAATTTAAATGTATAATATACACGTAAACGTAACACAATATTGTAAGTCATAATATCATCAATCTTAAACATTAGTATGTAGTGTTATTACTCATGTCTATGTATGCTGCTATCATTTTTTAAATATATATTTTCTGAGGAATCCTTACATTTCATCAACATCCCCGAGGTTTATTACTTATGGATAATTCATTTTGGTTGTTCTTTCTGAATATATATTTATAGTATCAACAAACTTCTAAGACTATATTATCATTTAGTAAAAGGTTTACTATGTAATTTATTAAGGTGTTCTTTGTAAACGTAATATTATGAGTTTTCGTGACATTTTACAGATTTACCTTATTCATTGCGGCTGCAGTCCGAACTTTATATACTTACGACTACGTTTTATGTTACAAATTATATAGATATAGTTTTCTTAACTTGTTAGGAAATATAGGTACTCGGAAAATAAGTAAACGTTGCAGCTAGCTTTATTAGCGGACAGTAAAAGTTGAGATAAAAGATAATAGCCAAGCACAAGTAGAGCCAACTAGAAAGTTCAATGCCTTGTCCGTAGTTGCTTACAACTTCCGAGGCGACAAGCAGCTTATTTACATCTTACATTCTCCTTATTCCCCGGCCACCTAGCGAAAAAACAACATTTTTCATGAAAGATTTTAAAGATTCCTGTAGTCATAAAGCAGTTTCATTATCCAGACTAATAAAAGCGGATATAAAAACATTTACCCACTCGAGTGGGAGAACAAAGCAAATATACATATAAAACTTTATGAGTAATTCATAGTTGTAATGAGCTTCTTATAAACGATATCTGCACCTGTGTCTGATTGGCTATTGTAAATATTTATTGGATTCAACATACGTATTTTATTTACAAAATAAGAAATACTAACGCTTGTCCCTTGTTCTTATCTCAACAGTTTTGAACAGATTGTATTGTGCTAGTTTATACTTTGTTATGATTGTTTCTGTAAAATTGCTGAACAGGTTCAACTTAACAGGAGCGGAGACAAACTCTGTCCCGCTCGGGGGTAATTTCGAAGTGACGTGCCTCCTCCGACGTGCCTCACTTTTTCGCTCTTCGATCCCCCGTAGACACCGCGTAAAATTTTATAACTATAAACTTTCTTGACAGATTAAACTTTCGAATGACAAAAAGCTAAGATTAAGTGAAGTTTCAGACAAGTATAGGAGGATATTTTTTATGTTATATTACGTTTATGTATGATATCGTTAGACGAGGTTTCCTTGTTGCACGATATAATAATGTTCTAACGACATTAAAAGTAACATGAGCTATAATATACTACGTAGTAAAACTGTACTTATACATGACGTATATTCTTAGGAAGCCTTTGGAGCAAACAACGACGGACATGAGAATGGACTCGTGGGGGATGTACACCGTGGAGGCACGAGCTGAGGTACACGATGATGACGTCAGTCGGCCTTTTGAGGAGTTCGTATGTATGTTGAGCCTGCCTCTAACAGACTACACAGCGAATAGATCTACTATATACTATCCAGGTAAGAAACTACAGAAGGCTTTACACCCTTTAAAATCAAGCGTTTAAGAGCCATGAGTAAATTAATATATGGAAGTTTTTCAGTGTCTGTACATGGAAAGGCATTACCATTAAGTGAGATACAGGTCAGGTTAATTTGCGACTGCAGCTTTATAAATAAGGCTGCCTGCTGCATTACGTGTTACGTGATACTAACGGGATCGTAAGCTGTTGCTCGTAAAACTTTATTAACACTTGCATGCACTTGCAGGTCTTATGCCGACGGCGCACATCGCAGCCATCGAAGTTGAGAAACCTCAAGAGCAGCAGGCTAACAGTAAGCATATCGCTTTTAATAAAACAGATTATACTAAATGAGTATTGCTGTTCTTAAAACAAAATGCACAAACTATATGTTGCGTATTATTATAAGTACGCATACTAACATCTGTGCTTATGCTGTGTAATATTTGTATGTTTATTCAAATTGCGTTAGGAATAATGTTAATAACAAAAAAGAATGATAAAGACATTAGAAGACCTAGATGTATTATATCTATGTCGTTATCTTGGATTGTCACTGGGAATTTAGGTATAAAACATAAGATCGTCGTACAGGCAGTAAAGTTTATTTCACTTAGTAGGAAGTCCAAAAATTTTCGTATTTAATATGCAATTAATAATTTCATTAATTATTATAGTTAACTGAGCGACCTTGTTGCGACTGAGATCGGTTATCGTTCTAGTATAACGGGACACGACTGAATATCCTATTTCATAAAGCAAATGCCGTGTCAGAATATCCGAGAGTACTGACTCCCTATATCGATTGTCAAAGGTTAACGAGTGACGGGACCAACGGCATTACGTGCTCTGCGAGGCACGGAGGGGTGTAACTTTTTGTAAATGATCACCCATCTATGCGTATGACGGAGGTGACGTTGGTTAACTTTGCCGTTCGATCGATCTGTATAACGCGAGACCTTCTGGTAAAAAAAATCCCATATGTAAATCATATGAAACCTCTTACTCTATTCAGTAAATACAGTAGCACGAGAAAATGAAAATTGAAGTTCTACTGGCTGACTATTTAACTTATTAACGAGTCAAGTGTCGACCGGACATACCTTTGTCCGTTTGTTTGCACAATGTTTTTTTTTGTCGTATATCCTCTTGTCACTCAAGAAGTTAATTGTAATATTTAATATTAATTATCGATACTGTGTGAAATCTGCCAACTCATTGGAGACATTGTAGCCCCGACGGCCCAGCCGCGAGACAGGTCTGATGTTATTACTATTATAATTTCCCATGACACGACACAGTCGACACAAAAACTCTGACAGTCCTCTCTTATTAAATGTAATTGCATGTTTTTATACTACAACTTATATAACGATTCAATGCACCGTCCGTTCATCCGTGTTAGTCTACAGGGAATGCCATGTTCAGTTGCCGATGAATTCGTCACTAATTAACTGTTCTACTTATATGTATTGGTAACATTTATTGACATTACATGTATGCTTATTCGCTAATTTGCAATCGTAACTAGTGTTATTTTATTTTCAGATTGTCCAGGTGTCCCGCCGTGCGCTGCGTTAATTATTGCATTAATTAACTTTAACCGTATTTTTTAATATGACAGATAAACAATGAATAGCACGCATAGGGTGTAATAAATAAGCATATATTTTTACCGAATAAACAATAGTACGATAGATTTAATACGGTCCTTCGCTATGTTAGAAAATAAATTAGACTTAAAACATTAAATATTATTTGTTATTAAGTTTTAAGTCAGTATTATTGTTTCAAAAACACCTATTTAAGGATGTTTGAAAATCTGTGATATTTTAGTTTAAAATTAAATTTATGGATACGTGAAAGTATTTTTATGAAGACGCGTTTTAATTTTCGTAGATTTATTACTGATAGGCACTATCATGTATGTTTGTATATTTTGTTAGTATTGTTAGTATAAGTAAGTATTACAAGTATTATTATTAGCTCATGGTACTTTAAATGTAGCTCTTTGATATTATATAAACTGTAAATAAACGCTTCTATGTACAACACTAACTCGTATTAGTTATTAAACAACCCTCTACAAGAAAATAACCCCTGCATAATAATAGTGGAACACAAACCTTTGTTACATGTGATTCACGATCCTATGATTTTCTAACAATTTCCTCGTATCTAAAAACTGTTAACATCAAGTTTAACCTTTTTCAAAGGCAGGTACATAGTAATCAGATTGTGTACACCCACTCACGTCACTGACTAGTGGAAAACATATTTTCTTTTACAAAAATATAAGAGAAGCTCGTGTAAACACATCATCTAAAGGAAACGTCAGTCGTCGTAACTCGTATGATGTTCACTGCGAATAAAAACATCATAAAAGGCATTTTGATATCTTTATAACCTATTTCTCATCACAGTACGTAGATTGTTATCTCTTATCTTTGAATTCTGCAAAACCTTAAATAATAAACAAGTTTTTGTCCACTATGGGTTCCTAAATAATTTATATGCACAAAAATGATGATATAAATATTACAACACACAATTACAGGATTGATCCCGTGTATGAAGGAGGGAATAAGCAGCACGAATTCTGCTTGTTTAATAATTACTCATCATCGCGTAGGCTCAACTGTAAAGCTCACCGCCGTACATTTACGTTTATGTTATCTCAGTGCCACGTCACCGTTTTATTCTTTCCTCTGAATAATTTAAAGGAAAATAAATAATAAGGAAGTATCTTGTTTTACCACCTAAGCTACGATACATCACAATATTAATCACGATATAGCAAAAAAGAGCCAAGTAAGTATAAAGACAATATCATAGATTGCGCAAGTCCCAATAAAGTTTTGTAACTAGCTATTGTTAAAGGAATAGATTGTCCCTATCATGAAACAAAGAAAACTAAATCGAACTCAATAAACAGAACTTAGACACTGTAATATAATCCTGCCTCGGGTAATGAAATTGTCCCTTGCCAGTTAAAACGGCGTATCTGCCAAATTTATTGATTGAATTTCCTTCCTTGGACACGAAAGTCGAATAATAGTGATATATTATTTAAGTAGTTACGCTTGTCTCTTTATTTTATAGTTAATTAACGAAAGTTTTAAAATTATCGTTGCGCGAAGATCCTCTTAATAAAATTACGTTGATATAGGAGTACGGCGACGGTAAACTGCTACAGCGGTACTTAAGAAAATGTTTGTATGTGTACCGGCAACTTGATATACTTATACGTAGGTAAGCAAGTTAACTCGGGATAGAAATATTACAGCAGTAGATAAAGAGAAAAGTGGGCACGGCTAAGTAGATACTCTCTCGCTGCAGTAATTTGAGAGAATTCCTTCGAGACGGCCTGCGCGATATGTCTGGCTGAGTGCGTGAACCTCCTTTTAACATTACCATAACTGTGCCATCGCTGTTTCCTTCTGGTCAAATCCCCAGGAAATATTCCAAAACGACACGGAAACTAAATTAAACGAAGTCGCTCTCAAATCTAGTGCCTTCAAATACTGAATAATAGAGCGACGAAATTAAAAAAGTTCTTACGTTATGTAATTTCATAAACGATTTCTTCGAATGTAAGTGTGTACAGCTGGTTTTTGCTGTATTATAATGATAAAAGGAATATAAATCGTCTCGTTTGAGCGTTAAGTGTAACAAGAACGATACAATTATGTAGTTGGCGTTAGTACAGTGATGATCGTCCTCGACGGTCTGCTTCTCTTTATTGCCCTAAAAGTGGAAGTTTGTTTTGTAGTTTGTAAAGCACAAACAGCACTTCCAGTAATATCTGACTCCGTGGCGGTAAGTGCTAAGTTGCCTCTGTATCTCTGGCGATAAGTTCCTAATTGCACTTCACTGTGCGGAAATGGGGTAAAGCGGGCAACGTCGGGCGAACACGTACCGCGCGTACGTGTTCTGAAATGTACTACGCTTTAATGCGTATGACACGCGGCTTGATGTTATGTCGAGCACTTCGATTTTATGTATTTCAATTCGATATGGAGCCCATCACGACTCGACAGAATGAAAGAAAAACTGTTAAGGTGATTCTGGTGACGCGTGGATTACGTCCGCGCCACCTTATCTCCGCCGAAAATGTTAAGCTGCCGTTTGGGAACGAGAGCTCGCTCGCGTATGCATGATAGCTTATTACTTCAATTTGTATTTTATCTTACGAGAAGTGGAATCCTGAATAAAATCTGTACATCCACGAATCGTATAGCAAACAATACTGCAGTAAAAAATTTATCGACAAGTCCTTCACAACCATTCAAATAATTATAAAACTGGCAGCAACAAGGAAGTTTCAAAAACAAACAGCTATCGTCTGTTCTTTCTCATCCGTGTGTAAACAGTACAAATGAACTTTTAAACAAGTCGAGTGATCTTTTCGCGGCCAACACTGATTGCTTTAAGGAAGTCGAAGGCAGTAACAACTCTTATCGTCGCTACAGCTAGTTATACTAGAGGCGCCCATAAAATCTAATGTTGCTGTGGGTGGAGGGAAGCGAAATACAAATTATTTGCTTATAATATACTTGTACTAGCGCCGCCTGTGATTCTGGCCGCATTCAAATTGCATTTTTAAGCAAATACAGAAATAGAAGTATAATATACTTGCATAATATGTAATACATACAGAGTTTGCAGTGCGGTACTTGCTTTGATACAGTTATGTGGAACAAACTTCATGGTCGCCTCTGAGCCATCAATCTTCAGTGAGTTAATATTTAAAGGAAGGAGAACTAAAAGTTTACTAGCAGGTATTAAGTGAAAATGTTTTATACAAAGGGGGTGGTTTCTTTCTAAATTATACAGTCTCACAATACGTGTGGATTAATTAAATTTACACACGCGACTGACCTAACTAGTTTTAAAAGGCTTCTTATTAAATCAAAGCTTGCTCCTCAGAACTGGGAGAAACATTTTTAATTAATGCTACCTACAGACGCGTGCCTCGCCTGTAACCTTCATATTACTAATTATATATTGGAGACACATTTAATGAAAATTTAGTTTTGCATGTTTAATTAATTGCTATAAACGAAAAAGTAATTAACATGGTCTTGCTAATCTAAAGATTAAGTAAAAGTTTTACAAAATAAGTTATGCCTTGTGCTAGTTATAGAACCTTAATCCAGTGATTTATTTACGCTGACTGTTTTCTCGGTGAACCTTAATTCTAATAAAATAATAGGCATAGGCAATACAGTCAACACAGACCCTAGTTACAATGTATGTTCGGTATAAAAGAAACTTTTAGACAAAATCACCGACAGATAGGAAAACATTTTTGCCTGTAGACGTAGAAAATCGACGATGTCATGAAATTACCCATTCCGCAGGCATACGGAGTTTCCATATTAGATGGCGTTTGATTTCTTTTGTATACATCGTTCAATGCTTTCGATATGGATGTGATGGATTTGATGAAAATTCGAATGATTTTGAAAACAAGAACGCTGATTAATACAAACGAGAACCCGATGGTACTTGGCCCTTTGCCTCTCAAGATTCATAACACGTGATTGGTTATGTCCGTCCGATCATCCAAGGATCTCAGCGGATATCCCGAGAATTGTTAGGACGATTGCGTAAATCCTTTCGTGTTATCAAATTACCCGGCTCGTTACAATGATCTTGAAATCTTTACGAGGCCTTTAGGTGCACTTAATAAATATTATCTTATATAATTGTGTTCATATTTTATGTACTATGCATAGTATCAAAATGAATTACGTGGATTATTAAAAATCTATCTAACCTATTATATCTGTACATTAGCTATATTTAAAAACTAATTTGTATTGACTAATACCATCAAACCTACGACAATGGTTTTACATTTTTTGTCTGTTTATTCCGACATCACGTTAAAACTATAATTACTAACTATGGACTCAATCTTTAATAGCTTGAAGTTTAATTTAAAATCTAAGCTGTCACACCAACTTTTGTGGATTTCTTCCCCTTGTTTAAATTTTATTTTATAGTTTATCCGTTTATATAACCAATCTTTTCTTTTACTGTTGTATAAAAATTGCCATTAAAAGCATATGACTCAAATGCCCAAAACCTTTTATACAATGACTACCGCCTCAATTTTTCTAGCGACGATTCTTTCGGACTATATATAGTCTACAGCGAATCTGGAATAGCACTTAGCCATGCTTTAAAGATGTAAGCATTGCGGGACGGGCACGTAATTTTAGCTTAGATCTGCATGTATGGCTCGTCAGATCGGCACTGACCCGGCACAGGATAATGAGCTCGTTTCCTGATTGGACCAGTACGTAGGTACGCCGTACGCAATATTTTGCTAGAAAATAGGTCACAATTCATAAATTGTGTAATATAACGTGATGGCTACATGGATTATAGTGGATCCCATGGATAAATGAAACCTTATCAACATTTCTTACTTGCAACATAGCAATATCTTTTACTTAAGTTGAGTATCAACGCATAATAAACTATTGTAGCTAATACGGTAAAGAGAAAATATTGGTATTTTTGTTATTTGCTTGTAATAAATAAACTAAAACTCTAATTTAAAAAATATTTCGTCAGTAGAATACATCTTTATCTAGAAGTAACATAGGCATATCATATATCATCAGACTGCAAACCAAGGGAGCGGCGCATTAATTATAAAAGTGGATGAAACCGCGACGGACAGCTAGTCATAAATATATTAATCTCGAATTACTAGATAAGTTATTAGAATCAACGGGGAATAAAAGTTCTACAACACTATAGAAATAAACATAAACCTTATAATAAAGATTCTATTTATATATTTAGGAGTAAATAAAAAGATCATTATTTTTGCATTTAACCTAGGTACATCTTAGTCTATTTTCATATTTGTTACATCTCCTATTATAAACACGCCATACTATGACCTATATGATACTTGTTTGTTAGATACTGTGTATCGTCTACATATAGCCGAAATACGATGTCGACACAAAACTCAAAGTATGTGAGTCTTGGACATAAATAAGTGAAGATGGCAGGACAAGAGGCGAGGCAAAAATAAGACGGTAGGTGTATCGAGCCAGTGTCTTCGAGACGGCCTAGCTCACAACACAAACACTCAACCTGCCTGTTCAGATGACATCACTATAAAAGGAAAGCAAGACTTTGGTATTCTGGCCGAATAAAGTAGTCATTGTCTTTGTTTCTTTTATACTATACTAGCGTTTGCCCGCCGCTTCGCTCACTCAGAAATAGTATTTTTTACTGAATGAAAGGTACCATATGTCTGTATCAGTGACAACATGTGTGCGAAATTGTAAGATGATCGGAAACGGGCTTGAAATCGTAACAAACAAACTCACATTCGCATTCATAATATAACAAGTTTTCTACCGCTCTATTTTTAATCGCATTTTTAATATTAGTTAAGAATTGCTTTTACTCGCTCCTTTGCTCAGCAACACTAGATTTTCTGGATAATAGGTATCATAATATGTCATTTTCTGTACACCTAACAGCGTGTATGAGAAGTTTCATGATGATTATATATATCGATATTATATCGAGAAGTTAAGGCGTAAAATCAAAACAAACAAACTCACATTAGCATTCATAATATAACAAGTTTTCTACCGCTCTATTTTTAATCGCATTTTTAATATTAGTTAAGAATTGCTTTTACTCGCTCCTTTGCTCAGCAACACTAGATTTTCTGGATAATAGGTATCATAATATGTCATTTTCTGTACACCTAACAGCGTGTATGAGAAGTTTCATGATGATTACATATATCGATATTATATCGAGAAGTTAAGGCGCAAAATCAAAACAAACAAACTCACATTAGCATTCATAATATAACAAGTTTTCTACCGCTCTATTTTTAATCGCATTTTTAATATTAGTTAAGAATTGCTTTTACTCGCTCCTTTGCTCAGCAACACTAGATTTTCTGGATAATAGGTATCATAATATGTCATTTTCTGTACACCTAACAACGTGTATGAGAAGTTTCATGATGATTATATATATCGATATTATATCGAGAAGTTAAGGCGTAAAATCAAAACAAACAAACTCACATTAGCATTCATAATATAACAAGTTTTCTACCGCTCTACTTTTAATCCCTGTATTCCTGCGATACAGGTATTCTCCAGTTGCTAATACTGACTTTATCTTTGAAACAATAGCCCAAAGTATGAAGAAATGCCACAGCCTGTACGACTCTATATATATCTGATATCTGTATAGTATATGTATGTCTAGATATAGATATAATATACACACTTGCTTTCATGCAATAAATAACTAATAGATCTAGTAGAAATATAAGCAGATATGGTCTTATGCAAATGTTATGCATTGAAATTAAACTACTTTATACGGATTTTATCGCGTTATTTATTTTAAAACACTTTTATTACATAATTTTAAAACTTTTAAATTACTTCTGTTAAACATTACTACTATTTAAGCTACTTAAATTGTTAAACTATCTAGATTTAGGGTTATACTTTTCCTAACGTTTCGGTTGCTTTTCATCGTGTCAGTGCAAGGATTAAAACCACAACACTTGGCGTGCTAACTGCGGATGACCACTTTCTTAGTTCAGTTATTGATAGACACGAGGTGAACAATTGAGGCACTGCGCCGACCGAGCAGTTAAGTGTACCTATATTTAGCTACGTACTACTAATGTATATTCTGTGACTTAGCAATGGACAGCTATGGCCTCATTACACAGATGAGTGGATATCACATGAAAGGAATCCATTCGAAATAGAGTGGTATGTTGGGATTAAAAAAGTATTACTTTTAAAGCCTATGAGATCATTTTAATAAAATTAAACCGGTATAAAGCCTCCTTTTATACAGAGTAATATGTAGTGCTTATAGAATACTAGATATTGTCTGCGGTTTCGCTCGCGTTAATTTACATAATATAAAAAAAAACTTTCCCTCGGGAACACCTTTTTCTGGATGAAAGCTAACCTATGTCCTTTTCTGTATCCTTGAAAACGTCTATGCAAAACGTTACAATCGGTCGAATATTTATAGCGGGTAATTGTATCAACTAAACAAACTCACATTCGCATTTATAATATTAGTTAGGATTATTACGTACAAAGGGCGGCCTTATAGCTAAAATCAATCTCATATAAGCAACCTTTGAATAGACAAGAACGACATTAATAAAAGGTATAATAGGTCAGATTTCGTCTATTTAACTGTATGAATAAGTATATGAAACATAATTACCTACGGTTCTGTAAATAAATAATTATTGAATCCTGCTATAAAAAGATTTTTAGTAATTTTGATTAAATATTATTATTGTTAACCCCTATAGCTAAGCTAGAATGCTTGTGTTAGAAGTGGGTTTACATCGGTAGTTCAATGAGTGGGATTGTACACCACAACCATACGATAGAAAGTCCAATGGCCTATTTATTGAACTGGCGAGGCTTGATCTGTATTTTGGAAATATTTGTAAATAACTAATTGGGGTTGACTTTAGATCAGTCTGAACTCAAAACAATGACTATTCATATACTGTTAATCGGCATGAATTATAAGAGCCAGACAAACGAATTAACAAGTTTTCTAAAACATGTTATGTTAAATTTTGAAAATAAACATGTATAATCAGTCTACGCGATTGCCTTTGTCTCATACCAATAGATTCCGGCAGATAATTTGCTTAACTACAATTATATCCGAATTGCTATCGGTAAATTCAATACAATATCGTATAATTAAGATCAAAAATTGGTTATTAATTAATTTTTGATTCTACACTGGACCGTAAAGAAAAACGGTCGTTTAGAAAATCTTCAATATCTTCAAAAGTACCTGACCTAGCTTTATGAAATAAAGACTAAATTAAAGAATATTTAATGCCACATAAAATAATATATAAAACCTTTTTATTTATTTTTGATAATTGTATAAAAAAATGACAATGTAAAATAATGGTCGTTTTTGAATTTAGTACCAAAAATTCAAATCAATTGTTTCGCGTTTGTTTTAGTTTTGCAATAAAAAGTTATAAATACGCTGCCTTATAAATTTTATTATTCTAAAGTCATCATGTCGTTAATCCCTGAAGAATTTACCAGGACTCTGACAATGCTTGAAGATCGGCGCAGTCAGCGATATACAGCGAGAACTGTTGGTGTGACTCTTTCTACAGTTCAGCGAGTACTCCAGTGTTTCCATGAAACTGGATCCAATCTTCGAATACCAGGAACAGGCCAAACAAGGTGCACGACGGCGTGGGAGGATCGCTATTAGTGTGTTAACAATTTTGAGAAATAGCTTTCTTACGGCTGTTGAAGTAAAGAATCATCATTTACGAGCTGGAGGAAACAATCTGAGTACGGATACAGTAAGGCGGCGTCTGGCTGAAGCAAATTTAAAGCCATTAAGACCTGCAAATGGCCCAAAACTAGAAAGACAACAGAAACTCAAGGTTGAGTTATGGTAGAGAATACGAGAATTGGACTCTGAATGACTAGTCAAGAGTTGTGTTTTCAGACGAGTCTAGATTCTGTTTATACAAGCATGACGGAAGGAAAAGAGTGTACAGAAGACCGGGAGAGCGCTATAACCAAGCCTGTATAAAAGAATAAGTACCATACGGCGGAGGCTCTGTTCACGTATGGGCTGGCATTTCTTCCGAAAGCCGCACTGAGCTAGTAGTGATAGAAAGTGGAACTTTAACTGCAAAAAGATATGTTACTGAAATTCTGAATGACTACGGGTCCATATCCATAGTTACGGGTACGTATTACAATACCGAAATTTAAAAGACCGTATTTTAAAATACCTATGGAAGAAATCCCGGAAAATTAAACGCCGAATGATTGTTTGGCCGAAAGTTTTAAATCCCGAAAGTTCATTTGCCCGAAAGGTTAATATCCCGAAGTTTAAAATCCCGAAGATCCATATCCCGAAGGTCAAAATTCGATATTCAGCCGTAGCGTTTGTTACAACATTTAATAAACTGGCTGGCTAATACTTAGGCCTTACGTACGATTCCGACTCGGAGCGGTAGGTTGTGTTAGGTTCTCTTTTGTAAACCCACCCAGAAATAGGAGCCCCGCTAAGCGGGGCGCCGTCCAAAACTCCCCCATTCGGTATTTCGTCCATTCGGGGTTTCATCTTTTCGGGCATTTGGACATCGGTATTTTATGTTTCGATATAACGGCTATCGGCATTTAAAACTTTCGTTGTTTTGGACGCCGGTATTTCAGTCATAGTTATTATGAAATTCCGGTATTGTAATACGTACCCATAGTTACTGGACATGGGCGAGAATGCCGTTTTTATGCAAGACAATGATCGCCACATATAGGTCAGATCACAGATAGTGTTTGCCTATTTTCAAGAAGTCGCTATCACACACATGGAGTGGCCAGCACACAGACTTAAACCCCATTGAGCATGCATGGGACGAACTGGGACGACGTGTACGTCAGCGGAATCCGCCGCCAATCACGCTACGTGAAATATGTAAGAATGGCAGAATATTCCGCAGCATCGCCTCAAAAACCTAGTAGAAAGTATGCCAAATCGCATAACAGCAGTATTGCCAGCTCGCGGAGGCAACACAAAGTACTAAAATGCGTGAAAACGGCACATCTGTAACCAATCTACATTTACGAAAATACTGGGAAAACTACGCATTTCTATTTATTTGACATTTATTAAAAATAAAAAGATTGAATTTCTTTTTTTTAATTTCCCTTAAAGCATATTAAAATATTCTTTAATTTAGTCTTTATTTCATAAAGCTAGGCCAGGTACTTTTGATGATATTGAAGATTTTCTAACCGACCCTTTTTCTTTTACGGTCCAGTGTACATTTTATGATTTTAATATATTTTTTTACAAAAGACCACATTACTATCTTTACAAATATTCAAACAACGCGACGGTAGAAAAAAACACCCAGGCGCACATAATCTATTTGTGGATCACACATTTTATTCGCCCGTGTAGGATTCGAACCAACTACAGTCGTTGTAGTGTCTGTGTCGAGGTGCCCACTTAAACTACTACGCGATCTGTGCATTCAATATATAAATTTTCTGTAAACTAATATTGTGCCTGTGGATATACAAGATTAGGTACACGTGTATCACATTTCACCAGGTGTGTTTATTCGGTACTTACCACGTAATGAACGAGCTTATTAACGTCAGCCTGTTCCAAACTGTATTCTGCTAGAAGGAATTTCCTAAAAGCAACACCTAATAACACAATGGCCCAATCCAAAAGTCTAAGGGCCACTTGCACAACAACTCACTAAATACGTTTAGCACTAAATAGATTTAAAACATCGTTGCATCTCAGTCACCTTCACATGGATAACTGCGACAGCACGATGTTTTAAATGTATTTAGTGCTAAACGTATTTAGCGAGTTGTTGTGCAAGTGGCCCTCAATGTCCTAACGGCATTACGGTTCGTAAACAATCTGTGCTCATACTGCTGGACCGATGCGTCTTTCGATATTTTATTGCTTCAGCTAGTGAGCTGTTTCTTTTGTTCAATCGCGTTTTAAGAGTAAACCATTGTCTAATTTGATTACAGCGTCACTCATCTGTGGGCCAATATTCGTGGTATGTAGTCCTTGTTTCATAAATATCGCAAAGTGTATCAGCCTAAATTAAAATAAATGTTGAATACATTTAACTTTTAATTTATATAATGTAAAATGAAAATACAATCTATGTTTCTTTACAATTACTTAAACATAGATTGTATTTCATTTTACATTTGACGTTTATTTGACTAAATCATAGTATAGCACGATCATTAGGTCAATAAACAATATTATATAAGGATGTACTTGACTTGAATAGGATCGAAAATATTGTAGGTATTTAATCAGTAAGTAGTTAGTATTTAAAAGCATCATTTTATAATACAGTAACGCAGCAGTAGAAAATAAACATAGCCCTAACAAAAAATTGTAATTATGATGTTAGGACAAAACATCTAACAGAATACACAGCAGGTACGGATGTCGTATCCTTCAAAAAGATCAAACATCCCATAATTATAGTGAATCAATAAGCCTATTTATAGACTTAAATATCAAAGCCTCTCTACCTTTGTTTAGAAGATAAGACGGACCATTTAGCCCCAGATACTCGAAATATAAAGAAAATTCCATTGTTATAAGGCTGTAATATAGTTAACAAAATGCCAACGTAATCTTCAAGCTATAATCTATATACAAGTTTGAATGTCATACATAACATGTATTATGCAATATGTATAAATTACCTAATCATCTGAAAGTTTGGGATTGTATGTGACAGTGACTAAATTGCGTATCGATGGCGAATCAATATACCCGCAGAACGTACCGTAGGGATCAGTTAATTTAATTTTCATCAATCAATATAACAAATTATCTAGCTTCCATGTAAACATGTAAATAGACACTTATAGAGCTATATGTTTTACTTCATAAATCGTATTCGGTGATCCGAAAAGTCGGACATTGTTGTTGACAGGTCGGAATAGGAGCAATATTGAGTGTAAGTACTGCTAAACTACGACTCACGTCTGTCTTAGAGCTGTGTAACATTATTTTTCTTTCTGAAATGTGCTCGTAACAACACAGTGCTGTCTTTGTATTCTAAACATCTATTTGTTCGCTTTAAAATGTTATTTTCCTTTGTCTGACGGCTTACATACTTTGATCATTCTACACTAACTTCAATTTAATTTCTTCGCGACATAAATGTATCATTAATTAATTATTAAACATTTCTCACAAACTTATTAAGTGGATACCGGGGCCTTTCAACGTGAACAGGTTCTATTTATAGAAAATTTAAAGGTAAACAAATAGTCATTTAGCAAAGGATCCTTATTTCATGACTTAATACATATCTGTGTATCTTTGAGCTCTTTCGTTCAAGGCACCGTGAAATTGCATGGTGACTGCCGTATTCTCCACGAAATAACAAAAAAAAATCGGAAATGCGAATAATGAGTTCTTTCTGATAGAATAAGATTGGATGTTTTGTTGGTTATTCTCAAAAAGTTTATTATATTTTAAAGTGGTTCGAAGACAATTTAGGTTCCTGTGTTGTAAGATCGCTTTTGCCATCGGTAAGCTTACTATATACTCTAGAAACTCTATAACTTGAAATAGTTTTGCAAATTTATAATACACAATATACTATTTTATAATATGCCGAACTTTTGATGAAAGCTGAATTCGATTGCTGTGCGAAAAGCTTATTCAATTCCGTGCTACTGTTACTATGTCTTTGATATCATATAATTTGGATTCCTGTTCTACTGCAATGCAATTCGAAACTGTACGACGGGAAGCTAGGACACCTGCAATGTCGGCACGATCAAATGACATCTTATTAGCTATTGATCAGCAATGCTTGCGTACCTACAGGCACTGAGACAATTGAATATTACCATCGCGGGTGGCAAGTGTCACTGAACTTCGCTTGACGCTAAGCTTTTTTTATAAGTAGTATGGTAAAATGGCAAAGGAAGAAACAATTACACTTGATGATTTACGGCTAATTAAAAATAGCAAGTGGAAACGTTAAAATACAGTTTCTTTGCTGCCAGCATAAGGAACAAAGACAATTTAGCACATTTTAAGGAGTCTGGAAACGACACACCGCAAGAACACAACACTAGGTTGTTTGGCTACGATCTTCTGCTTAGGAGAACTTAATTATAATATTCCTCATTCTATTCGACAAATTACTTTCACTGACTTATATTACTTTTATTTTCCATATCATGAGAAACACGACCTTTTCCTTAGCTCTCAAATGCTTTACTTTAAAAAATACGATATCATCATCCAATTTTATTCAGCAAAATTGGAATTTCAATAACAGCGGGCGATATAAAATTTTAATAATCTTGTAGTTCGACAACTCAATAAGTCACTTCTAAGAAACAAGTCAAGGTACTGTTTGAATATTGATTAGACGGTCAAATTACGTCCTTATCTTTCAATAGGCAGCTCGCTACAAAAATAGGTGTAAGTTCTATCGTGAAAGATAACGATCTATTTTTGTACAAATAATAAGTTTGCCCTTTAAATTCATAATAATATAAAAATAACGAATAAGTTTGTAAGGTTAATGGTTAAACCGCTTAATCGCTGTTGATGAAATACAGTATGAAGATTATTTATAAGTTAGATACATGGACTACTTTATAAAGCACGAATGAAGTTGGGAGTAGCAGCTGGACAGTTTATGAGAGAGTTGAAAAGAAAAAGGACATTAACCTGTCGCATATTATGTATCTAGAACTTAATCTAAAACGTACATACAAGGTACTTACAAAAAATCTTTAATACACTTTACAAGGACCTAAAACAATAAAGGATATGAAATAGTTTGATAAAGTATCTTCGTAGTCTCGCTATTAACAAGCTCTTGACTGTGATCTTTAATGAAGTAACGCAATTACGGTAGGTGTGCTATTTATCGCTGAGGAGCTCTATCGGATTATATCCGAAGTCCATAGTCTACTTCTGATTTAATTTATATCGAACTACTCCAGCAATATACTACCTATATTAAAAGATAAATAAAAAACAGTACTTTAAATGCTTTAAACGCTTATTTATTTTTAGTTAATGCTTGATGATTTATAAAATAACATAAAACAACTCTTTTCAAAATGAACAAGCAATCTCTTTCTTAATAAAAATGTAGCCTTTTGATGATATCATATACAATTGGGAAATCTCGAAATTATTAGATGCCATTTTTTATATATTATGTCGAAAGAATTAGATACAATTTTTCTTAAACTTTAATTTAAAATATACAATATTGTTCAATGTTTTACCAGACGAAAGACTATATTACTATACTACTCAACTATCAACCGTTAAGTCTCTCGTTCGATTCTCAGGTAGGCAAATAGTTATTTGGTAAGTCGTTATCAGCTGTCCTTCACCTTTAATACATATGCATTAGATTGTCCTTAACTTCTAATATATATAATGGCGTGATGGTATAAGTTGTGTTAAGTATTCAAACAATACTATATAGCTATATATATTTTGTCAAGAAGTTGATGGTAGACAATAAGGTCAACGGAGCAACTAAGAACGTGAAAATTCAATGAAATTCAATCACAAAATACGTCCATTGTTTACTGAACCTTATGTATCTATTCTAGCATATTGACCTTAATTCAGCAAAATAAAGGGTCCGGCATTAACTGATTAAATAGATATCCACCCTTCTCAAAAGGGCCTCGTCTGAAGACAGCAAAAAGTCAATCCACCAGGATTTAGCTTAAAATATTGATCATAAAACATGTTATGTAACTTCCAGTAACTGTAATGAAAGACATTTCTGCTATAGCTGAAAACTTCTCCTTCAATTATATTAAACTCGGAATATTCCTATTTCATAATCATAACTCTATCTGCAAATTAATGGCACACTCGCAATATATCTGTTTATGTAAAGGTAAATGAGTAAAGTGGTTTTGTAATTAAATATAGATAATAGGCATTCCATGTTTATTTCAACTAGTTGTTTATTTCATACTGTGGACGATTGCAAGACTACGGATATCACTTGTGTATTTCCGATATTCTCTGTAAAAATGTAGCCGATTTGAGTCAGGTTGCTTTTGACTTGAGCCAAGATTGTACTGTACTCTATCTCACGCGTATTAAACTGGAAATGGCAAGTGATATTAAAAATGCGAATGTAAGATTGTTTATAACGCTGTCACTACTTGACCGATCACCATAAAAGTTCACATACCCGTTGTCAGAGGTACAGAAAAGGACATTTCATCCTGAAAAAAGTAATTTGCATGAAGTATTGAAATTTATTTACAAAGTCTAGATTAACGACTAAATCTAGTAAATAAATAAGGGTCAATTTTCAAATCACCCATTACAAACAGATTGATTGATGAATATTTTTTATACTTATAAGACCAAAGGCAAATTTACTTTTAAAGCTATCGAAAAAATAAATCCTCCACTAATTATAAATACGTATTGTTTAACTCATTCTTCATACCGAAAATAAGCAAACTAAATGTGATTATTTTACGAAGAAAAACCGTAAGTGACATGTTTTCCAAGCTAAATCATCTCAATTCTTTTCCCTCAAGGAATTCAGAGACATATCAAAGTACGCATTTGCACTGTGTAGACAACAATAGCTATTACATGACATATTGAACCGGATCGGGCGTTACTTGGCGGATATCCATAGGGTAAAATAATAATTGTGAAAAGGTGAACCCTCGTTGCGTTCTCGGATATGATTTCGGATACTTGGGATGGGTTCCAAGTATTGCAATGGAAAAAGGTTGACAACTCCAAAATCCTGAGATGGTAGACAGCCGCATTATGAGATTCAGACGTATTCCAACTTGCCCTATTTCGTGCTATTATATTGTTTGCACACAATATTGCCTCGCCGCGAGGCAGAGGCAGCTAATTTGTCAACAAACAAGCAATGAATTACGGGAACTAAAGTGGGCGAACTAGAGGTGTGAGGTGTTTTGTTATATAACTCAGTTATAAAAAAAACTAGCCGAACAAGACCACCCCAAAAGCAAAGTTAAGACCGGTAACCAGTAGGTACACCTATGTATATACTTACTTGTGTATTTTATTAAATAAAGCTCTTGCAAACGCTCTTTAATACCATGCCAGATTCACAAATTGAGTCAGTAACCATTGATCTACTTACTTTCCTCAAGTTTTCCAGAGTACCTAGTCCATTAATGGATTAACAAAAACAAAGATTACAACTTAATGAAACTGCACAAAAAAATTTTATTTTACTTTAAACATAAAACAGTGCCATCTGTCATTGAAACGAGCTATAATGTTATATAGAGAACTCAGTGGTTGAGATTTTCCGCCACCGCGGCGCTGTTGTGCCTTTGTCACTTGGGAAACTCGACAGTCTACAGCTACAGCGACTCACCACGCAGTTTCCTAAGCTCACAGTTTTGCGACAACCACTATCACGAGGAATGTGTTAACTCTACTCACGATGGTTAGATGGCGTTTTTGTTAAATAAACTTAACGGTACAATCTCGTAGATTCATTAAAATATTTTACCTGAACGAAGAAAAATGCCTTTCGGATTAAATAAAACTAATAAATATTTAATTTTTGTTTCAAAGAAAGCCATGTTGGAATTTCAATAGTGATATTAATTATTAATTAATTAATATTTATTATGTTTGGTATATTATCACGGATGAGATAGACATTAAGACCATGCTAAAAATTGATTTTTTATTATGTATAGTTTACACAGTATGAAGGCATTCGTAAGTAAATTCATCGAGGTGTGATTTTTTTATTGGTGACTGTAAATTGGAAGTGGAAAGTAAATTCATGCTTTAACTTTTGTGTAAGTACTATATCTTACTATATGACTAATATATGCACATACGCATGTAGTATTATTAATAAAGGATAACAAGACATACAATATGTAGCTATTCTGTGAATACGAATAACTAGTAATTACCAAGTAGCATATAATGTATACTAAGTTTATATGTTTTTAAGTGTTGACATTACTTGTTAAAACATCGTAAAAGCGATCGAGGGGTTGCGTGTTAGAATCCCACTATATGCACAATTTCTGTGAACACACTTGCAGCATAAACATGTTACTTAATTAGCAGTGGGTTTAAATGGAATACTAGTAATAATAGGTATAGTTAGATTCTAGTATTAACAACTAACAGAGCCCGTATTTCTAAAATTATTTAAGTAACCGTAAGTAGAACTGCTTATCGTAAATCGTTGTATCAATAATTAATGTTTAGCCTAGGAAAAGTGTCGCATAGTTATTTTTATAGACTTTTCACAAAGAAAAAATATTAATAAATATAAAGTTAGTTTATTAGTTTGAAATTTAGAGTTAGATTTTAATAAATCATCCCTTATATTAGTCTAAACGTATTTTTATAAGATACTGACTTTCGAAGTTCTTGAGAAATCTAAATGCCAACTTCTAAGTTTCTAATTCCAATAATGACTCACTTTTCTTAAAAACTTTCATCTCTCCTGTTGTCTCCTTAGGGTATCAATTTGAAAAATCATAAAACAATATTTTTCTTGTTTAAAAACAGAAAAATAAACACAATTCTACTAATTCTACTAATATCATAAATGTAAAAGTTTGTGAGGATGGATAGATGGATGTTTGTTACTTTTTCACGCAAAAGCTACTGAACATATATTCGATGAAACTTTACATTGTTTATACATTCAAATAACATATAGGCTACTAAAAAACGATCTTAACATAAATCTACATTAACGGTAGCGAAGCCGCGGGCTAAATCCAGTATTTTATAAGTATTTCTAACATCAAGAGTTACTAGCTTTTATAGAAACTTCAACTTCGCAATAGGAGATTAATTTATAAAAATATATGTATCTTAGACCTTCCCTACATCTCTAGTACAAAAATGCAATAATGCATGCTTAGAGACCTGTCGATTTGAGCTGTGCGTTATCTGTTATTCAATGTTAGAGTTTTATATAGAATAATTATTGGTGTTTTCTGTTATAGAATTCTTTGTCGAGAAGGGAGTTTAGAAATGTGCCCTCTAGTTTACAATAGACTTGATCCTAATTACGTTAGACTAAAGTACAGCGGAATGTGGACACCTCTGCGTGCACGTACATAGGTATATTATATGAATATATTATGTCAGCTATGTTTTACGTTATTTCAAGCTTATTATAACTTAAATTATGTTATATGACGATAGGTACAAACTCCATGATAATTTCTTGAAAAGAAGACCACCTAACACCGCTTACGGCGGGCATCAAAATATCTACTTCCTAATCAGCTGTTGCACTAACGCTCACACTCCACTAAACCAACGAACGTCGTAATTTATAATCAGGGTCAGTATATTTTATTATTATGGTGTACTACACTCTCAGTATATTTATAGGTAGGTAGGTTCCTCGTGCTCTCAAAGTATCATCGACACTGTCAATTGCTTTGTAAATAGCAAATTAGCATGGCCGGTCAAAATGTTTTATATCGGACAATATAACGGCTATAATACTTAATTTTGACAGTTTTCAAGTCATTCTTTTAAGGTAGTGGTCTCCGCTAATGTACTGAGTGTGAGTGGTTGAATACCCCTACAATAATTTTTCCTTCTTATTTTAATGTTTGTAAAGCCATAATACAATATAATTAAAGACAGCGAATTTAAAACATTTATATTGACTCATGAGATAAGATTGTGATATTATTTGCGATAATCAAGTTCTGCATCTGTCCACTAAAACAAATTTATTGGAAAGGACCGGAAGTGACTGAACATTCAAGTGAAATATTAAAGTGAATTATTAAATATACCATTAATATTATAAAATGTTAAGTTTTTGCTCTATTAAGAGGGAATGAAGTTAGTGTTTTGTCAATAGATATAAATGACGAAGTACCAAGTTCCACTGCCATGATCGTAAGTCTTGCTATTTTGAAAAACATATTATTTATTATTATTACAAGGTCCACCAAAATTTCGATATTGCATTTTACTACTGTTTTAAGATACCTAGCAAACAAAATTTTACAAAACTAATAAAGTAAATAAATGACATACAAACATACTTAGCTAAAATTCTTCTCATATTGTGTACAATAAATATTAAAATAGGTTGAGAGGAAAATAAAAAATGATAATTTTCGAGTTAAAATCAATCCAAGTTGTAGTTGTCTCTTGTGCGTATTCATATTTTGATTGGGCCCAGCGTGACAGCAATAGATCTGAAAAACCTATTCATTAATTTAAAAAATGGCCGCCCTAACTAAACTATTAATATAAGTACGAAAAGTATTTAAAAGGGCTAAACGGATTATGATGCAGTTTGAACCATAGGGAAGGACATTTGCTTAGTTTTAAGGCAACGCGAACAACGCCACGAATTATAGCTATTATATATTGAAAACGCAAACTAGCGCGAGTCGTTGCATTTAGAATCACAGTTGTGGCTCACAAAATTCCTAGATTTGAATGTATAAAATATTACTAAGTCCTTACTAGTTGGCGAACAAAACGTGAGCGGAATAGTTATTGAATTGACTTTGACCGACAGACAAAGCGAATGAGTGATTTATCGATTACACCACAGATTTGACTAGACTGTATAACTGTAAATTTATCTAACAGAGAAGTAATAAGGCAGGCAGATTAAGGAATCAAAATTACGGTTTCAACATACTTAATGTCAATAAAAGAGGACTATAACTAATTGTAAACAAGTCTGCGCAATCCTAACTAATATTATAAATGCTAATGGTGCCAATTCTGTTGTCACAAAATTATCTAAACTTAACTAAAAATCACAAAAATTTTTTTTAGTCCTGTCAGTTTTAGCGATTTCAGAATACGAAGTGTCATTTGAGAGGACTAATCTAAATTTTAGTGATTTTTAGTTAAGCTTAGAGAATTTTGTGACAACAGAATTGGCACCAATGTGTGTTTATTTGTTACGCTTTCACGCCTTAACTACTCCACCGATCATCATGAAATTCAGAACAGAAAAGGACATAGTATACCTTTCATCCAAAAAATGTCTAATTTATTCTAACCTAACCTTCATTTACGTGGACGAAGCCGCGGGCAAAGTCTAGTTAGAAATAATAGCGTAGTGGTAACTTCGCTACTATGTAGCACCGACTATCTGGGGTTCGATTTTTCACTTAATTCTTAAGGGATACAGAGCATAATGGTAGGTTTGACGTAACATAGTATAACGCCGGTATATGTATCTCCGAAAAAATAGACGTCTGTTTTATTGTGCCTATTCTACTACTCTACCTAAAAATAGGTGGCGATTTGTAGGTGCAATGTAATCTACCCATAATATTATCAACGGGTTTTTGCAATATTTTCTTTTCTTTTTTATTTAGTAATAGTAAAATATTTAATAAACTTCATTAAAAATGCATTACAGGCTACTTATTGTATTAAATTCACATTAAATCTATATTTAATATAAGTACGGGAATAGGTACATTTACAATTCAAATGCTGGACATATAAAACTTATTTATGATGCCTGTTACTTTACATGCATTGCCTATGTCAGAAACCTATGTATCGGCTGTTTCTAATAGGTATAACATATTTATAAAGGGTCAAGAATAAACATTAATACATTAATTGCAAACATAATTTATAGTTATACAATATAAATAATATATACATACGACCATACTTAAATTGCCAACTGCTTTTAAGGCTCACGTAATATGAAGCGACTGACAATTACCTGTCAGCAAAACTTCAATAACACTTTCGGAAATGGAATCCTACGCCTCACGATATCACACAAACATAAGCGAAAACTTATGCCACAGCACTAACAAGAATTGATAAAGATATGCTAAGATGGTTTGTTTAATCTAATTTAATCAACTAATTGGCTACAGAGTTCAAAATACTAACAAGTGATGTCGACCTCAATAGGGCTCCAGCACTACATTGTAACCCTTATTTCTTAAGAGAAAGGTGCATTACAATGCAAAGTAATATAAAATACTGACATCGCTCATTATCATGTCGCTATTCATATATTATAAACAGTACATAGATTCATTATTATAATTGGCAACAACATCTGTTGTCGGTGTTTGTTGCAGCACTTGTGGGTTGTGGGTTCCACATAGCCATAGATGGCCATGTTGGCCATATTGCAGCACGGCGTTTTTTGTAGCAGCGAACACGTATAAAGCATGAGTCTGTTCCTACAGATTGAGGGTACAGACAGAGTCAGGTCTGTGAGTAGATTATGTACTAGATTATTCACTGTCTGGTTGGTGGGGCGGTAGGTTGCTGTGGTGTGATGATTCCATTGCCGGATCGAGAAAAATGTAGTTAAGTTTTCTGTTAAGAAATTAGTAGCAGCACTGTGTCTGCAATTATATTCTGTGGACAGCAATAAGCTGGACTCCCTATCCCGTGGTAATTCAAAACGCAGCTGGCGTAGTGTGTGTGTAATACACAATTCTGCTTAATTAGACTTTGTATTCAGGAATGTGGATAACGAGTGACTTATGAAGGATGTCGAATTCGTGATCTAAAATATTTTAATATGGTGCAATAATAATGTCTTCAATCTTAACGGAGACTAGGCGTCTGCGCAGCAGATATTATAGTGCACAAGTATAAGCGCAAACATAAGTGCACTATTTATACCCTACCTCTCATGATCGGATAGGACGGTAATCCAACAAGACCGGAGAGAGATCAGGCACAGGACCAAGGACTTACGTGCTCTCTGAGGCACGTTGGTGTCTAAAACCGCCAACTTCGTAACTCCGTATTAAGATTTCTCAACAGATTTTTTTCACACAATTTGAACCCGAGACCTCATGCACAGCAGTCGTATTCAGTACTGCTGAATAATACGTACAAAATTATCTTTGTAACTGAACCGCTAAAAAACCACGAGTTAATATAATTATTATTCATCCCAAATGAACGGAGATAAGATGCGCACTTAATTGTACATTCACCCGATGCATCCTTCCTGTCCCTTGACCGCACTCGAGCTACCGTATGTTCGGCAGGCGGATCGTCGCTCACGCGTTATTGGATTGATATAAAAAGATACGGCATTTTTTATAGTACCAGTACTAGTTCGTGGACTTTTATTATTTCAATATTTATCATCTTTTTAGCCAAAAGACGTCCGCTGCTGGACATAGGCCTCCCCCAAAATTTTCCAATTAAGTTGAGCTTCAAGCTACCAAATTATGAAAACTGCATCAAACTCCATTTATTGCTTTTGGCGAGAAGTCTTTAAGTAATTCTTAATTATTACGGCATAAGTAATTTTTTATATCTTCAACGTGCAGAGCGGTTACGTAATCTTTACAGCTGAATAATTATGTAAATACTAGTTATCCCTCCGAAACAGTACTCTTTTCAGGATGAAAGCTACCCTATGTCTTTTTCTGTACCACCGGCAAAGTGTATGCTAAATTTCATGATGATCGGTCGAGCAGGGCATGAAAACGCTATAAACAAACAAACTTACTTACTTTGATAGGATCATGTTAAATAAAATCAATAAGTAACGATAAGTCAGGCTAAAATGACAATTAATTACATAGGTTTTTTGCAATCCACCGAGCGTTACACATGCGTTTAAGATGTTGTCGGCCTAGATGGCGTAGTGGTTAGTGTAACCGACTGCCACGCCTGAGGTCGCGGGTTCGATTCCCGCACAAGTCAAACATTTGTGTGCATGAACATGGATGTTTGTCTTGGTCTGGGTGTTTCTATGTATAATATGTATGTATTTACAAAAAAAAAAGTATATATGTATGTTTATCCATTGTCTAGAACCCACAGTACAAGCTCTGCTTAGTTTGGGCTAGATGGTGTTGTGTGTACGTGGTAGAATATTATTATTATTATTATTAAGGTATTGTGTGAATTATTTTGGGGATTTTGAGGAGAACTTGCTTCTGTTCTTGAAAATCCGTTAATGTTATTATAAACGAGTCAACCGATTAACACATTATTTCTCTAAAGATTGGTACCTACAAAATTCAGCCAGTTTCACTCTATGCATTTACAGTAGGTACTTTAGAAAGGATTAATAGTTACGGAATTAAAACGCTTGCACTTCGAGCATACTTTCTATTTTCGCAATTAAAAACATTTGATGTGATTTAAAAAATACGTTTGCCTTTTACGCAACTACTAATCAAGATGATAAAGGTACTCCTAGTGAACAGGAATACAAAATAAATATAAATGTGAAGTAGATTTTAAAAGATTGGTTGATGTTAGAGTTCTTTGAATCATGCATGGTTCTCATACGACAACCATGGATGATTCAAAGATATTAATATAACTAAACATTAATAGGCTGTATAGCCTATTAATGTTTAGTTATATTAATATTTTTATTATTAACTATTAGCCTGTTAATGCTTAGAATGCTAGAAATAACTGAAAACCTTTGATGTCTAGCCGCCGGTGGGCCGCTGTCACTCCATAGGATAATTAAAAAATAAAAATATTAAACAAATAAAATAATTAGTCATGTTCTATGAATAAATTTAAAGAGTCTTGTTAGACCAGAAACAATATTTTATAGGTGATCGAGAGATCTCGGGATGGATTCTTGAGTAGAGTAATTTTGAGCCGGAAAAGGCTCAGTTACAGTATGAAGTCTGGACGTATAAATGCACATAAAATATATTTGAAAAAGATTAATTCATATATAATAATCGTAAATGTTATAAAATTATAAGAGAAAGATACGCATATATGATATCATAAGCATAATACCCCTTATAACTTTCATAACACATGACGAATATCATACTCTCAATTAAATGTATATGTTCTAGTCACTCTCATTTCTTAAGAAACATACGTACTCGTACTTATAACAGATCTTTGAACCACTTACTTTAAAAGTGTGCCTCGCAAATACTACCCGAGCGGATTAAAATAAAACTAATCAATAGTACGAACATAACGGATGCTAATTTGAATTTAAAACTAGAATGCAAAAGAATGTTTGATCGTTCGAATACCGTTGGTCTGGCGAGACCGCGCAAAAAAAAACACTTTCTCTGTGATTCAAATAGGTAGGTATCTAACAGTTACCACGTTCTTATCAAAACAAAATAAAATGAAAAGTGCTTCTTCTAGTTTAGCTTATAGAAATTATACCGACATAAATCTGTCATCTAAATATTACGTATTATTTATGTTGAGAGTTATATAATAGTATTTGAATTAACTAATACAATTAAGTTTTATTTATTACTTAACAGCAATATTGACTGTTTTGGACCAGTGCTGCATAATGAACGCATGCGCAAATGCAGATTATAAGACCCATACATCCATAGATTCACGCCTGTATACGCGAAGTGATATTATACCCACATTGAACCAGTCATCCCAACCAGCTATCTTTAGTCCGACCTTGGAATTGAGACATATTGCCGTCTATTGCCGAACATTTCCAGGTATAGTACTGTTAATAAAAATTACCTAATAGAATGGTGCCTACCAGTGGAACTTAAAACGGCCCGGTCATTGAACCCGTTCCTCGAGAACGGCCGTAATCATAAACGCTAACTTGTGCTGTGGGACCAAAGAAGCAGTTATTGAGAGTACAGATCGCGCACTGTATGATGACCGGTCTGAACATTGCGCGAGTGGCGTCGCAGTTACGAGTTTTAGGTCTCTTTGGTGACAGGGGGCGGGGGCGGGACGCCTCTTAGCGACTGTACATGCGCAACAATTCGGAGACGCTATGTTCAGTCCGGCCGTCACATATTGCGCGATCTGTAAGCTTCGATTCCAGAACCGAGTCGTGTTATTAATATATTGGCTCTAGGACCTAAAAAATGTATTTGGTTTTCAGCTAATTAACGAGTTTAGTGGATCTGGCATATACATTCAGTTTGCTCCTTATAACGTGTCGCCAAAATATCGCCAATGAAATTTCGGTTAAGATTCTGCCCAACCTTAGGAGATGTTGCAAATGTGCATATGAATTGTACTTAGCCTATCTGCAGCTAATATGTTATTTATATCGCATATTCTCGATAGATAAGGATTAACATTTCAAATAAACGCTTTATGAGAACAGAAAGACCAACAATGTTTTTAATTTTTTGTGTATTTGGCGTAAAATAAACCATAGTTCTAAGAATTATAACTCACTAATGCAATACTACGCATAAAAATGCTTAGCAGTAGTAGTGAGAAACCCAGTAACACTTTGTACGGTCTAAGAGATCTCTTCGACCGTACAAAGTGTTACTGGGCATCTCAGGCAAAGAATTCGCAGTAGCAGCACGGAGGCTAGCACTATGACCGGTACTAGGTAGGACCTCTATTACGTAGGAGTTAAGTCATATCAGGTGAGAAGTGTGTGGGCATCTGCTAAGAATGGGCGACAAATGTTGGTTAAGAGTATTTATAAAGCAAATATAAATATGACAGTCAGATGAGGATATCCTAGGCAAACGTTCTCTGACTCGATCAGCTTTTAGTGATAGGCCAGATTAAAAGTATCTTATACTGATAAGCGTGCATGAAGAATATCATACATGAAGCTAGAGAAACATGCCAGCATCTATAATAGAAATCCTAACGGATTGCCACTCACGCCTGATTCTAGGAGGGTTAGGAAAAGATTGCTCTTGGCCCATCATTCCGAGGATCAGGTGTTGACTTTATACAAATTATAAAAGCGAAGAAAGACAATCCATTAAGCTGGGCTTTGTGTATGTATATTATACATGTTTCTACTCATATTTATCAAATATATCTTGTATTTAGTGAGGTGCTGACACTAAAGTAATAAAATGAATGTAAGTGCAAGGGCAGTAGGGTATCCTTTTTCTACAGCCTATGAAACCCAAAATAAAATATTTTGTTGAAATTGTGTCATAACTTGCAGAAATATAATAAAGGTTTGTGCGGAGCCGGGGTCAGGCAACAATGTGTGTTGTGTGTCTAGTCTATTATGTGTGTGAGTACGAAATACATTTTTGCGCAAAAGGAATATCCTTGGGTGGGTAAGTAGTATAAAGGGGTTGATGCCCTTTCCGGAATTTCTTTGTGCATCTTACATTTTGGTTCAATTGGCTCACAAGACTTGTAAAAGTACTTTTATCGGTGTAAAGGTAACGGAACCGGTCGAGGCACCCACTCATGTGGTTTTGCAACATGCTTACCAATCCTTTTCTAAAAAAAAAAGGTAACAGTTAAATATTACTTGCTCGGCGGGGCCTTGTGGTATTATATAGTTATTACTGTCCAAAGAATCCGAAGGCTCGATTGACATTAACATTCAATGCGTGGACAGACTGGCCCGTGACTTTTCTGCTATATTTGATAATGTTGAAGAAGTCTCTGTTTATACGAAATAAATAATTATTTTCTAATATTTGAATAAAATTATAGAAAACCAACTCTCTGTTTCGCGTTTTATTATGATAGATGATCCTAACTAAAAAATATTATAAATGCGTTTGTTTGTTTCGCTTTCACGCCTTATGTATATCTTACATCTATAAAATAGTATTGTTCCCAAGGGTTAGAAGTTTATTGACATAACCTAGATTAACGCGAGCGAGGCCGCGGTTAAAACCTAGTGTATCATAATCTATACATATAATAAAATCGTAGGAAAGTCAAAACTGTACATTGAATATTTTTTTAAAAGAATACTTGTGCGTGATCTACAGTCGATATCGAAGCCAAAAATATAGTTTTTAGAATTTTTGACTATTTGTCTGTTTGTCTGTATGTATGTCCGGGCTAAACTCAAAAAGTACTGCATGGATTTACTTCAAATTTTGCATGAATATTACTAACAGGTCGGGTCAACATATAGGCTACATATTATCACGCTATCACCTACGGGGAAGGAGCTGTGAATCTTTATTTTTCTTACGCATTCTGTGACAGCGTGTAATCTAACGACGCATATTTAAATGTTGTTTTTGAGTAAGCCATGCTCTAGCTTTACACTATAAAAACTACGCCATTTAAGTAACTTGGGCAGAGAAATATAGTTGGGTTCCGCGGCGACAAACACTTTTTAGTTAAAATCTACGCGGATGAAGTCGCAGGTAACAGTTAGTTTTCTAATATTCAAATCTGTTTCACTTTTTCTTAAAGTAGGATCTTCACATAGTAATCAGTTATCATTTCAAATAAACAAATTAGATATGAATGTCCTCAATCCATCAAGTAGGTAAAAAGTAAGGCGGTCACTAACATCCGCACCAACGAGTATACATACCTATACATTTAATATAAAAATATTCTGATTAGATGAAAGTATATTGTGTAAACAACAAATTAAAAACCTTAATCGGCAAAATTTCAAAAACTTGTGTCTATAATAACTTTCGCCTCTACAAATCAACCATTTATTTGTTTAAAAGTAGTTTATACTAGATTTTGCTTGCACCTTCGCCCTCATTAAACTAACATTTTTAACCCTCGGCAACAGTACTTTTTTCTAAGTTGAAATACCTTTCAACACAGAAAAAGTACTGTAATACGTATGTAATTAATGTATTGTAATAGGACATTGTGTACGTCAATGTCCTATTCTGTAATCCTGACAATGTGGATGCGAAATTTCATGATGATCGATCTATCAGTTAAGGCGTGAAAGCGTAACATATAAATAAACAAACAAACTCATATTCGCATTTATAATATCAAGTAAGGGTTAGGGTGTCAAACTAATACAGCAATGTGCTTTTATACTGGAATCGTGGACCTATGGAGAGAATGATTCACTAATAGTTCCATGAGTGCAACACACTGAACATTTAGAAATATGACATTATGCTTGTGGGATGTATAGATGCATCTACTAATTAAAAACATTAAGTTAGATACATTCTAAGAGCACCCTCAAAGTATTAAAATACGTAACTCAGGTGTAGAGTTAGTGTCAATGACAAAAGAGCAGCGATAGCTCAGTGGGGAGACCAACAGACTGCAATGCAGAGGCGCTCGGGTTCGAACCCACGTCGCGCACCTCTGACTTTCGGAAGTTATATGACTTTTCGAAATTATGTGCCTATTGATTAATAATTATCGCCTGTTCCGTGCCTCGGAGAGCACGTTAAGCCGTCGGTCCCGGTTGCCATGAACATCTATGGCAGTCGTTATTGGGAGAGAGTCGAAACAAAAGATCCCACTGGGTCGAAGTGTCGCCGGTCTGCACTGACTGGCCCCCACATAAGATAAGATAGTGTCAATGACAGTCTAATATGTAATTTTAATAGTAGTACCAGTTGGTATACCTTGTGGGGATAGTCACTTTATATAATGAGCTTGAACTAAAAGCGTGTGCTTTACTATAATGCTATAGTAAACACTAGATTTCCCGCTTCGCTTTTCTATTTCTCGGGAACCGTACTTTTCTTGGATGAATGGTACCCCATGTATTTTTCTATACCCCTGACAACGTCTATACGATATTTCATGATGACCGGATGAGTAATTAAGGCTTGAAAGCGTAAAATCAAACTCACATTCTGATTTCGATCAGGATTTAAAAAGAAATATATTATAAGTGGTGGACCGACGACCTGGTAAAGGTCGCGGGAAGCGGTTGGATGCGGGTGGCCCAAGACCGGTCTGTGTGGAAAACCTTGGGGGAGGCCTATGTCCAGCAGTGGACGTCTTTTGGCTGACATGATGATGATGATGATGATGATGATGATGATATTATAAGTCTTAGCATGCGATAACATAAAGGTGTTTACGTTTTCTTTAAATACAAGTTTAAGTTAATATATTATAAATTCTTATTGACCATAATTAGAATAAATCATTGAAATGCATAAAACAGCAATAAATCCCTTTTCAAGTTAATTACACTACGCAGTTAGGATAATTATTATTGCACAAGCCATGACGACGACGCTATATCTAAAGGCAGAAAAACGCAGATAATTAGGGAGGTGATTAATTATTATTACTATGAGACAGGTAAAAAAATACAAGCAAATTGTTTCCAAAACAATAAAATTATACTATAAAAAACAATCATGAACCATTCTTAGCAGGCATATCGCATGCCTTCTTGGTGCATGGCATAAAAAACCGTTTATAATATTTTTAGTATTTTGATGCAAACAAGTAAACTATACCTATATATCTATCTAATTAGCTGTAATAATTTTCCATTAAAGTACGGTAATTGTCAAATAGGAGTTATAAATCGTTTATATAAACAATAGTTTAGCGATGGAATGACTAGACGAAGGTTTAATGAAATATAAGTGCACGGTGGTTTGTGCGTGTATTTATAAGTAAGGATGTCGACTATTACCGCGCATGTTGACTTAATCGCAGTAATAAAAATATTTACATATACATGTAATTAAACTCCGTATGCTATTAGTAATACCAGTCATGAGTACATTACTTGAAAACTGATCTTATTTGATTAGTGTGCGGTGTTTAGTCACTTAAAAAGAAATTGATTTATTTTACGTATTTTTTATTAAGATAAAAAAAATACTTTAGTCAAAACCTGGAAAGCCAAGAGTTTTTAAAATTCATTCAATAATAAATACAATAGAAGCCTTTCAAATATTGGTAGGTAGTACCTATTTAACATTTTTCTCTATTCGCGAACTGCGATATTTTCCAATATCGCTACAAGCGATGCGTTGCCTTTAATCGCACAACAAACAAGACACCTGTTTGTTAGATCGCACGCAGTTTAATACTAAATGTAAGCGTAGATAAGAACTACGGATTTGTAATTAGCGATACTATCGCACCTGTTTGTATGGGCTTTAAATAGATAATTTGTGTGTGAATAAATGAACCGATGGTGTATAAATGAATGAGCCAGCTCGTTCAGGAAACTATGACTCGAATACAGGCAACCGGCGTAAGAGTGATAAGACTCTTACTGCGTTTCATACGGCGAATAAGAATTGCGCAGGCAATACTTACCTCTTCTATTTCTAACCTTTCTCTGGGATGAAAGGATTCTTTAAGTTATTACCGGAGCCTTTAATCATGTTAAAATGATCAATAGATTTGCCACCCTAGTAGACTGTAGTGCAAGACGTTTCGGTTTCCAATCCTGGGTCGGACCAATAAAAAGCTATACGTATTTTCTGTTAAAAAATCCTAATACCAGCCTGGAGTTAGGAAGTTGGCGTGTTAGACACTCCGTGCCTTTAATAGTGCCACGTACGTTAGTCCTGCGCCTGATCTCTCTCCGGTCGTGTCGGATGCCCGTCCCATAGGATCGTGAGTATTAGGGAACAGAAAGTGCACTTGTGTTTGCACATACGAGTATAGTATAATATCGCCAGCGCAGATTGTCAGTCGCCGTTTAGATTGGCCGCCGTGACAGTGGTGGACATTATTATAAATATAAAAATTCGTAGATATAATAGAGGAGCTCATGCGATCTTGTGACATTAACTTAAGATGCTATAGTAACATATAATAATCATGTAGTACAGTAACAGTAAACCTACAAACTCATTTTGTTCTTATTAAATCTATTTATTATCATCATTAAAAGTTTAACCCAGTTACCTCTGTCGTAGTCAAAAGCTGACCCGTGTGTCGTATTCATTCGTATTATCATGCAGTGTAAAAGTTTAAACGTATATACTTTCCCAAGCTTCAGTAGTTGCCCCTACTGGCCCATCACACTGGCTTAGTCTAGATAAAACTAAACATATCGCACTGAAAACTTTTAGTTTAACACTATAGGACAGCAGACTTACTATTTACCTACTTAGTAACTTTTTCTTCTCATATCTGTGTTAATCCGGATACATATCATGTCAAATAAATCACTGCGAATATTAACTAGCAATATATCTCAAGGAACACCGTGAGTAGCTACATATATGCGGGTACTACACGTATCACAGTTTACATAAAGAATTATTTTCTTCTGTTACCTTTTATGGCTTAATTTGCTCTGAGTAACAGATAGGCCGCACCTGCATACATCCTTTGTCAGATACGTACGATAACCTGTAACGGAATACCTTTGTAAATAGGCCTTATATGTGTATACATAACGGTAGTTAGTACCTATAGTACATTGGTATATGTTCGTCTTTGTTGGTGCTTAACGGGATCGCTCCTTTCAACGGTTCCGCCGCAATCAACATTATTTGTTTTTTACCAGTTATTTATTTAGCGTGATGCATCATTATTGATATCCTATGTTAAATAAAAACAGTAATTAATTAAAGGTATCCTTTTTATAATATAAAAAATATACCTTTTTTATTTTAAACTAGCTGACCCGCGCAACTTCGTTTGCGTTATTATAGAGTAAATAAATTATGCTCATTTTCCCTTGTTATTTCCAATGTCGACATAAGTAGGTATCAATCATATCATCTGAATTCAGACGGAACTTTTATCAACTTTTAAAATGTAAAAAGTACTTGTAGTGACACAACCATAATAGTTAGATATATGGTATCGCGGAGCTTTTTGTGGATATTGATACGTTATATAATATTGTAGAACATTGTTTTGTTCTATCATCAATAGTTTCCGCAGTGCATGCGATGACAGATATTTTATGACTCAGTTTTTCAAACCTTGGGTTACATTATTTCAATTTTATTAGGGATCCCTACTTTTTTGAAAATATGATATAGCCTATGTTACTCAGTGAAGATGTAGCTTTCTAATGGTGAAAGAATTTTGGAAATCAGTTCAGTAGTTGTGGAGCCTACTCAATACAAACAAACAAACAAAAAAATTTTTCCTCGTTATAATATTAGTGTAGATGCACAGCAAAGAGACGTTTACATTTCAAGTGACATTTTACCACAGACAATTTACATTTTGCCATAGACAATTTATTTTTGAGTAATGTTACCATCGTATAAATATTGACGAATATTGACATTAATATTTATACGATACTAACGTCACTCAATTGTTTTGCCTTCCCGGAACCTCTCCACTAACACTTAAACTTTATGGTATGGTATTAAAGTTCAAATTGACTTTTAAGTATTATTACGAATCGATTATATGGGAGTATAGAAAAGTGTTGTTTTTAGACAATTCAGGCAATTTTTTAATTTTTCTCTCCGTAAGAACCATCCCTGTACTTCAAGGAATATTCTAAAAAAAGAATTAGCAAAATCGGTTTAGCTGCTCTCGAGATTTGCGCTTAGCAACACATTCAGCGATTCATTTTTATATTATAGATGAGACATATTTGATTTGGAATTGTTCATTTTTTAATTCCCCAGTGATTTCATAGCGAGTCAAGCATTTCGATGATACGTCTATTCACGCGAACAGTTCAAATTTAGGTAGATAAAAGGATCAATAATATCTTCATGTTTGTCATAACTGTATCAAGAACATGGCATATATTAATCTTTACGCTCTTAAATCTCTGAGTATCGATGATTTATATTGAAATACCAAATAATTTTCCTTATGTAAGAGTATGAGGCAAAAACAGTTGTAAAATGTATTTCTATCTATTTTTGAGAGACAATAAATAAAGATACATTTTAGAAATGTCTATTATTATAACATGACGTAAAAATAACTTAAAATGGTATATTTAAACATAGTTACTTTAACTACTGTCATGTATGCGCAATGTTAGAAGTGTTAAACTAAATCTTCTCGGCTACAACCCGTTAAAGGCGAAATATGTTGTTTTGCGCGGCTGATATTGAACCAAGTTCATATTTAAGTACTAGTCTCAGCCAAATCCGAGAAGCTCAATGTTTTAGCCGAAAACCGAGACACAAATCACAAGTCTTATGATTACATTTGTCATCATTACTATTTTATCTAATACTAGAGGATGACCGCAGCTTCGCCCGCACATGTTTTTTTATTTATCCATTTCTTCCCAATCCCGTGGGAATTTCGGGAAGTCCCTTCTTAGTGCACCCCTACAGTACCCAAGGAACATACATGTCAAATTTCAGCTTTTTGCGCCAAATAGTTTCGGCTGTGCGTTGTCTGTCAGTCACCCAGTAACGGAAGAGTTTTATATAATTATATAGATAGATAGATTATGTCTAGAAAATAACAATGAACATATAATAAAGCCAAAACATCGTGTTTGCAACAAATGCAAGTTATAAAATGCAACAACCTTGCGCGCTGTTAGAAAGCGGTCCATAAAGTGTTATGCAGCAATTACGAGTATATAATATACTAGATGTTCCCGCGGTTTCACCCGCGTTTATCATTACTGCGTCGCCCCCGTGAGTCGTAGCTTGATGTTATATAGCCTATAGTCTTCCTCGATAAATAGGCTATCCAAAACTAATAGAATTTTTCAAATCGAACCAGTAGTTCCTGAGATTAGCGCGTTCAAGCAAACAAACAAACAAACTCTTCAGCTTTATAATATTAATATAGATTTCAACATAGCAAACTTGAGAAATTGATACGGTATATGTTGGTCCTTTTTCATCTTAAACCGCTATTGAAATATAAACAAGTGCGTTTGGTATTTCTGCGTTGAATAAATACAAAGCAACGCAATCTTATGAGTACTAAGTACCGCTTTATGTAAAGAATGCAAAACCGTGCTTTGCATTTCCTCGATTCTTTTGCATATTTTATTTTAATAGGCATTACAAATGATAAAGAAAAAGTAAGCAGATCGCGCGAAGGAACTGTTGATTGGGTTGTATTGGAGATTTTAAAGTACTTGGAACAAAGTTGGTGTTGATATTGGTCATTATGTCAAAGAGCGGTAAAATTCAAGTGCGCGGTCAAGGCTCGCAAGCGCACGATATATTCGACTTAAACGCGACCATTCCTCGTCCATTCGCTGCAGAGACGGGACGTGGTGATCATATAAAACTGGCGAAAACAGTTAAATATTTATTTCTTTATCCTGTAATTATAAGGTGAGTGAACTTTCTTTATTTGGTTTTATTTGACGCTCATTGTTTATTTACCATGACCGTGGTGATTGTGCAATTAGGTGATAAATTAAGAAAAAATGCCAGTGTTATGTTATGTAGGTCGAAATTAAGAGTCATTCAATCACATATAGACCCTAAAAAATATTTTATCGCTATAGGTATAAGAAATAAGTATACTACTACTACTGTTTTACTTAAATGCTTAAATAAATAGTAGTATCCGTACAACATCGTTCACCGATATTCGACTCAATTAAAATTGTACTAGTCCATTAGCCTTCGGGATGAATAAGCTAGAGCACAATAACCTCTTTCTGAATAATAATTTAACTGATAAATCTTTACTACGTAATAAATTTAGCGTTTCGACAGCTTTTGTTAGAAGTCTTGATAAATTTATTCCCCAAGTAAGCTTTCTAAGAATTGAAAATATTTCATAATTTATATTTTCTTGAAAATATTTTTATATTTTAGGCTGCTAAACTAAAATAGTTTCACAAATATCTAACTAAAATCAAAGATAAAATATAATATTTAAATCATAGCTTTGTTTACGTATTTCTTGAGGACATAATTAGATATGGTCTTGAACACACCTATATCCACCTTTGTTATCACACTTATCACATTTAATAATTCCATATAAACTAAAATCGCATCGGTGGCATAACGCTCTTAATTGTGGCTGCTGGTCTCGGGTTCGATGTCCCGTGTCGGTTAAACTTTTATTGGCTTTTTCTGGTAAGAAATTCTTAGTAGCAGCACAGTAGGTAACTGTATCAGTGCCCGGTAGACGGCGAATAGCTTGATCCCTATTACGTAGAATATTTACCTAGAGGTGAATATCTAATCTATAATATATTTTTACCTAACTCATCAGGTGATTTATGTTGGTCATTTACTCATAACAAGAGCCAATTTTTTTTCTTTATAATTTTATTTGTTTTTGCTGTTGGATCTGTTTTGTTAGTTAATCTTTAAGTTTTATTCACCCTTATATTATCATCTAATTGGTTTAATTTTTGTTTTTTTATTGTTCCACGGTTGACACTTCATATAAAAACTAGCGTTGTTCTGATACTAATTCAAGCTCCAGTAAATCTATAGCTTTACACACTTTACACAAAAACATCGATTCGTCAATTTACAGTAAACATCACTGTGTAAAGCAGCAAGTAGCATGCCTTCGCATCAACTGGACTTTCGCACTAATGTGCATCGCGCTGGAATACATTCGACAATGAGTGAATCGATGTGGAATACTTTCGCACTAACGTGCATTGCAGTGGAAAACATTCGAAATTATGTGTATCGATGTGGAATACTTTCGCACTAACGTGCATTGCAGTGGAAAACATTCGAAATTATGTGTATCGATGTGGAATACTTTCGCACTAACGTGCATTGCAGTGGAAAACATTCGAAATTATGTGTATCGATGTGGTGCTCTTTCGCACTAACGTGAGTCGCATGTTAGTACTTTAGGGCTACAGTTCATCGCTATTTTGAACTTCGAAATTCAGTATTACAGTCATTATCTATGTATGTATAATCCAGTCATTATCTATGTATGTATAATCCAACAATGGGATTAAACCTTTACCCACCCCTTTCTTCATTAACACGAAGATTGAAGCAAAACTTATATCAATTCCAAAACTTTCGCGAACTATCTCATTCATAAAACGGCTGCTAATTGAAAGAAAACTGTCACCTGAGTTAATTAAGCACTTATGAATCTTTAATGACAATTTGTCTATAAAAGTTGGAGGACTTTAAAACTATATCGTTTCTAATTAATTCAATCTGCAATTTTGCATAAATTACAAATTGTTAAACCTTATGCAACATTATAATTCACGGAGGATTCATTAATAAACATGAATATGTTTTTGGCGCACGGATGGCGTAGTGGTTTAAGTGGTCGACTCGCAACTGCCTCTGTGATTGTAGGTTCGATCCCCACACGGGACAATATTGTGTGATCCATAATGGTTGTCCCAAATCTGGGTATTCTTCGTGTTTGTTGATTGAATGTTTGTAAAGTCCCCCGCGGTACAAGATTTATTACTAGTGTGGGAGTTGTCTGATTTAAAGAAAAGGAACATTATGTTTTTAATATTTTATCGTGTAATATAAGCATGGTCCTATAGATATGTAACAATTGTGTGATGACCTGGCCTCGGAAATCATTTACTACTTATCTGTCGTGGCAGACGAGCTATCAGACCATCTTATAATAATCACCGGATTTTATGGATATCAGCAATGCCAAGGTCACAGTCAATCGCCTGCCTACCATCCGCGCTTTCTTTAAGCCTCGTTTAAGGCAGTGGTCCGACCGCCAACGATGAACGAGAAACGAGTAAAACTAGAAACTATACGATCAGCGGGAAGCCAGTGTGTAGTTTCGATAGTTTTGTCGCCGGGCTATAAGCGAATGTGCAAGTGCGACGAGCGATTACTCGCGCTACTCGCCCGCGGTCGCTCAGTCCTGTGCAAACCTGCGCGCGCAACCACAAATTTTGCATCCAAAATCGTCTTTTCTTCCCTCTAATTTTTTCCGTTTTGTCAGAGTTGCCGCTGCCACTACACAAACACTATCGTAAAATACATCGTCGTCGTCGTCTGAACTAGATAACAATGAGAGTTGCAATGATTTGTTGATATCCATAAGTCTACTTTCAAAGCCGCACTGTTTAGAAATGATCATGAAAACAAATGATCAAGCGAGCGAGCATCGCTGAGCGAGTTTATTTTGACAGCTCTTGTCGCTCAGTGACAAAACTAGTAAAGCGAGTCGTCGCCGGCATTGTGAACAGTCAGAGAGCAACTTCTAATATATGCATCTCTTTCGTTTACACGGAATGTATATTATTTGTGCGTTTCTTGAGAGAGAAAATCGCCGATAGTTAGTCGTTTTCTCGCCGGCGGTCGGACCACTGCATTAAGCGAGTATACTCTCGCTCGGTGAAAATTTTGGCACGTAGTACATAATTCTAAACACTCCATATAAGGAGACAATAATTGTGACATTATGCCATACTAGACAAATGAGGGAAAAACGGAACGTAGCCTAACTTAAGTTCGAAAATGCTGAAACTGACTTATTCAAGGTTCTTTTTTGTTTATAAATTTGCTGATACTAGGAAAATATACAAAGTGATTAACTATCTACAATCAATACTTAGTTAACTGTCAAGTATATTAACAATTATAAATGTTTTTATGCTAATTACTTAATTCAATTTCTCTATTGTGGATTATTAGTAGGTATAAAATACATATGTTTTTTGAATATTTTACAATCGGCTATATCCCGCCCTTGGAGTATACTATAATTGCGATGTACGCTAAAAGTAAAGTTACATTAGTACAATATAACATCAAAGAATTACTGTTACACATATTATTTGTATAGGCAGTTATTGTAACAATAATATGAGCAATAAATTTAATAAAATCCTTACTAATATTAGAAATGCGAATGTGAGTTTGTTTGTTACGCTTTCACGCCTGAACTACTCGACGGATCATCATGAAATTTCGCATACACGTTATCAGGAGTACAGAAAAGGATATAGGTTACCTTTCATCCAGCTAAAGTCCTGTTCCTGAGGGATAGAAATTTATTGACATAATCTATATTAAAGCAAGCGAATCCGCGGGCAAAATCTAGTAGTTATATACATACATGCACATCGATTAATAAAAAATCGCAGGATTACTTTTAATAACGTGCTCGTCACGCACCTAAAATATAACCACACGTACCAATTAAATGCTGTATGATAAAAACTATAGTTTACTCTCGAACATCCATAACACGTAATTGGACGTCAGCCAAATGCGAGGCTGCGCCACGTTCTTTGAACTTGTCCAGCAAATTGATTGGATATGTATTAAAAATAATCTTTATAACTCGCGACAATAAATTTGCTTCGCTTGTATTCTGGTATCCATTACTCATTTTATTTGCTGTACGCTGCTATGTATCTTATCGTAATATTATTTTTCAACATCTTTAAGTTGCTTACATTGAAAATCCATTTGTTTATGAATCGTTTTCATCTGCTATTATTTTGTTTACTTTACATAACCCGATGCTTTTAAATTATTTTTAACATCGAATTTTTATGTAATTTAATTAGCTAAATTAGTAAAGTTTAATAGTAATAGTAGTGTAACAGTTTTTCAAACTTTTGTAATAAAGTGACAAATAAACAACGCGATAAAATCCGTATATAGTAGTTTAATTTCAATGAACACTAACGTTGTTAATCTTTAAACCTAATTTAAATATTTTATATGTTATTTATAGTACTCATAAATAAATATAAGTACATACATGTTACACTAACTTTATACAAGAATGGTTCAAAATTTATTTACATACAAGCATAGTCTCACACCTGTACACAATTTATATAAGAGGTGTGCAGAAGGATATGATACCCATGTTAAGCCAGCATGGGATTTATAACTCACGTAATAGAGACGAGTCTATCCCTTGCCGGTCAAAGCAGCAAACTCGGTGCTACTATTGAAAATTTATCGACAGTGAAGAACCTTACCTGACCAGGAATTAAACCTCATGCAGCAGTCGTCTTCACTGCCACTGCACCGATGCAGTCATATTTAGTTTATATTTCATATATGTAAATTGCTTTTTTGGAGCTAAATTACAAAAGCCACAACAAAAGCAATTAAACACGTAATTATAATAATCATACCTATTTATAAATGTGTTAAAATCCATCGTAGAATGAAAGCGATCGTGAGTTAACAACAATTGAGAAGTTGTTTTCGTTTCGAAGATCTGAATATTAATTCGCGAAAATACAACAGGTAATTTTGTAACTGATATCAGTGCGTGACCTTTTATGTAATGATCTGATGTTTATATGGGTTTATTCGCATCATGGTTTGGATCGTATCGAACGCATATTTACGCGGCAGTGACCGCCGCATATCTAACAGTTATCATCATTATGCGACGAGCGTGGCCGATACATAGGCTTTTTATGCTTTTGGATCATCGACCGGCCATAGAAAAGGGCATCGCCACATTACGTACGATGGGATAAAAAGAAACTGATAAAGCTCGCACATAATCATATAATATTTGAAATATGCCAGATAAAGAGTATATTACATACACGTAAAGGATGTACCCTTGTACACAATTTTTAATAAATTTCTCTAGAAAAACTTTGATCGTGTTTGGCCCTTGCTTGTAATAAAACTATATATTACAAAATACCGAATATAAATTACACATATAAATAGCTAGCCTGATTTATGGGTAATGTGTTCGCAAATTATATTAATATAAAAAGAAAATTATTCTAGATTTTTAGTTTATTGAGATCAAAATACGTATTATACAAATGGGTCTACGTTTATATATCTTTCCTATTACATTACTGAATATGATAAATAGCAGGAATAAATTTATTCAAGCGAGAATAACATAATTAGCGTTATTTTTTTAAATTATTGTTGTATAAGTTTTCGAGACCATAACTTATCTCAAAAAATTATATTATTTACGTAAACATAATACTTATCTTGAGTTTATTTTTAGAAACCATGAGACTGATGAAGACTTTGTTCGTGCTTGTAGCCGCTACAATACTATTTGCAAATGCAGTAAAATATGACGAGGACAATGAATATGCAACAGTTGAAGATGAAACAGATAGTGACACAGATCCTAGAGATGGACGAATACTTTGGCCATACCCGCTGCAAAAAAACGCCTCCGATATCGGCACAACTGGCGAAACTGTTAACGCCACGAGTGAGCAGCTACAAGAAGAAGAAAATGAGAGACAGAAACGGTTTCTTGCTTTCTCGTATCGTCAGAGCCCCATCGTAGACATGATGATGCAAAGTCTGTCACCTAACTACGCGCCAACAAACCCAAAAGACCCTTTTGATTTCCTGCGAGATACGTACCCGCTGCCGAAAGGTATTCCTTCACAAACGTTAACACTAGGTTCTTTGTAAATGTAATCAGATAACTCGAGTCCATAGTTTCATAATGTATCGTCAAACTTATCGGTTTGTGTATCTTATTGTTCTCTTCACTTTATGTTCGTCTCAGGTACAAAGTTTTAATTACATTATTGTTTATTTGAAGATTACTTTGAGAACTGATACTAAAAAACAGACAGCTAATGTTTCAGGGATTAGTAGGTAATCAGCTAGAGTTTATTTCAGTACAAGGTTATTCGAAAAGCGGGCACTAACCCTAAAGGCTATTAAAGTGCTTAACCATAATACTGAACAACTTTTGTTGAATTACTTACCATAAACTGTATAAAAATGGCTTCGAAGTTGTTTGATCAGCTGATAACTTTTAACTAAAACATATTAATTTTGCTTTTATTTTTAAATAGAAAACAATATAGGATTTTTATACTTAAAGTACATTTTTATACCACGTTGATATAGTATTAACAACAGATTACAAGTAGATACGAATTGAATATCTCATATCGCAATAATTTAATAGCTTAAAACATTTTGATTGTACTGATGTCGCAGTGGTTTAAGTGGTAGCCTCGACACTGCCACCATGGCGAAAGTTGTGAGTTCGATCCAAACGAAACAAAAAATTGTGTGATCCACGAATAGTTGCCCGAAACTGGGCGTGCCTTTATGTCCGTTCTTTGAATGTTTGTAAAGATCCCCGCGACACAGGAATTATTCCTAGTTCAGGATAGGTGTCGTTTTTAAATGGAAAATATTATTTATGTTAACAAATGTGCTAATCAAACATGATATTTCTAGGGTACTATCAGCCACTCGATGAATACGACTACGTGATCGTTGGAGGCGGCACAGCAGGTTCCGTGGTAGCCGCTCGTCTGACTGAAGACAAGCCAAGAGCCATGGTCCTCGTCATCGAGGCAGGCAAGCCCGAGAGTCTGTTGAATGATGTGCCAGCTTTATTGTCGTACATGCAGCTTACTGATTCCGTCTTCCCATACAGGATGCAGAAACAGGATGGAGTCTGTTTAGGTAAGTTGATTTAAGATTAAATCGACAAGAGCCATAATTACCGTTATTTATTCCGCGTGACTATCTCTTAACGTTATGTGACCTTTAGAGATACTGATAATAAAAGCGAAAAAAGCTGTATCAATTAGTAATATTCACACAAAAATGAATATCTGGAATGAAAATAAGTTAAAATCAGACTGCCTGGCGTTTTATTATTCTTAATTTTTACACGAACGACGACGTCGCTGTTAGAAAAGTCGTGAATGATATGCGTTATTTGTATAGTATTGGGTTTGAAACCAATTTTTCAAAGCTATGAATTGTATTTTGATAATTGTCTACTTAATACATAAACATAGTATTTACTATAAAAGTACCTTTACTCGAGTGCCTGATTTACCCCAAACCATAAGTGTGGTTTAAGTTTGCGCTTACACATGTTAAATCCAAAGCTAGGCAAGGTGTCATTGAATTTTTGTGATATAAAACTGTTATTCAACTCTAGTGTCTGGAATTCCGCTGCGCCATTCATGCCATTTAATCGTGTAATAATAGTATGCTAAATATATTACAGCAAGCGAAGGACAAAGATGCTACTGGCCTCGCGGGAAGCATCTGGGAGGTACAAGCGTTATCAATTACATGCTTTACACAAGAGGCAGACCGCAGGACTGGGACAGAATTGCTGCAGATGGAAACTATGGATGGTAAGCAACTTAATACAAGTATAAACATGAAATAAAATACTAAATATACAAGCGTTTCCCCGCGGCTTTGCTCGCTTGTGAATAGGACTTTCTTCCGCATGAGGGTACTTAATTATGTCCTCTTTCAGTTCCCCTGACAACGTGTATACGAAATTTCATGATGATTGGTCAAGTAGCTAAGGTGTAAAATCGTAAGAAACAAACTCACATTCGTATGTATAATTATTGTACTTGTTACTATATAATGACCAAAGACCAACCACCTCAAGTCAAACTCTTGAGATCGGCCCTCGTTTTAATACTATCAAAGTGGCAAATGAATCTACGACCTGTTTGATATCACAATGGATACAACACGCGCATTGTCTCATCTTATTAGAAGTCACTTTGCCACCGTAGGGGGCAAAGATTACACTGACTTTTTCTGCAGGCAGTACATTGTCTCCTCAAATATCCTACACCACAGTATATTATCCTCTGTAAGGTGTAGATCCTCCAAAGCTGGGTTGCGCTAATTGAAACGAAATCACAAATTACACGGAGTTTTCGCTGTAACCAGTAGTTGAAATCTTGCTGTTAAAATCTCTTCTTCACATAGCATGACCAAATTGTAGTTCGAATATTACATATGAAAATACCTGAATAGCAAGGAGTCAGTAAATTTGCGTTATAGATTGATTCGGTACGTAAACCTCTACTTAGTAGGACTTCAATATAGCTGAATAAACATTAGGTACTGTTTAATACCTTTACTTAAGAGTTCGGATATTATACAAATGTGCTGCTAGATTATTTAAGTGGTAGAGAATAATATTTAGTTTAGCTGTCATATGCACTTGTGAATAAGGAAAATATATTAAAATATCTAGTAGTTATTCGTTTTAAATAGATGTCTCTACGTATACCTATATTCAAAATAAATAATACAAGAGTATTTTACTCTATTCCACGGGCATTCTTAAAAGTCAATGTTAAAGTAAAACAAGTATAACACGAATTGAGGCTAACAAAAAGAAAAATAACTATACTATCTGTTAATTTCTTATACCCTACTCATACTCATAAATGTGTGTGAAGATGTTTCAAAGTTTATATTATGCTTGTTACTCAATCACGGGCAAAACGATAAGCGGATTTGGGTGAACTTAGCACATATATATATGTTTATACCATGTCCTAAGTATATCTGTGTGCCAAGAACCAAAGACATAGGATACTCCTAGTCCCATGGGAGTAAAACTACAGGCAGTATCTAGTAACTAATAATAATTCAATGTATATTTCGTTGACCTTTGATATAATATAAAAATAAAAATTTACGAACAAAGTTATCGAATTTGAGGGAGCACAAAGCATTTTGATGTTGTAGTTAGTTGGTAGCGTAAATGTCATTACGTTCGGTGACTTTCGAACAAAATGAAACACATTTTGTCGTTAACTCAATTATAATGTAAAACAATACATAAAATGACAAAGGAAATTTATGTATTTCTACAATGAATTGAAGCAACTCTTTGTATCGACTAATGCAATTTCCTTAAGAGGATATACCTACTTAAAAGATAACAACTTATAAAATAACAGGGTAAAAAGTATTCTTCTTAAGTTTCAATTACACCATAAGAGCATTAATCTTCTTTTAACGTCTCCTTTAATACTGTGTATTTATGGAAGTAACGCTTTCGCTGAATATAATATAATACTTTTCTTTGCATTAGCCTTTTGTTATGTCCCACTGCTGGGCAAAAGCCACTGCCACAGAATGATTTGGAAGTTCAGGGGCTTTTATCCAGTAGTAGAACATAACATAATGCTATAATATTGTTCACATTGCATCTGAACAAAGTAATCTTAATAAAATTATTAGGTAGAGAGGAATCCGCCACGCACTCTCGGATTGCCCACCCAACTATTGCAACAGAAAAAGGTTGACTATAGTGAACTTCTCTAGATAGGAACAGTCGCGTCGTGGGATCTAGGCGTACTCCAAGTTAACTGTATTCCACTTCGATCACAAATATGCGTCGACACGTGTTTCACGAAACACGATTCAATAAACGTAATCTTAGTTTGCTTTCTTAAGGTTGTCTCTAGTATGCATAACATAACCGCTTTAGTTCTTATGACACGCAACAATAAGTTGTAATATCAAGTGTTAGTTCATGAACAAGCCGCTCGTTACACATTTACATGTTGGTCAACATTTTAATATCAGCTTATGACCTTTCTCTTTCTGTATATTTCGTTACACTATCATATGTCTTTATGGCCTAGTTGTAAACAGGTCCATTACTCAAGTTTGTTTTAATACTTGCTTCGGCTGATTAAAGTCGAAAATATTTGATTAAGTGTGTGAAGTGACTGCTCGGATGGCGTAGTGGTTACTGTGGTCGCCTTGCTACTGGCGCAGTGCCGAGTGTTGTGGATTCGATGCTCACACGCGACACAAAATTGTGTGGTCCACAAATAGTTGTCCCTAGTCTAGGTGTTCTTTGTTTCCCTTGTTTTAATGTTTGTAAAGTCCCACGCGACACAGAATTTATTCCTAATGCGGGAATTGTCTTTTTTAAGCAAACAAAAATATAATTAAACCAATTAAAGAGTAAAGTAATTAAAAAGTAATGTAAAGTAATTCTAATTTGAATGGAAACAATATTGCAAGGGCAATAGCTCTTATAGTTATTTATTATGACAATTTAACAGATTTTGTATCTTACGTACGTTGTACCTATAATATACAATGATCGTCTAATGTTTGTTTTTTAAACGACACTTCATAATACTACTAGTTGTAGTCAATATTATCAATACATCTACAAAGTAATGTTATTTTTATTTTACAGGACCTATAACGAAGTATTGGAGTATTACAAGAAATCTGAAAAATCTGAGATAAAGAATTACAAAAACGCTCCTTACCGCGGCCGCGACGGTGAACTAACAGTCTCGAATGTTCCATTTAAGTAAGTTTCTAACTGTTATTAATTTCATCTATCCAAAGTTCCAAACTTAATTAAAACTAAGTCTTCCACCGTTGCCATTTGACGTGATATTTCGTTTTCAGAACTGGTCTCGTCGAAGCGTTCCTCAAAGCTGAAAGAAGCTTGGGAAACCCCACCATTGACTATAATTCACCATACGAACTTGGATTTGGCTACACGCAAGCGATGCTTAACAAAGGCCACAGGGTTAGCACAGCTAAAGCGTTCCTTCATGGACACAAACGACGACGAAATCTTCATATATTGACTGATGCAACTGCCACTAAACTGATCATAGAGCCACAATCTAAAAGAGCTTATGCAGTCGAATATATAAAGGATGGCATTAAGCGCACAGTCCGCTGTCGTAGAGAGATAATCCTGTCGGCAGGACCTATTGCTTCACCCCAATTACTAATGCTCTCAGGAATAGGACCGGAGGAACATTTGAGGTCGTTGGGAATACCGGTGCACGTCAATTTACAAGTTGGAAGGATGCTTTATGATCACATCGCCTTCCCTGGAGTTGTTTTCAAATTAAATACTACGAATGCCAGTCTTCTGGAACCTAAAATCGCTACGTTGCCAAATGTTTTCCAGTGGATGCACTACGGTGAAGGATTGTTGACGACAACGGGGATTGTTGAGGGTATTGGTTATATAAAAACATCAGCATCGCAGGACCCGGAGAATGTGCCTGATATTGAATTATTAAGTATGGGCGGATCTATCGTTTTGGATTCAGGTGGTGCCGTTAGACAAAGTTGGAGACTAAATGAACAAATGTTTCACCAAGCATTCCGACCATTATATGGCCAAGATACATGGTCAGCTGTTATAATGTTAACGCAACCAAAATCAAAGGGCTACCTCGAACTTAAAGATACCAATCCGTTTTCACATCCAAAAATGTATGGAAACTATTTCACAGACCCGCAAGATATGGCTGCTATGTTGGATGCAGTCAGGCACGTTATTAAAGTTGGGTATTCAGAAGCGTTTAAAAAATATGGCCCTCAGCTGTACTTTGCAGATGTAACAGCTTGCAGGCACCTTGTGCCTGATTCCGACGCTTACTGGGAGTGCCACATAAGATCTATGATAATTACTTTACACCATCAGATCGCTACATGCCGAATGGGTCCGAATACTGATCCTTACGCTGTAGTAGATCCTGAACTAAGAGTATATGGTATTGATGGCTTGAGGGTGATAGACAGCAGTGTCATACCTCGACCAACTAATGCGCACACTGCCGCACCTGCCATCATGATTGGTGAAAAAGGTTCAGATATGATAAAGAAAACTTGGTCAAATGTGGTCTCATAACATAAAATATAATTAATTTATTATTTTAATTATAAGAACATGCCTAATAGTTAAGATATTATAGATAAGATTGATAAATTTATAAACCTCGTGCATATTTTGTATTTTCCTTTCGATAGGTACCATACACATATAAGTATATACATATTATACATATCTGTATATATTTTCACGCCTATATTCCTGTAAGATTAGTCAGAAGTGTGTAACACCTACATTTCGCCAATAATGGTTTCAGGTGTCACATAACAAACATTTAATAGCACTTTGCACGGTCATCGAACACGAGACATCATGCGTAGCATTCGTATTTACTACCTGAAAAAAAGTGTTTAAGAAATCTTCAAAGTTCAAAGATAGACAATAGAAGCCATACAGGCGTAAATGATACTCATTGTATTTATTACAATTTACATTTTTAAACCTACATAAACATCAAAATAACCATGTCTAATTTAACACCCTGAATAAAACAAAAGTTTATTGCAATCTGCAGATTACTTGAAACACGGGTTAATCAGATGCAATGACAAAAATCAACAATTAAACAAAGCCAGCTACACAAAAAATGGTTGCTTGAATAACAAAATCAGCGAACATCGTTTGATTTCATTATATTAATAGGAGACGGGCGGGAAAGGGTTTTGCGCCACGTCATGTTTCCTCAAATAATAAAATTAATGGTTCTTCTATATAGAGATCCATTAAGGCGTGTATTCAGTGTTTGCATTCATATTAGGTGCCTTCGGTAAAACGAAAAAAATAGTTTTGCAGTCTTTAGCGTAACTCGCCAATTAAATCTATCAATAATACATGAAAGAGGTTTAAATTCATATCATATATATTAAAACTTAATTTTACCTGCAGATGCGCTCGTGGAAATATACATAGGTTACATTCATTTTTATTCCTCAGGACTAGTTCCTTTTTTTCTGAACGAAAGGTACTCAATATTCTTTTCTGTATCATCAACGTTTGAAATTTTAGGATGATCAGTCGATTAGTTAAGGCGTGAAAGCCTAATAAACAAACTCACATTTATAATATTAGTTAGGATGTACAATACAATATCAAATTGACGGAGTCAATATACATATCTTTAATAAGTATTGACCTTAGACAGAAGGGTGGAAATACAGATAAAGAAAATAAGATCAAATCGAAGAAACCCAATAAAGTGGGCAACTTGGTCAGAAAGAATATTAGGTTAGCACTAACGAGACCAACTTTATGTGAAAGAAGAATACTGAGCAGTGGTATAATTCAGTGTTTGATTTGCGGGAAGGTGTACAATTTGAGCTGTCGTAACTGAGGGAAAAGAGCTTTAATTGTTTCTTACTTTCTATTTTCGGAAATTCCATTAACATAAAACCCTTTTCGCGCCGAAAGAATGCTTCATTTTATCATTATTAAGTCTCTAAATACTTGTATAAATTAAAACAAAGGTGCAGACTTCGGTAAATTATAGCGAAACATTAAGATATTATATTAAAACTTGGAACATTTTAGTCGCTTTTTCGACTTTGTGGTAGCACGCATTGCGTCAGACCGGTGACGTTGGGTATTTTGGTTTGGATCCCAGTTGGTTAAAACTGATAGAATAGTATTTTGTGAAATAGTAGTATAATAAATGCGAATGGTTGCTTATTTGTCCTTCATTCAAATCTAAAGAGAATAGACCTGCCGTATTTTTGACCAGAATACTTGTCCCGACTTGAATCCACGAGCATCGTAGGGATTATACTTTTGACATGTCATGACATTTTTATCTGTCAATAAATATGCTATATTTTGAAAAAGTCGGAATGAACTGCAAATTAACTGATTAATAAGTAAACAGATAGCGAGAGGACGCCTAGTTACAGGTCTCAAGTTTCTGTGACTTTTCGAAAACATATGTGCCTAAATTTCAACTTTTAAATGTAAGTAAAATACTGCTACGGAACTTTCATAAAGGATTCTGTAATGTTTTTAAAGGCAAGACAATGCGTCACGGAGAGTATAGTTCCATCTTATTCTTGCACATGTAATAATAATGCTTAAAAATAAATGTATGTCCCTATGAAATATCCTAATATTATGAATGTCCGGCAGAATATTTAACAGTGCAGCAAGGAGATAAATTGTACTTAGGAGGAACTTAACTCTCGAGAGGCAAACTTAATGTCAAGTCGACGATGATGAAAGGTTAATTGTACGTATCTATTACGTGTTATATGAGAATGCCAATAACTTAAGTTGGTTGTCAGTATTAAATTATAATCTTACACGTTATTGAGGAGTGATGACTATGCGTAGGTATGGACAATTATGAATGATACTAGTAGTAAATTGGATACATAAGGCATACGACGATATAAAGACGCTACATATTTTTTCATTTAAAAGAAAAGAGAACTCCCGCGCTAGAAACAATTCCTATTTTTTAGGTGTCCTTTCTACCAATAGATACAACTATTTGTGCATCACACAAATGTATGGTCCATGTGGAGACCGAACCCATAGGGAAAGTATTTCATTATTTTCTATCAGAAAATTCTCATCCACATATTCTAGAGATGAACCTATCTGGTCAATGTTACAGACAGTTATTTCTTTATTGCGTAAAAGTTAAAAGTAGGTGGCTAATTGTAGTTAAGATACATTCACCCTATATACAACGAGGATATATAGACGTAGTTACGTTATTTGTGTAATTGAAAATACTCTTTGAACATATATAGACTTACGGAACGTGAATGACTGCGGTCCTGAAACATTGTGTTGCAACTGTTTCGAATAGAATCTTAGGTACAACGCTTACATAGGATTGAAATGTAATAAAGATAACAGCAATGTTGTGCACAGTGTTGTGTTGCAGGTTCGATCTTTGCGGAATTTAATATAGTATGATTCGAAGAATGCAAAGAGTCAAAACCAAAAAGATTTTCCTGTGTAACTATTTTGGGCATTCCGATGGGGTTCGATCTCTACACTGTACAAAAATTTGATCCACAAATAGTTTTCCTTGTCTGAGTGTTTTTTGTTTTAATGATAGTAAACTCCTTCGAGGCATTGCAATGTGCGTGAGATGTCTTTAAATAAATATCGTTAATTTAAATGTTAAAGAATCTTAACTAATGTTATAAATGCGAATAGGAGTATACTTGTTACGCTTTCATCTAGAAAAAAAGGACGGTCTCCGAGTGATATAAATTTATTGACAAAATTTACATAAACGCGTGCGAAATCGCGGGCAAAACCTAATACTTAATATATTTATAAAAATACTATCCGTAATCGATGCTACCTTCTTCCTCAAACGTCTCCATCATCCCGTGAGATTAAGCCAACGACTTACAACTTTGATAAGGAAGATGCATGATCGCCGCTTTATCATGCAAACCAAAGGGTGACTGACGGGACTATGTACCTTCATCTTTCGTGCAATAGGTATTCTCCGACCACTAGAGAAAGCTATCATCAATAAAGAGAGATCTTTAGTTAATCCTTCTTATTTCTGTCTTTTTATACCTTAATTGCAATCAATCACACGGATTGCCAGATGATAAGCGATTACGATAGCCTATGATTGCTAAAACCAGGGATATTCGCGAGTTAGCAAACCTAGAAAAAGTAATTACTGATGGGATGAAAGGAGAGGTAAATAAGTGAGGTACCAGAACTCATATTCAACAGTACGTATTAGTACTACTTTTCTGTAAGAGGATGCTGCTTCGACGGGCGAGTCAACTCATTTGTACTGTCACCAGGTAATTGGCAAACCGCTCTTTATAGTCGTACCGGCTTCTACTAGCTTGTGTCTGTTTTGGCCGGTCCCGCCTGGCACAATTTAGCAAGAATTACTAAATCTGGGTAAGCACGCGATGCGTTGCGTTCTCCCTTTTTTTGCTTCTGTACTGACATGAATGATTACTTTAACATGGTCATCAATGTAGTAATAACTTTAAGCTGTTGTATGTTCTTGTACGAGCAAATCAATAGTTTTAGATATGCACATGTAGCTCTTATGCTTACCAATACCTATAATTATAGTATTTGTTTCTAAAAGTCTATCATGAATAGTTAATTCTTTTTAAATCATATTATGCAAGTATCTTTGCACATATCTAACAACTAAATTAGTTCATCGCAATCAATAACATTAATATCAGGCGGATAAAGATTGTTTTTCATAAAAAAATCTCATCATAAACACATTTAACATATATTTGTAAATAATATCGACTGCCAATTAGCGAGATCGACGTACTAATACGCTTTGGATAATTTTCATTCTCTTTGATCATTTTTCACAGCAATAAACATAGAAAAGATCATTATGAGACTAAATAATTCTATAATATTGTCTTCTGTTTACGCGAATGTTATTCATTGAAATTAAACTACTATGTACAAACTACAGCTAGACTTCATGATACTTTGAGCTCATTCTGCGTAAATAGAAATAACCATGATTAAATTATGTTCGGGTACTTTGAAATAACTACACTGGAACATTGAGACAACTACCATCTTAGTCTCACCGTTACCATGACTTCTGAAAAGCAACCGAAACGTCGGGGAAAGTGTAAACATAAATATAAATAGTATTATAGTATAGTAATAGTATAAATAGTTTTAATAGTTTCAATAATTTATTTAGCTTAACAATTAGTAAAGTTTAATAGTAATAGTAGTGGAACAGTTTTCAAAATAATCTAATAAAGTGTCAAATAAAGAACGCAATAAAATCCATATATAGTAGTTTAATTTCAATAAATATATCTATATTAATTTTAACGTGTAATACTTACGATGTAAACGTAAGTATATCATAATATATTAAATTATTAGTTATGTAACTAATTAACGGTTCTCACGATGCAATTTATGGGGTAGCTGGAAAATGTATTTAAAATTAATAAACTTCAGAATGAATAATTAAATCGGAATACTGACTCGAAATGTGGTTACAAATATGTTATTGGGTAATTTACAAATAGTTTCCATACTCATAATTTGATTCTGTTAATTGCCTTTAAACATAGTAATTCCCACGTGAGTTTCACAGAGCTCTAATAAACATGTTTACTTCATAAAAATTTGGTTACCATTTCGTCACGTGGTTATTTTTCAGCTCTTTGAAAGACTTGCCCATAGTCATGAGTCCCGCGTGAAGAGGCTGTTCAAGAGTTATAATGGAAAATGTAAATGATGGATAACGAATGGCCAAACCGATTTTTTTTGTCGGAATAGCAAACGTATTCTGACGAATCACCAGAGGCCAACACTGGTGCATGCAGTTGTGGGCGTCGAACGGTGCAAGCTCGGCTTTGCCATCTTGTGTCGAGATCGTGTTCTAGTAGTCTAGGACACAAAAAATATGCTTTTCGCGTAGGGTAAGACCAACCTGAGTAAACGTAGGTGCGTATGTTAGGAAGTCAGTAGCCATATAGCTCCGTTATCATACATTGGTGGCAGGTGATCAGTGGTTTGATTACCTTGATAACTATTTGGAAAATAATAGGTACTATCGTCTGGAGTCGAAATTGATCTCTTACCTTGGAACTACGGCCTAGTTGGGAAAGTCCACCGCCCTCCGAAGGATGCATTCTATCGACTAGCGAGCAGAGATGTTGCGATTTCCTGGTAATTAAAGCTTGGACCTGAAAGGACAGAGAAAGTCAACGTCAATTTCTCGGCAAGCACGTGACGCTCGGGCATTTAATTAAATAATAAAAAATTGTAAGAAGTCTAGGAATGCTTTCAGGGCAAGTAAAAGATACGCTTAAGGCATGGTTTCATGGTCTTTCGGTTTAGCGAAATGGTGGAGTTACACCCGTGAAATTTCATCACGAACGCTTAAAACCTGCTTAGCAAGTAGATCACATTAGAGCTACTCGAACTTAAATTGGTACGAAGTAAATTTTGGGTAGGTATACCAACATGCATTTGGCGATAAGAGTGTTCTGATACCAAAATGTATATATGGAAGACAGCTTATCTGTCGGCCCAAGCAACGTTATCGGAAATGGCACTTTGAGTCGTAAGCGTCAGTGACTACGAGGCTAACGAAGCAGTCCCTAATTAAAACTTTTTGAGTAACATTAATGCTAAGACTCCAAGTGTTGTAGATTCGATTCCCACCCAGAACGACAAAAAATATGACCACAATTATATATTCCGAAACCAGTTCTGCTTTATGTCCTTCATTTCAATGTTTTAAAGCGCCCCTCATCACAGGAATTATCCCTAATGAACCTATATTTTGAAAAACAAGCAGATTTTCTTTCACCATTACATATTAGATGCTTCCCTTGGGCTACCACCTGGTTACAGGTTGTTTTCTAAGATATGAATTTAGATGGATACTGCACTGGCTACTGCAACTGTGGCTCGATTCTTATTTCGATTTTTGCCTGGGTCGAGTGATTTTAAGTATTAAAAAGATAGTGGTTTTATGTCATTGATTTTTTAGGAGTAGTAACACCGATTGGAGTTTCAGAATAGGTACTATTCTAAAATTCCAATCGGTCTTATATTGTGTGGAAACTAAATAAATCCAACGTAATGAGAATCTAATACACCTTAATCTAATTGCATAACAAGTTCATGACTTTACAATTTGAAAATATGTAGACGATAGTGAAGATACCTGCGTCATAGGTGACCAATGAACTGACCAACAATATACCTCATCGATGACTGTTTAATTACCAACTGCGGTCACCAGTTTTCCGGCCCAGTTAGCTGATATCTGATACATTAAATGTTAATAGAACAGATTTTGTGGTTAGTTATTTGTATAGCCAACCTACATTTAGATGTGGTAATAGATTGCCTTTTCCCTTTCGATTGAAAGCCCGAGAGTAGATCACGCAGCCCTTTCTCAGTAAAAGGATTTTATATAATGCACTATTTATTCGTACCAAGTATATATTAAGTTTAAGATCCAATGAGAATATTTGAACCAATATTCTGGAATTAATCCAACAAATAATTATTAAATTTATTCAATGTCAGGTAAAGGCGTCACTAGGATATTTCACCAACCTTAATTCTGCAACTGAGAATTTAGGGACCTAAAAGCTAAAGAGAGTTTGCCTGACTCCGGAATCGATCCTAATATCATAATCGGTAAACTGATACCAGCAATAGCCTAGTGAGAGACCGTTTAACTACCACGCTGATATCTCCAGTTTGATCCCACGGCACACACCTCTGATTTTCGAATTTAAAGACAAACTTAAACAGAAGACAATATTTTGAATTTATTTTAAAAGTAAAATAAATCATCAAGAGGAATCCTGCATCTTTGAGAGTTTTCCGTAATGTTCTCGAAGCTATGTGATGTCTGCTAACCTGCACTGGGCCAGCGTGGTGGACTATGGTGTTACCCTTCTCACACCGAGAAGAGGCTCGTACCTAGCACTGGGACGGTTAAATACAGGGCCGATATTATTGTAAGCTTACAGCAGTGGACTAATGATTGCCTCATCATTATCATTCAGCCAGTGGCTGTTCACTGTACTGTACTGTAAACCACTAACTACCCAATATCATATTAATAATACACGTGCTTGAATATCAGTTGCACGCATACAAATAGTACAATAAATTCGTGAAACGGAATAGAATAGGAATATGAATATTCAAAACTGGCTTCACAAATCCGTTTCCATTTATGCGTGACTGTAAACTGTTAGCAAATCGCCGAATTCCTGAGATTGATAACAATAAACTGAGTTGCGAAGCGCCAAGCCGTCATAAAATTCAGTGAACAATGAATTAACATTCCAGGGAGGCTCCTATATCCCGCAACCATGACATACGGTATTTTATTTCATTCATAGTCCCAACTAATGTAATAAATATAAAAGTATGTTAGCCTATCCTTTGTTGACGTCATAATAAGCAATGAGAGATCACGTATTGCGAATGGTGATAATTGAAAGAATAGAGTATTATAAGCAGCTATGTATATACTTTAAACTATTGAGTCGCAGCGGCACACCAGTAGCCTGAGAATAGAGTTTTAATTATCTCTAATATTCTAAGACTTGACAGATGAATAAAATATTTTAAATTATGTTAGATGGTTGTATATGAGTTATAAGTTTTATTTACGGCGGGTGAAGCCACAAGCGAGAGCTAGTTCTCTATAAACATTCATTTATGACATTCAGCGCGTGGTAGCGTAAATATATTGCATTCAGAGCGAACGTGATATGTTTCATAACAGCATGTTATTATTATTTCTTCTGCCAAAATCGTAAATATAAAAGCATAAGCCGGATTTGCTGTTATCTCACTATATTTTCCTAATAAAAACATTGCGGTATGAGTGGATCCTGTGCTTATATACTCGTAAAATAAAACCCAAATAACAAGCGTTTTACTTAACAAGTTCGTAAGTATTTGTTTAATGAAGTAGACTTCAGTTTTTAAACTTTTATATTAACAGGTATAGGTACCTTAAGGCTCGCAGCAAACACAATAGAAAATTATTGCCCTCGGACACTTGGTGACCGCGGTGGTGCTCAACTTTTTAAGCAAAAATGAGTTTTTGCTTGAAAGAGCTGCGGTTTTTTACATTGAATTAAAAACAATAGGCATTAAACTCCACAACCTTAATACTTTCAAAAACCTACTGAAAATATTTCAGCAATTAAAAATGGACATGATTATAGAAAGTATTAATTTAAGTTTTATTAACGTTCTCGGGGTATTTAGTTGATCATGGGTAGATATGTTTTACCTATACTGCAGTGCAGTGTAGCTGGTACAGCTTAAACATCATATCAGTCATACAATAGTAAAGTTCAGCAAAGGTTATTATATAATTCCAAACCAGTTCGTAAAAGTCTACAGATTGCTAAGTGACCTTAAAGCTACCTTAAACTCCAGCACTAGCATATATCTTATACAAGGTTATTACAATAGTTTATAAATCCAGGGATATCATAAATTATTAGTGTCTATTTTACTATCTGATCTAACCCTTTAGTAATATGACTATGATGAATCGCGTAGATTTCGATTTAATAATCACCAATATGTAAAATTCAAAGGTTGAGAAACTCAAAGAAATAATTGATAAAATAAATTTTGTTTGTAAATAATTAAATGTTGTCTTGTCATGCCAAAAGAACTTGTAACACATTACTACTCTTTCTTGTAATAATATTAATTTTGCAGGCAGCGATGTTGGTTGTGCATATATTTCAGTATTTTATTAATAAGTCCTTTAATTTAGCATTTTGTACAATTGTTGGCTGTCCTGAATAAATAAAATAAAATAAAAAGGCTTGGTGGCTCATAGTTTAATTTAATAATAACAATGATCTAAGTGGGTCGACTCAAATAAGTTATATCCATGTGTAAGTACGACAATATAGCTCTAAACGTTCACCTATTCATCCGTTTGTTTGTGTTAAGTGTAAATGACTACGTAAACATATGTTAGCTTTACTTATTCTAAAATCTGAATCAAAACAAAACATTTATAAAATTTTGAAACTATGTAAGCTCTGCCAAGGCACATGTTTCCTTCTTCCTTCAATCCTGGGTTCTTTAAGCGGGGCGTGAAAAAGCATCTTCTCAGGCCGTCAAAGTAGAGACCTCAACATCGCTTCGGCTACTGTGGGGGCGATGTGGAGGCCACTGCTCTAAGACCACACGACTGCTTACCATCAGGTGGAGTGTGGTCATTTTGACGAGCAAAATTAAAAAAAAATTAAAAAAGAAGTGTAAAAAGACCAATAAATTAAGCTTTTGTAGGGTTTTCTAAACAAATACCTACAAATAGTATAAAAGTACTGTCCATATAAGAAACAGTCTCTAACTACTAGGTACTACTATGTATAAATATTATTTGTTTTTATTTTGTTTTAACTAATTGTGTATGCTCTGTACGAAATAAACATAATTTCTTTCTTTCTTGAACATAATGTCGATGCCCGCCAATTTCAGTGACTGTCTTTGGGTTTTGTTAATCGTCATAGCAAGGCACGCCTTACGAGGGAACTATATTATATTCTCTTAAACTCGAAAGTATTATTTATACCATATTTATCTGTATTTTTTTTACAAAATATCTAATACCATTTTTCGGTTATGTAACTTCCAACTTGACAGAATCCCATAGTTTTAATTTTAAGCTTTCAGTCTATGGCTTAGCACCCAGAAGCCCATTTTTTTTTAAATCCCTGAATTCTCAATGTTTTATCTTTAATGATAAAATATCGACTCTCGTGTAAAAATGTAAAATATCGACTCTAAAAAGTGACAACTTGCCTTTTCTAACATTTATCTCCTAGTTAAGGTAAATTTATCAGAACCCTTTTGTATATATATATATATATATATATTCTTTCCCGTTCGGAAAGACACGCATTAATTTTCGTAGGGTTTCTTCAAAATAAATACTTTTGGTAATCAACAGATATTTTTATCTGTTTCTGTATGTAAATTATATCATTATTTGCAATATAGTTTAAAAACTGAAAAAAATATAAAACACCGAAACTTTTAAATAATTCCTACATGTAATATAACATTACATAGTACAACATCTGTTCAAATCCAAAGGATTATGTACAGGTGTATTACTCACGTATAACTAGTTATCTTTAGACCAAACAAAATAGTGAGCGAGTTTCTAACAAGAAATCGAAAAACTGGTCCAACCGGCCACTTAATAAGAATTGCCTTAAAATCACTATGATAGACCCGAAAGTCTCACTCGGGATCACATAGCGGACAGTACCTGATACTACAACTAACACCGCTAGACCAACGATATAGTCATAGAAAATTCAATAGCTACACATTTTATAACTTCTAGACGATACTTACTCACATATTAATGTCGTAGCATCAATAGAATTCAACGAAACAACGACCAAACAAACGCTGCTACAATGTAATGCGAAGTAATATATTTCTCTTGTTGGCTTTAATTAAAACAAAGTGTCACGTTAAAATGAATCCAAAAAGAAAACGTCTTTAAACACAGCTGAGAACGCTCTCTTATTCTTGTGAAGGACATGCCATTTCTACGGCCTTACAGCTGCATAATTACTACTACGCCACTTCTCGACATCGGCATCGCTGCAAATGGCTCCGCATTTTCTGAGCTCCGACGCCGAACGAGCCAAACTTATTATTTTGAATAAACTGCTATTTAATTACCGCGGTTTTAAAGCTTAATCACTAAGTTGTTAAATGTTATCAGTTATCAAGTTATAATTATAGCAATTTATCCGTTCGTTGACGTTAATCGTTGGCCTAAAACACGATTTTGTTCTCTCGCATTTGCATAATAAATAATATTTGAAAACAGACATTTCAGTATAATCGTAGGTCCTTTAATATTCTAGATAAATTCGTTAAGTTCTAGCCTTATTTATGTTTAATACAATATAGTCCTAAGGATTATTATTATCCCAGTCAATGTAGGTGTCAATCGGATACGAAATACCTACTTAAGCTCGGATTTTCGGTTGAAGTGGGACAATCCGACTGGGGCAAGGCGTACACTTGAAGAACCTTGAGCTGTGTTCCTATAATAAGTGGACTGTTGACGCTCTTTGAGGTTACGGCGTGCTGACAGAAACATCCTGCTGCGTTCAGGCTACGGTAACCGTTAACCAGTCGAGTCGGGTCACTTGTCATCTTAATGGTATAAAAAGATTCCCTCTATTTCTTTCTACTTCTCTGTGACTGATTATGACGCGTATAGAGAGAAGGAGAGAGAGTGAAAGATAGGGTTAATCATCTCTCTCTATTTTAAGATAAAACTTTAATGAGGGTATCTTATCTTATCTTATGTGTGGGGGCCAGTCAGTGCAGACCGGCGACACTTCGACCCAGTGGGATCTTTTGTGTCGGCCCCGAGATTTAACCCTTAACTATCTCCTTATGAATGTACTGCATAAGCCGCAGTGTACAATTCAGAGGGAGAAGCCTGAAGTCTTCAGGGCTTGGATATGCCACCCCCATCAGACCCGTCCTCAGTCCAGCCAACGCGTCGCATTCACACAATAGGTGCGATATGGACTCGTCCTGTTCACCACAGGCCCTGCAGATCAAATTGTGTGCCAATCTCAATCTGCACAGGAAGTCGTTGGTGCCAAAATGGCCAGTGAACGCTCCTGTGAGCAGGCGCATTTGGCTCTTGCTATATCCACAGAACTTCCGGGTGAAGCCTGTGGCTCCGTTTGCAATGAACTTCTTGGAGTGTTCCAGACCCCTAAGGGCCATCCACTCCAACCTGTGTTTGTCATTGCCATGTGCATTCAAAGCTGCCTTGACGGTGCTCTCAGAGAGTCCCACGAATGGCTCGGGGCCCACAAACAGCTGCTCCGAGCCCTTTCTGGCCAACTCATCAGCCTCCTCATTGCCCTGCACCCCTGCATGTCCCGGAACCCAGACCAGTCTGACTGTGTTCTTCCTGCCTAGTTTGTTGAGGATCTTAACACAGTTCAGGACCAGTCTGGAGTCCACCCTACACGAGTCCATAGCCTTGAGAGCAGCTTGACTGTCACTGAGAATATACACAGTCTTGTCAGTGACACCACTGTTGATATTCTCCTGAGCACAGGCAATTATAGCGTAGGTTTCCGCTTGGAAGACCGTTGCATATTTGCCCATGCTTTGGCTCACCTTACAGTCACTGGCATAGATACCAGCGCCTGATCCTGTTTCCATTTTGGAACCATCGGTGTACCAGATGAGACAACCCTCGTCAGGGGATTTTAAACCTTGTCTCCATTCATCCCTCGTGGGGAACTTTATTTTAAAATTCTTTTTGAATATGTGCAATGGTTGCATTTTGTCGCATCCCATGCTCATAATCCTTTTGAGATCCTTTGAAGTCTCCAGTTTTGTGTGTCGAGTTACCGGCATGTTGACGCTCCACAGCCCATGCACAGATAGTCTATGTAGCGCCTTTACCGCCTCTGACTCCACAACAATGTGTAGCGGCGTTAGATCCAGCAGGACCTCTAACGCTGCCGTTGGCGTAGTCGGGAACGCCTCTGTTATAGCCATGCAGGCCAATCGCTGTACCTTCGACAGCGCGTTCCTGCATGCAGCTAGTTTGGTTCTTGGCCACCAGACAATGCTCCCATACGTGAGTATGGGTTTTATCATCATCGTGTATAGCCACTTGATGACCTTGGGCTTTAGCCCCCCAGGTCTTCCCATAAGTAGAGCGAATCATGCCGAAAACCCGCTGGGCCTTCACTTTGACTTTTTCTACATGAGGTTTCCACGTTAGTTTGCTATCTAAGGTCATGCCTAGATACTTCACCTCCGTGGACCATTGTAACTGCGTACCATACATGGAGAAAGTTCCCAAACCTGTGAGATCCCTCTTCCTAGTAAATGGCACGACAGTAGTTTTCCCTGGGTTGATAGATAAATGATTGCTACTGCACCATTTTCCACTATAACCAGGGCCTTCTGCATGAGACTGGATACCGTACTCGGAAACTTTCTATTGACGAGTATCACCAAGTCATCCGCATATCCGACCGTTAAGTACGGACCTTTGTTGAGTTGTTCTAGGAGTGAATTGACTACCAAGCACCATAAGAGTGGTGAGAGTACTCCACCCTGAGGGCAGCCCTTGGTTGTCGTTGCATACAATTCATCACCTAACAATTCAGACCTAATAATTCTACCCCTGAGCATACAATCGATCCACTTGCAAATGGTTGGCTCTATGCCGTGATTTGCCGATGCCACAATAATGGCATCAAAGGTGGTCCGATCGAAGGCTCCCTCAATATCCAGGAATGCGGCAATGCACACTTCCCGATTATCTAATGCATGTTCTGCCTTATTTACCACAAAATGTAGTGCCGTCTCAGTGGATTTACCCGACTGGTAGGCACATTGTAGCCTGTGGAGGGGGAATTTCCATAATGCTCCCTCCCTGACATGTCTATCTACTAACTTCTCCAGGGCTTTCAGGAAGAACGACAAGACTAATAGGTCTATATGCCTTGGCCTCTCCATAGTCTTCCTTGCCCGGTTTCGGTATGTAGATGACTTTAACACGCCTCCATATCTTTGGAATGTATCCAAAAGCTATGCAGGCTCTGTATAATCTGCACAAATGCGAAACCAAGAGTACAGCTCCCTGCTGTAGGATGATGGGATAAACCATGTCTGGACCAGGTGACTTAAATGGTTGAAAACCATTTAGAGCCCAGCCGACCTTCCCTTCATCCACTACCTTCCTAGCAGTGTCCCAATCTGCTTTGGTTGTACGATAGCTAAGTTCAACCAAGCTGATAGGGTCCTCCTTTTCTATTATCTTACAGTCTGGAAAGTGTGTGTTTAGCATCATTGCTAATGTCTCCTTACCAGACCCTGTTCGCTGCCCATTGACATCCTTAATGGTTGTCAATGGGTGTGCTCTGACAGTCGATAAAGCTTTGGAGAGCCTCATTCCTTCAGGAATCGTACTGATGTTTTCACAGTGTGCTCTCCAAGCCTTCCGTTTGGCTTTCCGCACAGCTTTGTTGTAGTTGGTCAAACAACGAGCGTAACCGCTGTAGTCCCTACTGGTCCTAGCATTGTTAAACGCTCGTCTGGCTTCTAGCCGCAGCTTGACCAACTCTGGCGTCCACCACGGTACCCTCTTGGGCTTAATTTCCCTCTCAGGGCAATTACTTGTCCAGGCCGTATACACAGTCTGGACCAATTCGTCTGCTGTAAACTCGATGTCTAATATAGAGTTGAGCTTACCCTTAGAATCCTCCAAATCTACCCTGAGGTCACTCCTAAAGGAGTTCCAGTCCGTATTTCTGGGATTCCGTCTACGTACTGTAGGAGCTGGAACCAGCGTCCTGTACCTAAAGCATATGTAGTTATGATCTGACAAGGTAATTTCATCAGACACATGCCACTCGACAATCTTAGTGCTAGCTCTGTTGGAGGCTAACGTGATGTCAATTACCTCTGCTCGCCTACAGTCAGCGAACGTTGGCCTGTTTCTTTTATTCAGAATTTGTAAAGAGGTACTTACCACATACTCCAGTAGTTTTTCCCCTCTTACATTCACATCCGTGCTCCCCCAGACTGTGTGGTGTGCGTTGGCATCGCACCCCAAGATCATGCCCAGGTTCTCCCGGCTGCCATATTCAACAAGGTCCTTTATCTGTCTAGATACAGTTTCCTTGTCCGTATAGTCGAAGTATACAGAGGTCAGGATTACAGTATCCCGACCTCCGCTCCCTCGCACATGAATCTTAACTGTCGTAAGATCCCTAGAACAGAAATTATATAAGGGCATTGCGTTTATGCCATTTCTGACATATACACATGTCCTCATATCATTAGTGAGACAGTTATGAAAAATTACGCCTCCCGTCCCACCCAAGCCTCTAATTTTTCCCCCTTTAACATAAGGTTCCTGAATCAGGGCAATGTCATATTCACTCATCCGCAGGTGGCGGGCCAAAACAGCCATCGCCCCGATGCAGTGATAAAGATTTATTTGTACGCACCTTAGTCCCGCCATACGGTCTGCCTATATGGTAGCGCCTTCGGTGGTAGCCACTACTGGCCGCCCCCCCTGCTCTCCTCTTCCAACATCGCCTCCGCAGCATCCGGCGACGACGACAGATTCATATCATCAATATGACCGATTATGTCGTCAGTCTTCGGCGATGCACAAGGCGAAGAGGTGCGGAGAGCCGTGCCTGACTCAACCACAGGATTTACGGGCTCCTCCCCGTCCTTTACCCGCGATTCCATCAAAGCAGGGACCTCCTCCCCCACGCCGGCTTCGGATCATTCGGATCCTCGAGGATCTTGAATGTGCTCTTGTCCATGCCAGCATGGAGAGAGAAGCCGCCTGCCTTGATGACCGCGGCTGAGACGCTGTCCACCAGGATGATACGCCTGGTATGCGTCTCTTCAACCTGCGTGCCCAGCACCTTCCACTCGCAGTTCCTTAGGGAGGGATTGAGGCGCTGCAGCATGGTCAGCACCCTGGAGGCATCTAGGCACCAGGTGTTCCTGGTCTTCCAGGCCATTTTGATTGGCCTTGGAAGCTCCTTGGCGCTGACCACTTTGAGCTTCACGCTCCCAACGGTTTTCCCGTCTAGACCGCGAAGCCACTTTGCAGCTCCCACTCCCTCACATGTAATGTGCAGAGCTCCTCCGAGCAGTGCACCTACGCTAATAGCCGGCAGAGGATCCGGCGTGGCCTCTAATAGGTCCCAAATGGCCACCCGTATAGGCTCCACCTGCTCTGCAGCTAATAGAGCATCAGGGAAGTTGTCAGCGACAACTGCCATCTTGACTCCCGTCAGCGCCTCCCTGTAGGAGTCACCTTGGGTCTTGGCCCGCTTGCTGTCACCGACCTGAGCGATGATTTCGTCGCTCACTTCCCTAACCCTTTTAGAAGGGGCTGCACCAGGTGCCAGTGCTATCTGCCGCTGCAGCTCACGCCGCTTGCGTTTGGCACACCCGCTGCGCCTCTTCCTACTCTGGGTATGGCTTGCAGAGTGTGCAGCCGAGTTTGGCTCACCCGTAGGGTGTGCCTCGCCCGACTGCTCCTTGCTAGCCTCCCCGAGACTTGATGGCTGACAGCCACTCTCCGAGGGTGCTGCGCTAAGATCCCCTTTCGGGTATTCTTTGCGCAACTGACCCCCTCCGGAGCTGCCACGCCCTTTGCATTGGGTACCCTTTCCAGGGTTACCCCCTCTCCATACCTTTGAACTGCCCGGGTGAACACTACTCCCTCGGCTCACGTTCGGACGGCCACTAGGGCCATCACGACCATGTCGCCTAGGTGTGTAGGTGCTCCCACATGCAGCTCCCACACCCACCTTAACCTCTCCCCCTAAGGGTCCAGAGGTCCTTAATTGCTCGCCCTTATCGGTCAAGCCTTTGGTTTTGGTTTTGACAGAGTCCATTTGGTCTATCATTTAGTTCACCTGCTGACTCCCCACCCGCCATGGAGTCCGCAACGTTGGGGATGCCTTGTTCAGGCACCAGGGCTACCAGCAAGGTATAGCGCCCTCGAGTGAGCTGTCCCCGAGACGAACAGCACAAGTCGCTCCACCCCAAACCACTGAGGTGGGCAACGAGCACTGCCGGCTGGAGACCTCTTCACCCAAGGACACTCGCCTGGCGGCCGCATGAGCAGACACCTCAGCCGATTGATCGCAGCTGGCTAGACTACAACCTCCCGTGTGAGAGGAAATCCAGACCAAAGGGGCGTGTTGCAGATCAGCGGCACCATTATCGCCACATCACCACTCAACCCCCAGGACTCCTTCATCCCTCCGTACGGGTCCCCGCGCACGGCACAAACACGCGGGAGGTCATTACTATCCATCGTCTGTTGTTCGACGATGAACCCGCCGGAACATGACCTCTCCATCCCAGGCAGTGGTCGTCTGGTGGTTTTAGTTACGTCTATTTCAGAGGGAACTAGACCAATAACAGGGGGCAACCACGTGAAGGATACCCCACCAGACTTGTCTTAGGAATCTACACGACTGTTGCGCTCTCCCCTAAGACCATTGCACCTTACTCGTCTTGAAGAGTCGAGTAAAGTAGGTTTGCATCTATACCAAACAAGCAGCCAATCCAGTGAAGCTAGAAAGCAGAAAAAGCAAGCTAGGCAATGCAACTATTAAAGCATAAACACAAACCCCCCCCCCAAGTGAGTTAATGAGGGTATCTATGAGCCCAGCGGCGTACTTGATCGAGTCTAGAGCGGCCTGAAGCTGGACACTGTCTCAACTTTACCACTTATATTATTTTTTTGACCGCACGGATGACGCAGCGGGTAAGCTGTCGGGTTGTTCCGTATTCATCCTATGAGATCTCATCCTATTTCTTTACTTATCCTAAACTAGAATGCCTAACTGATCCGATTATATTATTTTAATAAAGTTTCTTAATTCAACCGATATGCGTTCCTTACTTTACCCGTGGCAAATATTACCGAAAAAAGTATGGATAGCAAAACAATCTTTGGTTTCGTAAAAGTAGGTTAGGTTAGGTTATTTATTTATTTATTTGGGACAAAAAACAGTTATACATTGCAGTGTTTACAAATAATTTAGCATTTAAATATCAAAACGTATAACCCACACTATTGTCCACGAATTTACAAGTGGAGTAATAAAGATAACGGACGTGCATTAGGTATGCAAAAAAAACAAAAAAAGGAAAATTATATTATAACAAGATTAACTAAAGAGTATCAATTTTGATCAGCTAGAAATTCAGTAGCTATTTTTTAAAATTTAGAATGAGTGAGACCGAAAATATCTAAATTCATAAAATGTGAGTTGTACGTTATTAATAATCGGCGAAGAGGTACACGCTCTCCGGCATTAGTTCTACACTTTCCCGTGTAGAACAATCGAGGTTCGCGCACCTCCCTCCGAATAACAGTCCTGGGTACCACATAACAAAGCCTGTTCGATAATTCAATACAATTATACTTATTGTTGCATATGCCGTACAGCATCATTATCATGAGTAATGTGCGCCTATGCTCCAATATTGTTTGAGAAGATCCGTATAAGGAATCCTAGAATTAAAAAACTTGTAATAGGTAGTACGAATAAATTTGTTCTGGACCATTTCTATCCTCTGCTTGTATTTTTTGTAAAAGGGGCTCCAAATGGGTACAGCATATTCTAACTGGGAACGGACTAACGCTTTAAATAAGAAAAGGTAGGTAGTAGTATTTTTGAAGTCTTTACAGGAGCGCATGACAAAACCATACATCTGAAAGGCTTTACTAATAATGTTGTCGAAATGAATATCTAAGTGTAATTTTGAATCTAGTAGTACGCCCAGGTCTCGAGTACATTCGTTTTTTCTTAGAATTGTGTTATTTAGTGTATATGGAAAGTTAATAGGATTTTTGTTCTTTGTAAAAGTTATGAAGTGACATTTTGGTAGACTAAGGTGAAGTTTATTAATAATACAGTATTGTGAGAGCCTGCCTTGGTTAGTAACAGTACTTTAAAAAATATATAGCCTCTGTTAGGTACTCGGTGATAATTAAGCTTTCTAATGACGGAATATATATTTTTTTAAACCGCTTGATCAAATCTTTCCTCTTTATAATATTAGTATAGATTACAAAAACAGTTTTTTGTTCAGACCATCAACTCAAACCTTAGAGTTTTTGGGTAATTTCTTAATCGGCGGAGATATGAATACTTATAGGATGAATAAAGAATTGAAAATAAAATAATTGCTGTCGGTTGAGTAAGGAACGTAAATAGGTTGATTGAAATTAAACAAACTTTATACGGATTTTATCGCGTTACGCGTAACGCGATAAAATCCGTATAAAATTTGTTTAATTTCAATGTATAACATTCGCGTAAACATAAGACAATATTATGTAAATAGGTTGAGTTAGGAAAAAAAACAGTGTAGGATGAAACATCATCGGATGACGCCGGAACAACCCAAGCTGTCGCCTCTCTGTTGCCTTTGTATTGAGTGCTTTGGATTTCAATCTCACCCAGGATAATTTTTACAATTTAATACGGAATCCTTAAAAGTTGAAATATTTTAATATCAATATTTTTGATGACCTACAGAGACCGGTACGAAATAACAGGCCAATTATTATTAAGTCAAAGTCAGAAATCAATTAAACATTTAGGTAACAAAATAACACTTATGAACGTCAAAGTTGATGAGTATGCAAGTTTAGTGAAGTTACTATTCAGTTACATTTAGGTTAGTTGCTAGGTTCAGGAAAAGAGTTTTGAGCCTATGAAAAATACCTGCAATAAACTCACAGCCACTCTTGTAAATCATCAATAAATTATAATATCAGTCTTTTACAACTCATACATACAAGGTGTTGCAACCATTGTACCATTTTTTACTAACTAATTGAAATCTGAAATAAAATATAATAGTAAATACTTAATAATACTAATGGATAGAAGCAATACAGGTCCGATAGTAATAATATAAATTTGTAATATACAGTAGCATGGTATTCTTAGTTCTAGAGTGATCACAACTTAATAATTCTAAATACTGAAGAAAATACCAAAAACCACTATAAAGGCATTATATATAACTCACATTCCGCAGTTCCTGTTTATGACGTATTAAGGGTTAATTATTACCTATCTCTCAACTTGGCTACCTCTTCATAATATTTTTTTATCACGAAGAGAACTATTACGTGTTTTTACTAAACAAATAAATAAATATCGATTTTAAACACTTGAAACATCATTCGATTTATCCGATACTACCTTCATCAGTGACGACAGTAACAGGTGACATTTGAACACCACAATATCTTTATATACGTTGGTCGTGGGTGAGATTGGACTACCAAATCAATAAAAGGGTAAGAAAATAAAACGCCTGCCATGTTATAAAAATTTTGACACGATATTTTTATACACATTGTTGATTGAATCAACAATGTTTACATATTTTTAGATCAGACATTTACTTTAATATACCTTGTTACATACTACTCTGATCTTTGAATAAGATGGTCTCATCGTAAGAAGTTTTAAAATATTATTACTTTAAACATACATAATTATGTCAGACCGAAACTAAAAAAATATCAAACCGCTGTCTTAATATCAATAGTTTACCTAAAAGTTTCCATAGAAAACGTTAGTGAGGATTGAGATAAAATTATATTTTTAATAAGTTTACAACTTCCTAAAAAATTATCAAAACGTTAGTGAGGATTGAGATAAAATTATATTTTTAATAAGTTTACAACTTCCTAAAAAATCGCCCCGGTAATCCTCTGCTAGCTTTTTAAAAAATATGTCGGCGTGATATAAAGGTAACATAAAAATGAAATTAAAGTACCATATTTAAATAAAATAAACATGTACAACTAGTATTTAGTCTCAGTATGTAAAATTACATTTTCATAATAATATAAATGTAAAGCAATTATACAAAAGTAAACACAATCAAAGCTCTATACAAACAGTATCTGTAACTCTAACTTTGGTCTGTATTACTCATTACACATGCTCGAACATAATTGGAAACGACACTTTTTAGTAAACAATCTCTGAGAATTGATCTCCGTAGGCGTACTACGTGAAAAATATCGCCGTAACATCTACGCCTACGTTTTTTACTTCTACGTCGGAGACGCTTGACACAGGACACCTATTTATTAAATATATCAACATCAGTCGCATTAAACCGTCGGCCTTGGTCATTGTTACGAACAATCAGAAGCTAAAAAGTCTGACAGCCGATCCGACCTTTATCACGTAAGCATCCCGGCTAGAAATCGCACTTTAAGTTATTCATAGCTTATGTTAAATACCAACATTTTCAAAAATATATTTATGATAGACATAAAAAGTTAACGATTGGTCAAAACAATAAGTAAACTAGCTAGGTCATTGGCTGGATTGTTTTATAGTTATAAAGTACATATGTGCAGTATAGATAACAAAACTGAACAGGACTTGAATCGTAAGGATATAAAAGTTAAACTTTGTCCGTGATTGGATTGTTTGTAAGTACCATTCGGTTGCCAGCAGTCGTGAGTGAATCGAGATCGAATCGAGTGAACGTGGGTAAATAAGGGCAGTTCAATGAATGGGCGGGAAGCGCAGTCGCCCACGCTCCGTCGAGCGCGCGAACGTTGATACGGACCGCGGTACACTCCTCAACAAGTGGGGCATTCAAGCTTGCAACTTCATTCTCGAATTGATTTTAATTAACAAAAAATATATGTGAAGTCGTTAAAATATTTTTTAAGTGCGTCAATTGGATAAAAAAGTATTTGCAAAGTGCGGAACAAGTGAAAAAGTTTGTGGTACAGTAAGCTTCTCGTAAGCCAATGTTTGGCGCAACTATGAATTTAAAAAGAGTTTCATTAATTTTTGTCTCCTCATTTATGAGTCCTAAACTTATTTTATTTATTTATTTTATTTTTAACGTTCAAGAGGCAAATAGTAGAACTTCTTAAATACGTTAATAATACACAATAATTAAATTATATGAGACATGAAACTAAAAATAATTTTAATTACTCAACATGTCAATTTATATTGTTTGTTAATAACTAAATTTATTTTTATTTTGTGTCTACTAAGTTATTGAAATATATAATACACATAACAGTATCATTATAAGCAGTCCAACACATAATTAAACATTATTAATTATTTAAACTAGTGTATAATAAAAAAATAACACATATAAATAACTAATTGGTCACTAATCTTTCATCCATGGACATAATTAAATATATGAAGAAAATAATTTAAAAGCTATAATTATAATCAATGTTACAAAGTGAAAACGAAAAACGTATAAGCCTGTATGAGTTTTTTAAACAAATTCGCCATATTGGCAAACGAAGAAATACTTTTCTAACGAATGTAATGTACCTATGTTGCAATATATTTTGCTCGGTAAGATATTAAATTGCCCAGATCAATTCACCCAAGTGCGCACAACATATTGCAAATTTGTTTTAAAAATAATAAAACAAAAGTAATCTTCATATTAATAACGTAATGTTAGCCTGCGGCCTTGGCGTACAATTTAGGTATAGTAATTTTCGTCGCGACCCAAGAATTAGGCTTGATTATAAAATTCCATTTGTTTTTCCTACAAAATCAAGTTATGATGAAAAATGTAATGTCTTTAACGCCTCACTAACTCAACAAGATTTCGCAGCGCGCCGAGGCTTTAGGTGATTAATATAGATTAACAGCTAGTGACTGATCATTTTCCTTTCAATTAATACAAATTAAGTGCAAAAATATTTTTAAATAAAGCGTTGCGAGGCTAATTTATTAAAGAAGGTACATAATAGCCGTTCAGGAAGCATCAGGCGCCGGAAAGGAATCGAGGAACAAAAGAGCGGTCATCCGCACACCGCCATCCGTTTACTAACGAAGCGCCGCTGTCAAAGCGAAAAAACCCTTCGCTACAGCAATTACCGCCGTACACCGATAGCTTGAAAACTTTGTTCCTCGTGAGGAATTTCGTGAGATGGCCAACCGTTTGTTATTCAGATTTATCCCATCTATTAAGCCCTGCGTGATTGTCCGCTGCAAAATGTAACACTACATTTTTTAATTACGTTTTTCGTTTTCACTTCCACTCGACTGCCACTGACCAACTCCATGTAACGATTGCGTTCTATCATTTTAAAAAGTATTAGTCAGTCAAGTCTTAGAAAAAGAAAAATGGAGCATTCCAGATGTTTCGAGTTGTTTCAAAACTTACCATACTGTCGAACGTAGGGGCTGCATTGAAATTAAACAAACTTTATACGGATTTTATCGCGTTGTTTATTTTTTATACGGCTGTGTAACATTCGCGTAAACGTAAGACAATATTATGTAGGGGCTGCACTTTCTAAAATACACGGGCAGCTAACTGTAATTCTGTTTAAGTAGCCCGTGCTGTATCTATACACATATTGAACTTGCGCCTGTCAAGGTTCAACTGACGTTGTACGTGGAGCCATTACCACGTAGCTCGTGAAATACGACATAAATGTACGAGTTACGACTCAGGTCGTTTCTTCTACCCATATAATGCGCCCTAGTCGCGATAAATTGAAATTGGCGCGTTTATCATCACCCCTCTGTGATTGTATTTTTTATTGTAACACACGGTTGATTGCTAACGGCCATTCATTGACGACGATTTGCTTTGACAATAATTATGGTTGTCCACTTTGGACTCTCCGAAGTCTTAAAGAAACAATCTCATAACTTACCACTTATTTGCCGCAACACAACTAAGTTTTAGAGGCAATATTGAACGGGAAGGAACAAGTGAAACAAACTTAGACCATGCCAACCTGAAACTACATACTATATTCATTAAGATTTTGTAAATACAGACAAAGGATTTGCTAATAACAACGAAGCTTTCTAGCGTGTTGTTAAAATCAAGTACATTAGTAAAATCCAATTAATTTTCCAACCGCACGCACTGGTACACACACACACAACATTACGATTACTGTAGCAGAGATAACATTTGATCTATTAAGCTAACCCGAAAGTTGATTTACATAGGCCGGCCGCTCCGTAAATTACTTCTTTGAGGAAATTATCTAATACTGAAATAAACGGCCTCATGATGAACACACATAAAATGTGATTTATGGCAGTACGTGCGTGACAAACTCAGAAAATCAACTGCACCAATTATTTTTATATAAGTTTTTGTAGTCTTCCTTATTACTTGTTCTCTATCAAAACGTCGAGCTTTATGGCCATATATTTTTATCACGCCATTTTATCATTGCACCAAGTTTAATCACATATGTTATGTGAAAGCGCTTTTGAAAATTCATAATAGGTAGCTGCAAAGCGTAAAAATACGTGCGGCGTATGTTTAAAAATCTTGTGTGGATATTCTGTATTATTCCTATCTAGACCTGAGGGTCTTTGCAATCCGCAGCCGCAAATTAGTGCAGTAGCTCGTCAGTTATATCAAGAAAAAACAGTCAGATAATTAAACAAATTACAAATCATTGAGTTTAGATGCCTTGAAATAGTCGATTACAGTTCGTTGATTAAAAATATATGTTATGTATCCATAGAGCTTCGCTACATTTTTATAATAGCATACATACATGTTTGAGTTATCCTGGATGCAACAAAGCTCTCCCGTGTATACCAATAACTACGAGAAAAGATATCGTTTGTGTGTTCAACAACTTGTGCGAAAAATGTTGTCTCATACGCTATTCGATGCTCAGTAAGCGTGTCTTAAAGCGGTCCTTCGAGAGATCCCCATATGAAGAACTGCCAACTAGTTAAAATGTACTAAACACAAATTGCTATTTATAAAGTTTCATGATTGAACTCTATAGAGTTAGCGTAATTATGCAAATTAATTTAACGCGTTCTATTAGTTTATAATGCCGCGTCGCGGCGTCGTGGCGTACTCCACAGGGTACTTAAACTTGTTACATATGGGTAGTAGGCCATGCATTAACGAATTAAGGGCTCGAATATATATATCATTCGTTCTTATTGCTACGTACGCAGACTTTGGTGGCGACACGGCAAAGTTTTATTAGCTTTCGCTAACTCCTACAGACTAAATTCTGGTATGCGGCTGCCATGTTTCCCAGTTGTGTTTTGTTCCACAGTTTGCATTATGTTTTACGATATTCTGTGCAAACTGAACTTTCAACCTCGCACTGCAAAATTCGTATTAAAAGTAACTGCCATTAATATTAAATTGATGAGCAAGACGACACGGCAAAGCACTCTGGAGAGATGTTTTATACATTGCTTATTTCGCCATTTTCCTTGACAAAAGCTGAAAACTACAGAAATCACTTGTGCCTTTAAATTAAGCGTCGCAGGAAATCCAATAACTTCAGCATTAAGTATCCCGAAGAAAATAAAAATAAATAACCTAATCTTTTATAATTTAAACCACTTACGAAAAAGCAGAGAGCTCTAAAGAGTGCTGGGTTTTAGACGTAATAAACCAAATTCTTTTCAACTGAGGTATACTGATAACGTACATACTCGGAGCAAGCATAGACTCACACATTTTCTCGGAGAAATAAATAGATATGATGGACTGCACGGATAGCATAGTGGTTTAAGCGGTCGCCTCGTACCACTATGCCGAGTGGTGTGGATTCACATCACACATGGGATGTAAATGTGTACGATCTACAAATGATTGTGCCGAGATTGTGTTGAGTTCTTTGCGAGCGTTTTTTAAATTTTTGTAAATTCCCCAGCGAAACAGTAGTTATTCCTAGTGTGAAAAATGCCATTCATAATTTAAATTAAAAATTAAAATTGTACCGATACTACAAGTAAAAATTGTTATTTTACAAATAACTATTTATAAACACACTCAAACATAAATCTACGTAGCCGATTCGCTTCCTCTCATAAAAAGTGCACTCCACCGTTGACGTCAGACAAGTTTCCGAAGACAATAAAAAGGAGAAAAGTGAGATGCCGTAAAATAAATTCTAGACCGTTTGAACTGAATTGTGATTGCTAAGGTCGAGAGGGCATCACGCATTAGCAACGAGATCTGCGAGCTGGCAACGCGCATGTCAACGTTAAACATCAGCTCTTTCGCTTGCTGTGAGACTTAAGAATTCATGAAATCAACTATCCACCTCAGCATAATACAGGTATTAGGAATAAAGTCTTAGAAAACATGTTCGTACATTTTTAAATACATGTTATAGAAACTTGACTTGTCGTTGATCTAGTGACGTAAGCTAGCCCACACGCTTACTACCGAATCGAAACTAGAACGGTCTCGATTTTCGGGTCCAGCAACGTGTAAGGGATTTTCTGTTAGCAAATTCACAGTAGTAGAAAAGTCTATAAAACATAGAGCAATGTAGTTGTGATACACCTCTGTCACTCCAGAGATAAACAGGTGCGTGAGTCTAGATATAAATAGGTTAACGTTTGTGCCGAATTTATTTTCTGAAGAAGGACGTTAAAGGCTTGGGCAACATCATAAAAATGGTTTATTAGCATTATCACGCCACCAACACAGGGATTCTCTTTGTTCTGAAAGAGACTCATTTGCAACACATTTCAGTGGCTTATTCTTAACTTACAACCTATTGTACGAGTAGATTGTAAATTACGTTCATTCCGCTTTGTGTTAAACTGTACAACTTTCTTGAAACGTTTGTTAAATGGCGCGTCGTATACAACAATGTTTTACGCACCATTGAAACTTATATTTATAATGAAAATAGGTACAAAGGCTGTTTTAAAGCTGTTTTACTAACTTTAATACGACATACCACGGCACCACGCCTGTATGTCCTTAAAAGGGCATATTAAAATCATAATTTGTTAGGTTTTTTAGTTGTACTTTAAACCAGCCGGCAGCCGGCCTTTTCTTTTAATACAGTTATTACCTTCTCGATCGAACATAATCTACGTGACATTCTGCATTATTACAACTCACTCTATTAAAGAATATCGACCGGCATAAGTTTTCATTTCTGTTTGTGGTCAATCGTAAGATTATATATTAGTATTATTATATTATTAGTATTCAGTTTTGCTATTACGAAATTGGCACTAGCAGAAAGTTCTCTCGCCTTGTAGTCAATAATAGGTCCATTCTCTACTAGATTTTGCCCGCGTCTTCACTTGTGTATATTAATGTAGGTTAGGTTAGTTTAGTAACAGTTCTTTCTATTCTTCTGTATCCCTGACAACGTGTATGAGAAATTTCATGATCATCGGTCGACTAGTTGAGGCGTGAAAGCGTAACAAACAAACAAACTCACTTTCACATCTATAATATTAGTTAGGATTAATTATGAAACCATAAACATGGTTAAATACACATCTGTCTACCCTTTCTATAGAGCAAGTTTCATGTGTTCATATAGGTACATAACTGTTAAAACTTGATGGAGGTACGTACACACCTGGGTATAATTGATATTAGTAAATAAATATCACAAATAAGTTACAAACGTATAACCAATGTAACTATGCAAATCCTCTTTATTAATAACTAGCCGTTCCCGCAGTTTCACCCGCGTTTATCGTTACTGCGCCGCCCCCGTGGGTCGTAGCATGATGTTATATAGTCTATAGGCTTCCTCGTTAAATAGGCTATACGTAATTATTTTGCTGCGATGTTATTTTAAAACTGGGATATCTACTAAGATATTCATTTAAATCGAATGATGTAAAGGGCAATTTTGTTTTAAATTAAATACTTGTGATGAATAACGTATTTATTTGGATAAGGATTAATATCATGTTTGTAATAATACCTTCGCAAATAATGCATTATTTTAGAACAAATTTGATTAGCATAAAAAAGGTTATAGTGAGCCAACCATAAAAGATAGACATATGCTGTCGCGGACTTTTTTTTAGAACTTTTAAAGGGAAATAATTCTGTGATACATGATTTTTGCGAAATTTTAACTGTCTCAAAAGGAAAAAAGCCCTGCGATTTTGAAACATTCTTCATTGGTGCTCTGCTCCTATTGATCTTAGCGTGATGATATATAGCCTATAGCCTTCCTCGATAAATGGGCTATCTAACACTGAGAGAATTTTTCAAATCGGACCAGTAGTTCCTGAGATTAACGCGTTCAAGCAAACAAAAAAACAAACAAACAAACTCTTCAGCTTTATAATATTAGTATAGATGAATACAAACACCAATATCGGTTTGAGATATTACTTCGAGGAGAATTTCGAATAGCTCGTAAACTTGAGGCTCTTATGCAGATATTGCCGTGGTATTTCAAATTTACTTACGTTTCAGTTCTGAACTCTCACTACAGAGAGCATTTAAACTTTTATATGATTATGTACAGTCATCTTGCCCTAGTGGTGCAGGCCTGAGTAATTATTCCGACGATTATTACCGCACGTAAAGTCTTAGACTTAAGTTTCAGGTCGGATGTGTGTGAATTATTGTGCGAAGTTTCTATTAGAATCTGAAACGTTCTAAATAGCATCGCGTTTATAACTCAGCCTAGTACTCAGACGGCTATAGGTTTGCCTATAGAACAGCATATATTTATAAATACTAGATGATGCCCGTGACTTTGCTCATGCAGACTACAGTTCATTGGCGACATCATTTATGAACTTTTGAACAATAACTATTTATTATTATTGTTTTCGTGAAATTAATATTAAACCATATAGCCGGTATCTCCTGAACGGTATTAAATGAAACCTTGATTTAAAAGTAAACTAAACTAAAAACTGTGTCAAAACCCGTTCTGCAACTTTTACGTGATGCTGAAACAGACAGACAAAGATTCTTAACACCTGTTTTGGCTGAGCCTAATCTAAATAGTCGATTTTAAGTATTTTTATTAGGTATTGTTATTTTCCATTTATACTTTACTATTTTTCACCCGCGGCTTCACTCGCGTAAATGTAGGTTAGGTTAGGTTAAGTTTGCAATGCGCTCCTCCGTGGCGTCGGCGTCATTTGTTACTCCGACGACACTCTTGTCATGGCGAGGGGTAAGACGCACCGGGCGGCGGCCATATTGGCGACCGCTGGGGTTGCACAAGTCGTGAGTCGTATCCGGCGATTGGGCCTTGAGGTGGCCAAATCCGAGGCCGTTTGTTTCCACGGTCCTCGGAACCGGCCACCTCCAGGGGCCCACATCATGGTAGGAGGGGTCCGCATCGATGTCGAGCCAACCCTTAAGTATCTGGGTCTCTTGCTCGACAGCCGATGGGACTTTGTAGCCCATTTTCGTCGTCTGGCCCCCAGGCTTCTGGGCACTGCAGGTGCGCTCGCACGTCTGCTGCCCAACCTAAGGGGGCCAGGCACCTCCTGCCGGAGGCTCTTCGAAGGGTCGTGCGGTCCATGGCCCTTTATGGGGCACCAGTTTGGGGAGATAACCTGACGGCCCGTAATATCTCGGCACTTCGGGCTCCACAGCGTGCAAAGGCCGTCAGGTTAATTAGAGGCTACCGCACGATCTCGTTCGAGGCAGCGAGTCTCCTAGCCGGATCGATGCCCTGGGACCTGGAAGCGGCGCTTCTGGCGTCGCTCTATCGTTGGCGCCTAGAAGCGCTAACTCGGGACTAAGGACCAGATCTTCACGCTTTAGAGGCGGCATGGTCCGAACTCCGCAGGTCCTGGTGGAAGAGTGGAGAAATCGACTTGTGCACCCCAGTGCCGGGCACGCCACGATCGTGGCGGTAAGTCCCGTTTTTGAGGAGTGGCTGGAGAGGCGGCATGGCGCCCTCACTTTCCGGCTGACACAGGTAATGACTGGCCACGGTTGTTTTGGCCAGTTCCTGTGTCGCATAGGCCGGCAGGCGACACCCGGATGTCATCACTGCGTCGACTGCCGCGATGTTGTTGTGGACACGGCTCTGCACACTTTGGTGGATTGCCCCGCCTGGGCATCGCAGCGCTGTGAGATGATCGCAGCAGTCGGACTGGCTGTTCTCTCACTCCCGGCCGTGGTTCAGTCTATGGTCCGGAGTGAGAGATCGTGGAACGCCGTCGCCTCCTTCTGTAAGGAAGTAATTTCCATCAAGGAGGCGGCGGAGCGGGAGAGGGAGTGCTTAACCCTTTCCCCAACCGCAGAACCGGGCGCCGGAGGGCGCGAGTCGACCTCCAGCCACCCTGAGTTTTACCCTGGGGGTGGTGGGCTGCGTAGGCCTGCTCGCCACCCGATCAGCACCAGGTCCGAGAGGCGGCGTGCATGTTCCCACGTGCGCCTCTGTATCGTGTCTTGTCCCCTCTCTAGGGGGACGGTTGAGGAAGTATGTTTTGGGTAGTGGCCTGCCGTTTCACACGACAGGCCGAAACCATGGCGAGGTCGCGATTGCATGTGAAAGTGATTCGCGCGGCCTCGCCATCTATGGTTATGTCGAGGAACACCGTGGTTGGTTTAGTCGGTATTACCGGGGTATCTTGCCCCCGGTGAGCCCGACATAACCTCTCCGTCGCCCCGCGGAGAGGTATGCCTCAAAGAAGTCATCCATGTAAAAAAAAGGTTAAGTTTGCAACAGTTATTTTTTCTAGATGAAATGTAGCTATGTCCTATTCTGTACCCCTGACAACGTGTATGCAAAATTTTATGTTGATCGGTTGAGTAGTTAAGGCGTGAAAGCGTAACAAACTCACTTTCGCATTTATAATATTAGTTAGGATTATATCAATTTATAGTATAGTAAGTGTATATAAATAAAGATGTTTGACAAAAGGCGACATATATAAATACATTGTGTCAAAAAGTAAAGCCTCGTTTATGTTTGTCGCAGTCGTGAACTGAACACATATGCGCTTAGTACTTGCTTTTTATTTCTCTGTATCTACTATGTATTAAACGTAAGAGCATTATTTCTTATTACGCTACTCAGTAATCAGTAGGTACTTTTATATCAGCCGTAAATTAAAAAGAAAAAGCACTGCTTCGTATGCCACTTTTAACAGTTAAATTATTCGCTGGTTATTGTAGCTAACCAAACAAATTTACATAAAACATACAGCTCACTCACTGTTTATTTAGGGAGGTGTAAAAGTTATTTATTTTATTGCCATTCCATATTACGCTTTACTAAATATATTAAGTAAACTACTAATAACAGAAAGTCTACATATTTTCTACATTTGTTTTGTGCTATATTCGTGTATGTTCATTCATTCATTCATAGATCCACGCCTGTTTCCCAGAGGGGTAGGCAGAGACTACGAATTTCCATTTGCTACGATCCTGACACACTTCTCTGGCTTCATTCACTTTCATCACATTCCTCATACACGCCCGTCGGTTCAAGGAGCTCTTAACCTGGCCTTTGTCCAGAACGCCTCCGATCTGGTCGAGAAACATTCGCCTAGGTTTTCCCCTTGCGACAGTTCCATTCACACTAGCCTTATAAACTTTCTTAGTCAGTCTTTCCTCGTCCATTCTTTCTACATGTCCAAACCAGCTTAACATACCCTTTTCTATTCTTGTAACTATATCCACTTTCATGCCGCATCTCTCTCTAATCACACTATTTCTTATTCTATCTTTCAGAGTCACACCACATATGCTTCTCAACGCTCTCATTTCTACAGCATTTATTCTGCTCTCATGCTTCTTTTGCCATACCCAACTTTCACTTCCATACATAAGTGTGGGCACTAATAGTCCTCTATGAACAGCCAAACGTGCCTTTTCGGATACATTTCGACTGTTCATAAAAGCGCGTAGGGCTCCATTCACTTTGTTGCCAGCAATCGTGTATGTGTGCTGGAAAAATGACAGAACAGAAACTTTTTATAATAAAAACACTTCCCTACGCGCCAAAACGGTATCTGCCCCAACAAAAACAATATTTCGTTTAAGTTTCACCTTGAGACCCGCTTCGGCAGATTTTTCTTGGAATCTTTTTATAGCAATGTCCGAGGTTTGGAGGTTTAGTGAAACCGATCTCGTATATTTTTACGAGCTTGCGTCAAACATTAAAAAAGTTAAGTTCTTGATTATCGATTAAGTTAGTCTTCTACCGTTCCTAATTAACTTAGAAATCATTTAGATGTTAATTACGTACACATCGATATTCTGAATAAATTAAGTACTATTGCTGCGACTAATTAGTATAATTAGCACAGCGTAGCGTATTGCTATATCCTCTATAAATCAAAGGATTGTCAAGAATTTCCAGCTGTCTTATTTAAACTCATAATTTGCTACGAAAGGTCTACGCTTTTCGTAGCATAAGGCGAATGGCGCAGGAATTTATTGCTACCTACAAAAGTTTTAGATTAGTTTTAAGAGAGTTTCAAAAAGGAATATTTTTTCTTCCTTGTATAGCTTTTTAAACTGTGTGGGTTATCGTTTTCGGTAATTTTGTTTCGTGGCTCACATTTAAGTTCATAACTCGTATATGGGGAAGTGAAGGTAGGGAAATTTAGTAGAATGTCATTTATTTGCTGTATCCTATTATGAAGCACAATGAAAAATAATCACTGGGTTATTTTTCATTCAACATTAATACAACGACAAAAAACCTAAAGCTATTGAAAAATCAGATAATAAAATATGTGGTAAATTGGTACATAACATCGAAATATTTTGTACATTCTGAAATATTTCGATGATATGTACTGACTTTTAGAAAAAAACAAATAAAGTTAAGTGTCAAAGGCTAAAAGCTTACATATTGAACATTTAATTGGTACACACTTTTTGCTTTAACGAATGGGGCTCAGGTAATAACAATAATTAGTAGCTTAGTAGTTTAGAATTTTCATTTTTTGGTGCAAGTTAGTTCTGCATTGTAATTTTAAAGTAAATAGCACATTAAAATTGAAAACGAAATTACTCTTACTAATGTAATCCATATTAAATAAAAATAATTATAATTTCAGGCCTGTATTAAACTGTCCTACTGCTGGGCATGGGCCTCTTCTTAGTGTGAGATATTAAATATGACATATTTTAAGTGACAAGGAGGAAACACAAAAACAAATATCATCCTTCTAACGTAGTCGGATAAAAATAACTCTGAAAGGCTGTCAATCATAACAAACTAGTCACATCATCAATGCCAAACTAGATTGAGAAATGAGACATTATATGTATAGTACATTTGAAATAATATTGTGTATGATTTTAAAAAATATAGCTGATAAACGCTTATTATTTTTAAATTACCTCCTTCATGGAAACTCCTTAAGTATTTTTTTGTAAAACGTGATGGCTATCATGTATATTGCAGGCCTGACAGTAAGTAATTAGAAGCTCGCAGCACCAGGAGTATACGCGCGCTGCGGATCTTTGTAAAAAAGAATCGCTTGCGAACGTAAAAACCTTCTCACTGCTGGAACACAACACAATGTAGTTTGGTTGCGATATAGGGTAGAGATGTCCGTCACCAGTCGAACTACGCCAGTTTGAGTGAAGTTCCAGGTGCATACCAAATACCTACTGCGCGCTTCTCTCTTGACATCTGTCAGCGTCTTGCAATGTAACGTATTAAATTATATTTACTACTCGCAGAAATATATTTTAAAACGGATAGTTAACTAACATGTATGTGAATCACACTAAAACAGCGACGCTGAGTTGTAAAAAGTCGGTTAAGTTAGTCGGGCTCCGCGGGTTTCGTACCTGTCCAAACTTTATTACACAGAATTCAAGTACTGCTATAATTTCCCTGTAATCTTTGTTCTACTTTAGCCTACCATGTAGACGATATTTTAGGTAAGAATACCTAAGGAGAAACATAAAAAATCCTTTTTCTTCGTGCATGTTAGCCAGACGTACGTTGAGAAAGTATAAATATATCCAAATCTGACGTTTATTTCAGGTTCAAATGCCGACCTTACTACCCGCGCTTATAAATATTCTTTTGATATAATTTCAGGGCGTTGAACGTGAAAGTCATACGAGCTTAACAATGATTAATTAAATTACTTAATACGGATTTAAATAATGTAAGCATTAGATTTAAAGTGATAACATGACATTAGCTCTGTCAGCTTTGCGCTTTGGTGAGGACGAGGGTAGATTACTTCCCTGGGCGTTTTTACGGGCAATGTAGATAAGACGGTAACGTCGCGCAGTGAGAAACTGAAATAGAATAACACAGTTATAATCCCGACAGCGCGAGTTGTCGGTGACTGCGCTGAATATTACGCTGCGGGGAGGTGTGAAGCTTTCAACAACGCTTTGTCTTACCCGTCCCCTAGACATTCTTTTCCCTTATTCGAATAAATTACATTTCTGATGCAAGTAATTAGCGTTTGCACAAATTAGGCGCACTTTAGAAGTGCAGCTTTCTTTGTAGTCTAATTACAACTGCCATAATGTCTTTGGTTCTTTTGTTTATACTTCTTACTAAAACAATTTTCATCTTACTGTAACTGTGAAATACAACATTATGCTTGTTATTTATATTAACCTAGACTAAATATATTTTTATAGCAATGGCGACTGCGCAGATTAATAAATACGCTAGGATAGGTATTATCATCGTTTTCAAATCTTTAGATATGTCATAATTAAAATGTCACGGCTTCTTAGCACACATATAAAGATTTGCTTTCGGACTAGACTGTCAAGGACATCTATGAGGAGCAAGAAAACTCTACTAGTCTGGTATTAGAATATCATTTTCCCATGGGATGCTAAGGGCTGTAGCACTCGCTTCTCGTAATAGCATATTATTATATCTAGTTGCGCCTGCTTAAATTAGAAGCTAGCGACGGTATACTTGGGCATAATATCTCTAGAAAACAGAAGTGAATGTAGAGAGTTGCATTAGAAATTGTAATTTTAACGTGAACTCAGGTATAAACCTCTTGAATAACGCATCTTATTTCTACAGCGGTTATTAAAAAGAGATGTATGGTACTTTAGCTTGAAACAACATAAACTGCGGTATTGATCAACGTTAGTACAAACAGAATAAAAAATAGTACCTACCTAATTTGTATATGTAGTCGAAACAAGAAAATAGACAATAACCACGATTACTATGTACCTTACCCTCTAATCGTTAGTTACGTAGCTATTTCTGTAAGCAAGCTCTAAGTTAGTTGCTAAACTAACATCACATTCATCTAACATTGTAGACTCGTTGGTAGAGCGAGCTTATTCGTGTAATTTACCCCTTTCGACGCATGTAGTGGTATTATCAGTGGGTAAGGCATAGGATCTAAAGCGACGGTGTGCGTGTCCCGTCGCCTCCACACATTTTGGCAACGCCTTGTTGCCGAGTCACGCAACGTGTCAGTCCAATTTTGTAAATGACCACCGTACAATGTTATATACAAATACTACATTAAACTTCTCTAATTTGTATACAGCCTTGACAGTTGCTTCCGTAAATATACGTCTATGTTCCTTTATTTTACATGTGTATATTCGATGTATCATTTATTCAAGAATATGTTCTAAAGATATATTTAAATAAATCCGGTTTCAATACTTCAAACTGATAAATAAAAGATAAGTTAACGGTGTCATGGTCATTTTCGATTGTTTTACGTATAAACGTTTGACATCGATATAGAAATAGTTATATCTTTCTGTTTATAAATCGATATAATACTGGAAGAACACCTATGTTCTCTCAGAATGAGAAGACGTAATGCCATAGCTTAATACACTAGACAAGTACGGGTTAGTAGACTTCACATAATATATTCTAGAATATTATGGAAAATTCTTAGCATATAGAGATTTCTCATTAAATCAGTTAAAACAAGCACTTTCAAAATTAATATTGTACTAATCAGAATTTGAATGGATACATGAGACTGCTTCAGTGGCGCAGTAGTAGTACCTAAATTTAACTACTATGCAAAAAGTCCCCAGTTCGGAACCCCTTCGGACAAAGTGTCATTAAATTTTTCTGTTAAGAAATTCACAGTAACAGTACGAAGTTGGTTTCTGGAAGCGGTAGACGGCACTAGTCTCAGCACTTTTGACGTTAGACTTAAAACCATAAGTTACGAAATGGGGGCAGTAATACACATCTGTCTTCCTTTATGTGATACTAGATAGATGTCCCCGCGGTTTCACCCGCGTTTATCGTTACTGCGCCGCCCCCGTGGGTCGTAGCGTGATGTTATATAGCCTATAGCCTTCCTCGATAAATAGGCTATCGAACACTAAAAGAATTTTTCAAATCGAACCAGTAGTAATCACGCAGAATAAACCAGGTGAAACATCGTTTGTACTATGTCTGTAATGGGTAATTATTTTGCTGCGATGTTATTTTAAAACTGCGATATCTCGTAAGATATTCATTGAAATCGAATGATGTAAAGGGCAATTTTGTTTTGAATTAAATACTTGTGATGAATAACGTATTTATTTGGATAAGGATTAATATCATGTTTATAAAAATACCTTTGCAAACAATGCATTATTTTAGAACAAATTTGGTTAGCATAAAAATGGTTATAGTGAGCCAACCTTAAAAGATAGACATATGCCGTCGTGGACTTTTTTTTAGAAATTTTAAAGCGGAACAATTCTGTTATACATGATTTTTGCGAAACTTTAACTGTATACGCAGCGCACGCAGTGGAAGCTCTCAAAAGGAAAAAGTACCCTCCGATTTTAAAACATTCTTCATTGGTGCTCCGCTCCTATTGATCTTAGCGTGATGATATATAGCCTATAGCCTTCCTCGATAAATGGGCTATCTAACACTGAAAGAATTTTTTAAATCGCACCAGTAGTTCCTGAGATTAGCGCGTTCAAGTAAACAAACAAACAAACAAACTCTTCAGCTTTATAATATTAGTATAGATATGTATATGTGTGTATGTATGTGTAACTACATAAATCATATCTATAATTAAACTAAGCAATAGCTGTCTTTGCCTATAGATGGCATGTCCATTTTTATTAGTATGATACAAAGTAATGTTTAATTAAAAATATAAATGTTTAGTGCATATAGGTATATATACATCAACATTACTACGAGTATATATTTGCAACAAGTTAGGGAAACTGATACATTGAAACAAACCCGTCGGGAGCCATATATAATGTAAGCCACATTCGTCTTCCATTTGTTAAATTTACAACCTTCATTTGGTGGAGAGAGAAAAATAAGCTTTAACATTTACTAAGCCTTGTCGAAATTGAACTACTATATATATATTTTTTTTTTTTTTATATTTTGCTCGTCAAAATGACCACACTCCACCTGATGGTAAGCAGTCGTGTGGTCTAAGAGCAGTGGCCTCCACACCGCCCTCATAGCAGCCGAGGCGATGTTGAGGTCTCTACTTTGACGGCCTGAGAAGATGCTTTTTCACGCCCCGCTTAAAGGTCCCAGGATTGAAGGAAGAAGGAAACACATGCCTTGGCAGAGAATTCCATGCCTTGGTCGTTCGGCAGAGGTATGAGGACCCAAACTTTTTGGTACGCGCTCTAATCGACTCTACCGTGTAAGGATGGATTATTTTATCACGGTTTATTTTATTCTTACACAATAATACTGCTACTGGATTGCAGCGATAAGCTAGTGGGAAACCATTGGACTGCCACGCAGAGGTCTCCAGATCAATCCCAAGCCTCTTCTAATTTTTCGAAATTATGTGCATATTGAATAGTTAATTATCGCTTGCTTTAATGGTGAAAAAGAACAATGTGAGGAAACCTGCATGTCTAAGAGTTCTCCATAATATTCTCGAAGATGTGGGAAGTCTGCTAACCCGCACTAGGCCAGCTTGATGGGCTATGGCCCACACCTTCCCATATTGAAAAAGACCCGGTTCCAACAGTAAGACAGTTTTATACAGGGTTAATATAATATGAGTATTTAGACAATAATATAAGATAAAATCAAGTTTATATATATTTCACTTAAAATTGCGAGAGTTCTTGTTAACCTCGCCGACTATAATGCTTGTGCTAGGAGTGTGTTCATGTTGCCGCGTCAATAGGCAGGGAATTAATCCACGACTTCTTCATCGTTATTTAGTCCTCAAGTCTAATGTGTTATGCATTCGGCTATAGCCAATCATAAAATTGTAACTAGTCGAAGTAGGTGCATAAGAGATATTGAAGCTATTAGCAAAACGTGGGTGTACACCTCCCTACATTTTCGGGAATGTAAGCATGAGACTATCATAATATGTACGTATGTCTAATTTTTTTAATAAACATGGTAGTAACATAAGTATATCTATAAATATCGAGTACTACAAACTATGTGCATTAAGCCGAACAGTTAATGTAGGAGAAAATAAATGACCTACCTTATGACCATTTGTCAAGACTATAATTGAAACTGATTCTCTGCGTCGTTTTCAACATGCACGGGCCTACAAAATGGCGCCGCTGGGAGCCTCAAATAAATTAAAAAAACACAGGCAAGTGTGGGAATGTTTACCGTTCACTTTACTTCTGCTATGAAAACAACTCTTGTACCGCAGCATTTTAATTGTGTACCTAATTTAAATGACATATGTACCTACGTAATTATATAGACTCACGCCTATTCCCAAGGGGAGGGCAGATATATACAATTTCGGCATATTTATATATTTTTTTACGTCAGTGGCTATGGTTATAAGGCCCACCTAATATGGGAGATCCATTAGGCGGATTTCTATAATTCTTGCTGCTACTGTGCTTTAACATTTTGGCCGATCCGGTAAATTTGGAATCTTGTAGTGAAAACGGGACTAGCTAGGGAGTTAGTTAACCTATCTAATAATTAACTTTGAAATTAAACTTCTATATACGGATTTTATCGCGTTGTTTATTTGACACTTTACATTACTATTACCTACTACTAAACTTTAATAATTTTAAGCTAATTAAATTATTGAAACTATTAAAACTATTACTACACTATTATACTATTTATATTTGTGTTTGCATTTTATAAATACTTATATAGTAGTTTAATTTCAATGAATAACATTCGCGTAAACAGAAGACAATATTATAATAATTAACTTTTTAACGAATTCGCCTGGATTGATCATAACAAATTGTTTTCCTTTTTAAAAAGCTAACTCCCGCATTAGGAATAATTCCTGTGTCGCGGGGGACTTAACACACATTTAAACAACAGACACAAAGAACCCAGACTCGGAACAACTATTTGTAGATTACACAAATTTTTGTCCTGCAGAAATTTTTGTCCTGTGTGAGGATCGAACACAACATTTGGCGCAGAGACTGTGGCGAGGTGACCACTTAAACCACTGCGCCATCCGTGCAGTTAAATATAGTAGTCTATCTGGAATAATGTACCTTTCAAAGTCGCATCATCTCTTTTTAACATCAGTATAAAATTACACATAGCTAGAGACACGACACGTATATATATATATATATATATATATATATATATATATTATGTGATATATCTCTGCTCAATTTAACAAGAATAAACGTGACGTGCGTAATGTTCCAGTATGTTTTGTGTCGCTCGCTTCCAAATCCATTTGTGGGTCGGCCGTTGACGAGGCAGTCAAGACACGTTTAGACGTAGATTGATGCTTGAACCGACAGATAAGACAATCGTCGACGTTATTGATCTTTGTTACGAGCCCCAATACCGCTGATTAAACTCTTCGCTCAATTAACAGACCAGTTATATATTGATTTATAGTAGAGCCAAGCTGGTTACAGCAGGAATGGGCCGGCTCGACCGGGGAAGTACTACCCTCTCACAGAAAATCGACGTGAAACAACAGTGTTTCACTGATGTGTTTCGTTCGGTGAATGAGAGCGCCGGAGGCCTAAGCATGAGGTGACGATTCTCGCAGCTTATGAGGGACCTGTAGAGTATCCGTAGAGTCATTGTGTGGGTGGCGCGAGTCGACCCGGCGGCCAGGGAGAGCCGTAGAAACGGTGCTCTGCTGGCCGCCCGCGGTATAGTCCAGAGGCCCAACCGAGTCTAACCAACTAGGTTGGCTGCCTTATCATGCCGCGCATAATCTCGAGGTGGCTCGTCGTGCCGGATGGTGACCGGAGGGTGGGTCCCAGCGACCACTTTCGGGAGGGTACGGGGGTCCTTCCGTCCGTCGGATCGGCTATCGCCATACCATACAGTTATATGACAAAACTTGCTCTGCGCCTTGCCCCACTTTGCTGCGAGAATAGCCGCCTCTTTTTTTTCACGCTTCCCCTTCCTTTCACTCTATGGCAGTACGAACAAAGCATTGTCGTTCAACAGCAGCCAATCGCCGTAACCCCACTGCTGCTTCCTGTGTCGTGGAGTTTATTAAGATCAGAGGACTCCACGCTAACCTTAATGCCGTCCATCACCACCTGGAGACGGCTCGGCCGGCAATGCTTTTTCTAACGGAGACAAAAATACGCCGTCCTGCAGACACGAACTACCTGCAATATCCCGGTTACGTGCTAGAGGAGTGTTTCCTCGCGAAAGCCGGGGTATGCTTGTTTGTTAGGGCGGATATTTGCTGTCGCCGTCTACAATGCCTAGAGGACCCTTCCTTCTCTGTCCTTTGGGTACACGTAGATCATGGCACTTTCAGCCAAATCTACATGTGCCTCTACCGATCCCATTCAGGAGACGCTGAGACAACTCGACTCTTCAATTACCTGAGTCAGGCGGCAGACGACGCGCAGGAGTGGTTTCCGAACGCTGAGTTGGTGTTCTTGGGAGATTTCAATGCCCACCATGAGACCTGGTTGGGTTCTCCCAAAACAGACCACGCGGGACGAACTGCCCATGCGTTCGCTCTCACGCATGACCTGTCTCAACTGGTACTCCAGCCCACCCGGATACCAGATATTGCAGGTCAGGCGCCCTCTCTGCTCGATCTGCTGCTGACGAGTAACCCGAACCGGTACAGTGTGTCGATTCGTGCTCCTTTGGGCACCTCAGACCACTGTCTGGTTTGTGCCACAGCTGTTGTTGTTACGCCCCCACGACCCGAGGAGGCAAGACGACGACTGTGGCACTACTCGTCGGCAGACTGGGATGGAATGCGGGAATACTTCGCATCCATCCCTTGGGCTCAACGCTGCTTTGAGAACAGGTATCCATCAGAGAGCGCTACTGCTGTCGCTGGTGAAATCATCCTGGGTATGGAATATTATATTCCATACAGTGATGTCACGAGCGGCGGCAGGAAAAGGCCCTGGTTCGGGCGTGAATGCGCCGATGCTGTTGAACGCAAACAGACGGCGTATCGCGCTTGGACCAGGGCTCGCACTCTCCACGACCCTAACCCTAACACCTGACGGCAGCGTTCAACCAAGCCACAAAGGTCTGCAAGAGGGCATACTTAAGAGCGGATGCCCAGCGCGTCGCACGGTTCGGCCAGGAACTAATGGCGCATCCTACGGGCATTCGTAGCTATTGGCGCCTGGCCAAAGCCGTGCAGTCCAACTTCTGCCAGACCATGCTGCCCCCTCTGAGGTATCCGAATGGATCACTGGCTCATCGGCCGCAGGAGAAAGCAGATCTGCTTGCAAATCTCTTTGCGGCCAACTCCCGAATCGATGACTGCGGTTCGCAGCCGCCTAACATTGCCAACTGCGGCTACACCATGCCTGATATATGTATCAGGCAACGAACCGTTCGTGCGATACTGCAGTCTCTCGATGTTCGGAAAGCCAGTGGACCTGAAGGCATACCAGCTGTGGTTCTTAAAAAATGTGCAGCGGAGTTGTCTCCCACACTTACGCGCCTATACCGGACGTCTTACGTCGCAGGCATTGTGCCTGAGGCTTGGAAGGAAGCGAACGTTCAACCGATTCCCAAAAAGGGGGACCGTTCCGAGCCAAGCAACTATCGACCCATAGCTATCACCTCGGTGCTTTCCAAGGTGTTCGAGCGGATTATAAACATCCAAATTGTCCGCTACCTGGAGGATCAATCGTTGATCAATGATCGCCAATACGGCTTTCGGTCTAAACGATCAACGGGTGATCTTCTAGCGTTCGTCACGCACCTCTGGGGTGAGGCTATGGACAAGCACGGCGAGTCTTTGGCTATCAGCCTTGACATAGCCAAAGCTTTCGACAGAGTCTGGCACCGGTCTCTTCTTTCCAAGCTTCCGGCCTATGGCTTGCCCCCTCAACTGTGCACCTGGATTGCAAGTTTCCTGCAGAAGCGTCGTATTCGGGTCCTTTGCGACGGTCGGGCTTCCAAATTTATGCAGGTCAATGCAGGAGTGCCTCAGGGTTCTGTCTTATCCCCTACGCTCTTTCTTCTGCATATCAATGATATGTTGAATCTCGGCAACATACATTGTTATGCGGACGACAGTACCGTGCATGGGCGATATCTCGGACATCCTGGGGCCAAACAGGCTGAGGTTGAGGGGAAAAGGCAGAATCTTGTCGTTGAACTTGACCGGACCTTGGACCGCATCTATGAATGGGGTGCCAAGAACTTGGTCGAGTTCAATGCCAAGAAGACCCAGGCATGCGCGTTCTCTACAAAAAAGTCTCCGTTCCTTCCCCTCCCTTCTCTGAAGAACACTCCACTGGTGATACGTGACAGTCTCTCCATCTTAGGTATGGATCTTTGTCGCTCCCTTAATCAGAAAACCTATATCGAGAGCGTCATTAAGCAAGCTTCGCGAAAACTCGGAGTTCTGAACAGGGTGAGGCGGTTCTTCACGCCTGGGCAACTGTGCCTATTGTATAAGGCACAAGTGCGCCCTTGCGTGGAGTACTGTTCTCATCTTTGGGATGGCTCCGCGCAGTACTTGCTGGACGCTCTCGACCGGTTACAGCGGCGGGCTGTCCGTATCATCGGAGATCCAGAGGTCACGAGTTCACTGGAACCTCTGCAACTCCGTAGAGACATTGCCTCATTGGCATGTTTCTACAGAATATACCACGGGGAGTGCTCTGAAGAGTTATTCCACCTTATCCCGCCCTCCCCTTTCCTATCCAGAACAACGCGTGCTGGGCTCAGATGCCATCCTTACACGGTAGAGTCGATTAGAGCGCGTACCAAAAAGTTTGGGTCCTCATATCTCTGCCGAACGACCAAGGCATGGAATTCTCTGCCAAGGCACGTGTTTCCTTCTTCCTTCAATCCTGGGTTCTTTAAGCGGGGCGTGAAAAAGCATCTTCTCAGGCCGTCAAAGTAGAGACCTCAACATCGCCTCGGCTACTGTGGGGGCGATGTGGAGGCCACTGCTCTTAGACCACACGACTGCTTACCATCAGGTGGAGTGTGGTCATTTTGACGAGCAAAATAAAAAAAATAAAAAAATAAAAAAGCTGTTCGCAATTTTGCCTGTTACTCATCTTCTCATCTAAAATTGCCTAAAAACATGTAATGCTTAATATTTGAATTCGCAATTTGCTTATTCCGAATTCAATATTTTAACTATTGTTATCGTCACTTACATACATATATCTGATCAAGTCTCCTTCAATTTCAATTAAGTAAATTCACCTTATAATTTTCTGTGAATAAAATCAAGCACATCAAATCATCCAACATCGTAGACTTGGCATATAAAGATAACAAAATGAAAGAGCACCGTACGACTATGCACTCGGTCCATAGTACCATACCTATACCTTCATGTCAAAATTAAACCAACATACTTATTGCGTGAGCTGAGCCTTACTGCATTATATAAATATGACATTATGAATTCATACTGACGAAAGGTAATAAAGCTGCTAAACACGCTAATGTGTAAATTAGCTTCATAACATATCAAATTAAAACTACTTTTAGTTGAGCTCCTGGAACCTTGACTCAGCGCATGAAAGACGGTCTACGAAAATTGGATTATGTAATTAGAAAAGATTATTAGAACTAGCGAAGTGACGTTAATGCAGAGACATAATCTTATACGCAGTATACATTAAGCAGAGATTTTACATCTTCATATTGCATCAATTTACATGAAGTACGCATTAAAGACTACATTAAGTACATACATTCAGTACAATCCTTATGACGTTATCGTCTCGATGCAATAAACGTAGGTGTATGGGTGTCGTTTTCTGGACGTGAAGTCCCAAGATAGAAGCATGAGTCGGGAAACCTGATATTGGATTTTGTAAATGGATCAAAAGAACGGAATCTGGCACTATGCCCGATCAACGGTTAATGCAGTTGTGGTACCTATATCTTTAGCTAAATCTTCGGGCATAAAGTTATACGCAATAACGTTATGTTAGAATATAGTCCAAATGGGTCTGAATTTTGATAGATGTCTGTGTAATCCATACACCTATTCATAACGCTTTTAATGTAAGGATAAATTAAAATAGATTGTGGGAATCATTATAGGGGATTTTTAAAAGTGATATAAAGGAGTAAATTTCTTTGATCACAATAATGACTTTATAACAGATTGACCACAGAATGCAAAAGAAAACTTCAGCAAAGGTATTAAAACCTTGAGTAATTTCAGAACGAATCAACATTCGCCACAAAGTACACAACAAGTTCGTCTGGCGTTATAAAAAAATCGCGTCTAATTCCACAGTGCCTAAAAAAGTTTACGTAGACATTGTGGCCTCTCGTTTTTGTACCTTTTGACTGAACTTTACGAGTGGTACAAGTTTTTACTGTCTTCTTGTGAAAGGAAGAACAAGAGGACGAAAATACGGCGGACGCAATTAACCCGCGTGTAAAGTTCTGTTCGTGCGTCTAGCTCCTATTCTCTTTCTTTTTCATGTAATTGACACTTAACTTTGTACAGATACAAACTTTACGATGTGCCATACAAGTTTAATTCCTTATTTCCTGCTAAGGATGCCTAAAACACTTCCTCGTAACTTTTTTTGACGTATATATTTTATTTCCAAATGGTAGTGTTCTATTGCAGAGCACTTATTTTTGTATTTTCCTTACTCTTATTGTTTGTGGAAAATTTGTGCCAAAATACATTTCGCATGCGGCAAATGAGTGCAGTTCTTTTCCACTTGAGCGGAGCAGCTTTCCATGGGACATGGAAGTTATTGAAACCAAATGTTGCTTTTATTTTCGAGTATAAAGTGCTGGCTGCTAAGCGTGATTTTATCTCCACACTTAGGTAGAGCAATAAATCATGTTTTTAATGATATAATATGCGTATGTATGACATTTGTTTGTTTATGACGTTAAAATACTTAAGTGCTGAATAAATTGAAAAACATGAAGAAAAGTAGCTGTCGATCATTTTTCTAGCTTAGTCTAGATTACAGCTATATATATATTCCAGATAAAAATCAACAATTAAACTATACATAAAGCAATCCTACGGCGTTGCATAAAGTCTCGCATCGTAAGGCGTAGAGCAATACATTCGCACTCCTCCACCTTATTAACGTCGGTAACGCTGCACGCCCATAAATTTCCGTACACTACTTAAACGAGATATATTCAACCCCCAACTGTTTTATTACTCATAATTCTGCCCTGCAATATAAACACTAATTATATACGAGCATAAAATTTAAAAAATACGTGGCTATTATGTCCTTAACAATGGTATATTTTAAACTGCCCTTTTATTAAGTTAGACTGTTTAACGATTACTTAATAGTGAAATAGACGTAAACACTATAAACACTAATATTATTTAAACAAATGTGATCCCAATTAATATGTTGAGATTTTGTGGTTAAAACTTAAAAGTGATTTGAATAGTATGTGACAGTGCATCCAACGATGATCAGTTGATATTGAGAGAATTAGCCAGGTTTGCAAGATGGTGGTGCGAGCGAGAGGACGGATGCTCTCCATCCTCTTCAGTGCTTTGTTGCTGGGACGAGCTATCGCAGGTAAGCAATTTATTAGTGCTACCTAGTCATTCGGGTCAACACACGAACTTTAACTCAAATAGGCCAGTAAACAAACACATGTCTTTTATCATTAATATGGTAATGGTTAAATAATAATAGGTACGCGACTAGCACAGGACCGTAACCTCACTATTGTAACAAATAAAATGAAGAAAAAAAAACTATAATAACACGTAGACACATGTAAAGTATCGCATATATGTATATTTCAAAAACAACATTAACATTCAATAAAAAAACGGTCTAATAAATATATATAATTATGTGCATATAATTTTATTAAGCTTCTTTTTTAAGCAATGTCAACGCATTTTTAACATTTGCTTGGCTAACCCAGTATAATAAGTACTAAAAATAATACGTGGAAATTGTTTTTTATAACCAATTGCTCGAGGGTTCTGTAAAAACGTAAAAGTCTGATATACTAAATTACATGAATACGACACAACTAAATATGTAGCTTATTGTTAATCAAAGATAAATCTCAAAATCACTAAGTAAAAATTATCCGCAGTTCACTTTTCCATGGTCAAATTGCTGTAACAGATATTGACTAGAGCTTCTAGGCAAACTTAACAAGTAATAATGATCCACGAATCTTTATTACTTGTAAAGATTACCTAGAAGCTCTAGTAAAATCTTTACAATAAATCCTAACATCCTAACTAATAGCATAAATGGGAATGTCAGTTTGTTTATTTGTCTGTTTCTTAGGCTTTCACGCCTTAATGACTCTACCGATCGCCATAAAATTTCGCATACACATTGTCAGGGGTACAGAAAAAGACATAGGGTATCTTTCAACCAGAAAAAAGTATTGTTACTAACCTGACCTAAGCTAGATTTATGCGAGCGAAGCCGTGGGCGAAATCTAGTTTTCTATGCTACTGAATATGAAGCTAACTGAAAATCTTTAGTAAACTACTAGACCAGACTAAGTAGGTAAGTAAATACTAAGGAAAAATGATCCAAGGATCATGTTTACTTGTAAAGTTTGCCTCGGCGCTGCAGCAAAAATCTGTTACAGCAAATTGAGTACGGATATAATATTAACATGAATACGACACTACGGAATATCTAAATCATGTTGTCGGAGCAAAAGCGAGTGAATCGAAGCCAAACTTGCATAAGCCGAGCTTCTGTATCGATGGACGCCGAGCTGTGTATTTTAAATATTAGCATAAGAAGACGATTTCTGCGAACGAAATTTAGCCTTCTACGAAGCCGATTCTATTATTCATTCCATTTACATTCAACGAGATTACAACATTGTGTTTAGCTATAAATGTTTTATGCGTGTCTACACTTATTAATGCGAGCTTAAACTCAGACGAAACATAAATATAATTAGCAATTCGGCTTAATTATGTACTCGTCACGTTCGCCAATTACGTTTGACCGCCGATGTGTGACCTTAACTAATATAGACTGGCTGTAATGGAAACTTTATTACGAATTAACCGCCAAGGACGAAAACAATTTATTATCAATATAGTTTTTCTGTACAAAATATGTTTTTAAACATCCGTTTAAATCAGGGTACCAACCCTGATTTAAAGATAGTCTCATGGAGAAACCACTGAAACAACAGCGTGCAACTCTGACTGTTCCAAATTATGTGTGAAAAAATCTGCACGTCTGAAAAGTTCTAAATGTTCTCGAAGACGTGTGAAGTCAACCAACCCGGCCAGCAACGGGGCCATACAACGACATATAGTTCAGTTCCATTGATGGGTATGGGTCTCCACCATACCCGTCAACTGGATAATTCATTATCAGGCCTGTTACCAACCCTGTTTATAAATTTGTCTCCTGATTTCGCCACTACTGGGTTTAAGACTCCGTTAAATACAAAAATTCGCTATAGTAGACAATATTTCACCGTGCTGACCAAATGTGGGTAAGCAAAGTTCAAACATCCTCGAGAAAACAGAAAGCAGAGAAATTTAAAATATTTAGGAAACCTTTTGTTTATTAAGGTGCGTTGGGGTAAGTTCGGAGCCGGGGAAAGTTCGATTTATTCAAATTTCTACCAAATTAGGACATATTTTTGACCATTGGCAACATAGCCTGCGACGCCATTTTATTAGGCTCGGCACAATATGCACGTCATATCGTCAATATTTAGAAGTGTATAACATAGGTTCAAATTAAAATATCTATCTATGACGTCATAGTCCAACGATCTCGCCACTACACCGTTGCTCTTTCTTTAATTAGGAGCGTAGGTGTCTTGTCATATGTGTATGTACTAGCACAGTCAATAAATAACTTATTTACGCTATCTACTGCAACGTCTCTATATTTAATATCATTTAATTAGATTGAATATGATTTGCGAGACATATCACTTATCTCCATCATGTTTTCATCATTTCAGAGTAGTAGAGCCTCCCTGATTTCAGCATGAATGGGCCGGCTCGACCAGGGAAGGAGTTCTCTCTCACAGAATATCGACGTAAAATAGCAGTATTCCTACTGTTGTGTTTCGTTCGGTGAGTGAGAGTACCGGAGGCCCAAGCACCCCCTTACCCCCTTTCCGCTCCTTCTCCTTTCCTCTTCCTTTCCTAAAGGGTCGGCAACGCGCTAGTGATGCCTCCGGTGTTGCTAGCGTCCATAAGCTATGGTGACCACTTACCATCAGGTGGGCCGATTGCTTGTTTGCCACCTTAGTTGTATAAAAAAAAACATGTTATTGATCCGATTCTAATATGAAGGCAGACTAAATAAACAAACACGAAGAATAACGCTTTCGTCTGTATAATGTTAGTTAGAACTACAGTTAAGGTGAATTTATTAAACGAACGTAAATCCACCCGGCGTGTATTTTCTGTAAATAATCGCATTAATCTATCACGAGCGCCTGCTGTCTTGCTTCTTGCTTTGGTCTGTACAATTCTACAGAAAAGATTTCTGTGACCTAGTTTCGTTCCAATTTTCTGCAATAAAGTGATGACTCCAAATCCTGAATTAATTCTTTACTAAAAGATGTATTCTTTGTCTCCACGAACTAGTTTAAAAGTACTAGGAAAATAGACCTTTTTTGTGTTATCATAATAATCCTTATTAATATGGATGTGGATGTGAGTTTGTTTGTTACATTTTCACGCCTTAACTTCTCAACCGATTATTATCATTTCTTGCATACACGTTGTCAGGCGTACAGCAAAGGAGACAAGATACCTCTTAACTAGAAAAAAAAAATCTGATCGCGATGGAAATTTATTGAGTATATTTACATTAACGCTTGCGAAACCTCAGCTTTTATAGTTACTACATAATATTGTATGCGTACAATTTGTATAGGTACATACATATATGCCGAAGTGTCTTAAATGATCATCAACAAACACGGCGACTATTGCAGGGTTGATGCAGTGCGAAACATAAATCTGAGCACTTTATAAAAAGTAGTTCCTTGTGTAGGCTATTCTCGTACCCGTTGTTCAAGTTTTGTAAAATCTTCAGCGATTCAAAGATTATACACAAAGTAGGGCTTGTCTTATCAAACAAATCTTCCAAAACTCTACAGTTAGTTGCTGAAATCAACAAAATATACAATGTTTGTAAAGTTTGTTAACTATTTGCGATAAAAGCACCCTTAACGAAAGATAATTGTGGTTATAACTGCTAACCTAACATTTTCACATTGTTGATATCGGTCTAAATGTTCCAAAGCTGGGTAATCAGCAAATTAGTTGTAGTACGTTTTAATTTTCAATACAATCAGAGTATCCGGGCCCTTGTAGGTATAGTGTGGAGTTTTAACTTAGTTAGCACGTGACTGAGCCGTGCAGCCTCCGACCTAACGAAGCGTTAACACAAATAGGTAAAACGCTGAAAGAAAGTCGAATTAATTTTCGCTAATTAGCCGCCCACAACTGGAGAATATAGAAATCACAAAAACTTCACTTTATATGACCAGAAAACTGTGCTGGAAATGGGATAGCCAGATGAATATACATATCAATTGGATAGGTGTAATTAATTTAATTTGTTGACACGATCTATAAAGAAACAAATAATTAACAATACGTTACAGAAATGTGCCAGTGTATATTATAATCGTACTTCATCCCATGACTGAAATATAAACTAACATAACATTTTAGGTTGGTTATATACAATTTTATATTATTTATTGGTACAAACCAATTTCATATACATATACATGAATTATAATAACTAGTCTATAAATCATACTATCAACATTAAGGCAAAATGTCAAGAGACGAAAAAGCAAGAATTTTTTTAGCATTTTACTGAATTGGTAATAAATATGTTATATATATATTATCTAGAAATCCTATTTAGAGTGCAAATATTTACAGGGCATTTCCAGTAGGTACTACATTGTACCATCATTAGAGGATCGTCTTTGTTCCTTTAACAGGCAGCGGAGTGATTTCTTTTATAGGGGTTGGTAACTGCCTTTCCTTCGTTTCTTTTTTTCTAAAGACAACTCCCGCACTAGGAATATTGCCTGTGTCGCGGAGAACTTTTAAAACATTCAAACAACGGACACAAAAACACCCGGACTTCCGAGTGAAAAACTATTTATGGATCACACAATTTTTTGCTCCGTGTGGGGATCAAATACACAACACTCAGCTCCGCGGCAGTGACGATGCAAGTACTTCAACCACTATGCCATTACAGCTTTGGTAAACGCTTACAATCAGCTAAGCCGCAGGCTAATATGCCACCTTAGCTGCATAAAAAAAATATATCACGAACGAAGTTTCAGCAACAATAGCTGACTCGAGTAATGTGTTTTGAAAATACTTTTATTTAATAAATAAAAGTCTTTACGAAACACACTACAGGCTATGCAATATTATATATAATATTCTTAAAATTATGAACACTAAAGAAAACAAGAAATAATACGGATTTTACACCTTATGGACACGACCAAATAAAACAATCAACATTTCTGTCGCTTACGTTACTACCGATGAACGTAACGATTGAACATAATTCATTATTTTTCATATGTGTCTGCCTTTTCAAAACAAAAGAAATGCATAAAAATAACGATTAATTTCTTAAAACGACGTACAAAAGAGTTTCCCTAAACGCTGGTGGTAAATGAATAGACTTTCAAACAGGCAATAGTCACCCTTTATTCAAAAATGTGAACGGTCTCTTGGAACAATATAATACTTGACAATAATACGAATGACTGAGTAGAAATGGTATCTCAGAAGTGTAGAAACAAACCGAACAACGGTACGCTGTACAATAAATTCCGGCTTATTTCACCAGCCATTGTTACTTACCAAATATATTTAGATTCTCTACAGAAATGAAACATTAAACAGTGTTGAAGAAAACAGACGCGTGCTCTCATAGATATAAATCAATCTAGAAGTGACATGTATTATAAAATATAGCTCGGTTAACACGTTTATTGGAATTAGTCATTTTGGTATCTAATTTTTGGCACAAAAATGCTTAGATCTGTGACGTCTGCGGCGAGCTTTGCCTCGTATGGCATTGCGTGTGTTAAAGGTTGTTGAAGGCTGGTGGGATACCGCATCCTACCTGATGTAATATGTATATTACACGATAACTGAATCAACTAGTATGCACGTGATTACACGCTATTTATAATAATTATATTATTAGTGAAATGTCGCATACGCACTCATGTAAAAATATATGTTATTTGCCAACTTGTGACGTATAAATAAGAAAAATATATGTCCCCTAACTGTAAGAGAACACAAAGGACCTAGCTTTCTAAAGACACAAATAGGCAATTATTTTATTACGTACTAGCTGACCCGCACAACTTCGTCTGCTTCACATAAGAGAATTTTCTTAGTCTTTGCAACATTTTTCATTTATGCTCTACTCCTATTGGTCGTAGCGTGATGTTATATAGCCTATAGCCTTCCTCTATAAATGGGCTATCCAACACTGAAATATTTTTCTAATTTTTACCCGTACTTCCTTAGATTAGCGCGTTCAACCAAACAAACAAAATGTAAGTGAAGTCGGCGCGTGAGCGCCCCCGCCTTTTTATAAATGCAGCGGATGGCCGTTTCGCACAAAAATCAACCGTATCGCCGTACCCATACTGGCGCGGCGAGATTTGAAAGTTTTATTTCATCTATATCTTGTGTGTTTATAAACCGATTTCTATAATTTTTTTTTATAAAGTAGATATTAAAGTGTACTTTTTGAATATGGGAGTTTGATAAAGTTATATCTATGTGAAATACAATATATTTATGTATTTAATACACTTTGAAGAAATGCCTAACGATTAAACACGTTATTGTGGCTAATTTATAAAAGATAGATATATACTATTAAGGACTTTTTTGTAGATCTTTTGAAGACCATCATCTTTGTAATACATACTTTTGGTGTATGATCAACGTATGCGAGGATAAGAGCTCGAAAGCGCATTTTCATCCGACTTGCTTCAAATTTATCGTCACTGCTCAGCTCCTATGTGTCTTAGCGTTATGTTATATAGCCTATAACCTGTCCAGGAGTATGGACTACAATCGTACCAAGTCTGGTTAAAATCCCTTCAGTAGTTTTTGACCCATGCGTGCATATACAGACAGACAGACTGACAGACAGACGGACAGACAAAAAATTTACTGATTGCATTTTTGTCATCAGTATCGATCACCATTCATCCTCCAATATTAATTTTGAATATATATTCAATGTACAGAATTGACCTCTCTACAGTTTTATTATTAGTATAGAAGAAGTACTCTGATAAATAACTAAATGTCAATTACCAGACAAGAAATCTATCAATGAAACTATATCCTGTAAGTAAGTAGGTAGGTATATATACTAAAAATTTGTAAGTAAAAAAATAACTATTTTATTTATACAATTGTATTTATAATTTGTCTAAGTTTTATTTTTACTATGGATAACTTTTATCTAATGATTTAAAAATGATTTCTTAGACATTAACAAAATAGCGCAAGTCCCTCGAGTATCACTAAAAAGCTCTATAACTAGATACACTCTAAAAATTTATAACACGAAATAGCTGTATATAAGCTGTAATAATAATAACCTACATAACCTGGATTAAAATTAACTACCATATATCTTGTTAGCTATTGATTTCAAATTACAATTATATCCCAACTACTAAGTTCTCTGTCCCGGAAGATTATAATTGTGTAATAAAAAATGTGTTACGTAGTACACTATGAGTTAATAATTAATTTAGTATATTACCGGGGCAACACTCATTAAAGTTCGTTTAGACGTACCGCGCGTATACTGCGACCTCGATCAGTCCGCGAGCTCCCATATCTAAATGTACTTAATTACCTTGTAAACTGATGAACTTTCTAATGGATTTTGTTTTGAAGCTCAATTAGAGGCTGAAGTATCAGCAATGAGACTACGTACATTAGACGGGGATAAAACTCGTACAGCTTTGTGATATTGACTGACATGATACAAGATTACATCATACATGTTAAACAGTTTCCGCGTCATGTTCAATCACTCTTCGAAGTTGATTTCCATTTTATTTATCAGAATACATATTACTGACACGCTTAAATATGTAGCCTTTCTAAAACTGTGGACAATCACAGGGCTATACTTCGGTTTTACTTTGTTAGTTTGTTAGAAAGGCGTAAAAGATTTCATTAGGAAATAGTTATTCTCCTTACGTCAGCTTTCTCAAGCGGTTGCCGGAGATATTCTCAAGTCTTTGCGACTAAAGCAGATTTTGTATATAGTTATGTGATCTTATAATATTCCTACATCTACAGATACGTTTCTTTCGTAGGTACATTTCTAACATTTAAGCTTATTACGCAAAGTATATCTCAAAAATCTTCTTATTTTTGTTGCCTAAACTTTTGATAAAGTCACCAAAGTTTGGTAAATTGTCTCATTTCGCCAATAAGAAGAAGTATAAGTTATAACTTATACACGATAAAAGTAGACAAGCTTTACAGTTGTCTGTTATTTCGGTTAGTTATATGACACGTCAACTAACATTAGTTAACTGCCTAAACTTTTTAAAATAGGTGAGTATGCGGTAGGTATCAGGCGAAATGTTCATGTCACGAACTCCCACGGTCGTTCCTGGCAACATTCTTAAGGTACATAAGTTCGCTAACAAAAAGTACAGAAATAGGTTTTTGTAGGTATTCCTCTGAGTATTTGTTGCTTCATGTAAGGGCAATCATTTACAGTATCGGTAAAATATTATTACACTGAACCAAAACTATTTTCCTCTAATTATCAAATTTGCCTCGTTATTGTACGACGTAATTACGCAATTATGTCGTTTGTAATCTTATGATTTAAGTGTGTGGCAGCACAAATACACACTTGCGAACAAGTACTTGGACCACTCGATCTAAACAAGGAACAAGTAAATATTTTTATGAAAAACCTATAACAGCTCCTATATAGGGTAATACTTAAACATATATGCATTAGTCTGTAAGAAGTACACCAATCTTTTTAATTGGGTAACTAATCAGCGAAGATAATATGTTGTATATATAAGATTTAGGGAAGGCCCCATAAGGGTACTAAAGCGTGCTGATCTGTGAAAGATGTGAAGAGAAAAGGCGTACAGCAGATTAAAGCACAAGTTGTAATCGTAGCAGCAGCGCCAGAAAACCTTAGATACAGATTACTTCGGCCGTTCAGATCGCCATAGTATTTTTATTTTTGTATATATATTTTCACAATAAATAAACTTGTTAGGTGTCTAATTTATCTATAAACTATAATCCTTACCTAAACTAGGCTAGGCTAGGCTATAAAATATTATAAATTTATATTTCAGACTCAAATATTGAATTCCAAACATTGGCGGTCTCTTGATTAAAACCATCTTGGTATATCCCACAAGGGGAGATAAAATCATGTTTAAGAGCATTTTAACAGTCACTTCTGTGACCAAAGTTAATGATGTAATTTTACTTTAAATGTAAAATTCTTATTAACACACGAAAACTGGGTCAAAATGTTTAAAAAGATTGTAACAAAAGTCCTCATTCCAACACAGAAGGGTCAGTATTAAATATTTGAAAAGAAAAAGATTATATTAGTAGTTGATTTATAGAAAAGCAACAAAAGAAAAGGTGTGAGTTACTTTCGGTGGTTCCAGCGTGTAAACTCATTCGTTCGTAACTTGTAAGTTTGATGTGATACAGAAATAAGTTTGGCGCCCGGCGAGATTCAAGATCCCGTAAGAGCGCTTACGGAAAGTGGCGCGCCCTTATTTCACTTGGATATATTCGAGGAGTTTTGTGAGACTACATCTACATAATTTTATTATATCTGCTTACGTATTGCGGATTTGCTAATCATATGGTAACGCGATTATGTCGGCATATAACTTTCTTAAACTTTGTCAAACAATATACGAAATGTAAAATAAAATAAAAAGCGTACTCCAGTTTATAACTAGAGTGTTGAGAGTGCTCTGTAATTTAACGGAAATTGACAAAAGCGTCAATATACAAGCACATCACTATTGTATCCTTCTCACGTCCTCGGAGAAAACAGAAAATAAAACTAAAAAGATAGACTGAAGTGAACTGGTGTCAATCTGTCCATGTTGTTAGGAGCGTGCCATTAAGTGTAGAGTGCCTTTCTTCGGCTGTTTTAAGCTTCATGTTATTTAGGATAGTTGCAAAGCGAAAAATATAAAACAGTCGAACTTAATAATAATTTATGTAAAACAGAAAAAATAATTGTTTCTTAAACTAGCATAGCTTTCATCCAAACAGCAAATGTTAATTAGAAATTAAATTACTTATGCGGTTAGTATTCTAAATAACCAAACGTATAACAGCGATAGCCTAGTGTGGAAACTAGTCGACTATCCCGTTCTCGAGTTCAATTCCAAGGCACTCCCTAACCTTTTGACGTTACGTTTTATTAATTAGTTAATAATCGCTTTCTATCACGATGAAGGAAAATATCGTGCGAAACCTGCTTGTCAGAGAGTTTTCCATATTATAATATAATAATAATAATAATATTCTATCACATACACACAACACCATCTAGCCCAAAATAAGCAGAGCGTGTACTATGGGTACTAGACAATGGATAAACATACATATATACTTATTTTTTTTGTAAATACATACATATTATACATAGAAACATATAGAAACACCCAGACCAAGACAAATATCCATGTTCATGCACACAAATGTTTGACTTGTGCGGGAATCGAACCCTTATTATCCTTCACATGTGTGAAGTCTGCTAACCCCTACTGGGACAATGTGGTGGATTATACGTCCGCAGTTTATAACAGTGAAATAGCTTATAAAATAAAAGGATCTTACTTTTCTTGATCACTTCTTTCTCGTTCCCTCGCTAATGAGATCATTCTTTTTCTTCTTTTTTTGTTATTTTATTCTTTATTTTGGCTTTATAATTGTGTGGGTTGAATTTTAAATTGTTAATTATTGTAATTTATTGAATTATGTCATCTTAATATGTCATGAATTTAATTTAATTTGATTTCATGTAATTTTTGATTAGGTATTTTATAATTTATTATTCTTTCTATATTATATGTATTTATTTAAATGTTGTATTACTTTTTACTATGATATATTTAAAGTTGGTAGAAATAACCTTTCTGACATACACACTGCATATTTCTTTCTTTTTACTTTTCATTCTATGCTCATTTAATTGTGCATGTAGTGGGTGCCTTAAAACGTTACTCAACCAACTAAAACCTGTTATTGTATATTTGTTTTATATTGTTGTAATCACTGGTGGTCCTAAATAAATAAATGAGGATCGTGACTATATACTATTTATCTCAATTTGCCTCTGTCCTGCACCAGTTCAATAGATCGATGTAGAGTTTCTCCTGTTGCCTCTACAATACTTTTGCATCATCGTGTTGAAATTCGGCCCTTGGAGCGCTTCCCCTGCATTTGTCCCACGATCAACTGCATCGCCAACTTATGCATTTGTGACCGCATTATATATCCAAAGAAACTTAGTTGACGATACCGACATAGAGAGATAAGTAGTTTTTTGATCTGGAGCTCTTGTAAAATTGATTCGTTTGTCCTCATAGCTGGCTGTTCATAGTATCTTTAGCATTCGTCTCGAGCACCACATTTCAAAAACGCTTATTTGTCTCGACTTTTGGGGCACCAGGTTTCAGCTCCGTACAGAAAATAATAACTTGTTAAGCCGAAGTTAATTTTACTACTACCTACTACCTGATCATAAAATCATAGACAATAACTACTTTTTAAAATGTTGTAATCGATTACATTAAATCAAAAATTAGGGCATACTCGTAAAGTTCACTTACTATTTTACATCATATCTAAACTGCCTAAAACCTTTTAGGTTGATTTGATATGACTCTATCTGCTGAAGTTGGGCTCTAAAATGTTTTGAAGGCATAAAAATAAAGCCTCAAACGTATGCCTACAGGCGACTAGCCCCAAGCATTTTGAACACTTAACCCTATCGCTATGTAATGAAAATAAACGATAAAACTATCTTCTAGTAAAGTAATTCAAGTAACTTGTTGTAATAAAAGTATAGAATTAGTAATTTTCTAGAAAATGATAACAGTCTCTTGTTGAGGTAATTTACGATAGTATTGTGATATAATCATGATTTACAATCGTAACCCACGCACGTAATAATATTAAAGTGTTAATTAATGTTAGCCACTGAAGTGAGCCAAGTGGTGGCAGTTGGCGCGCCGAAAATTACTTACCTTAATTATTGCGCTGTTTCGTATCTTAATAGTTATTATAATAATTATACATAGTTAACTATTTTGTGAGTTATGGATGTATACTTTTTACTTACTGAGAAAATCTACTTTAGACTCAACATATGCTTAAATATAACGCATTCAAAGTCATCTTAGTATCTTGCTTGTCTGGCGTTTCAATCAGGATAACGCCGAAGTCGAAACCTGACAGTTGCATCGTATGAAAAATAAACTAAAATGAATAAATAAGTTTATAAACTACCGCTTATCAAGGTAAAAAGCTGTTAAATTATATTTACAGAACTTCTTCTTTTCAGCTTAAATCCAAGCCATAAGAAAAATTCAACAAGACAGTTATGGCCTATCTTTGTAAAGTGTCAGTTTAAGGATAAATAAGGCAAGCAATATTATAAAAAGCCAAGACCTAGTTTCGGCTTTAGTATTATTTTGACAAGTAACCATAATTGATTATAAACGGTTTCAATAATATTTTGTAAAAAATTATAACGATAAAGAGTAGTAGAGCCTCGCTGATTTCATCATAAATGGGCCGACTCGACCGGGGAAGGACTCCCTCTCACAGAATATCGACGTGAAATAGCAGTATTGCTAGTGTTGTGTTTCGTTCGGTGAGTGAGAGTACCGCAGGCCCAATCACCCCCTTACCCCCTTCCCGCTTCTTCTCCTTCGCACTTCCTTTCCTAAAGGGTCGGCAACGCGTAAGTGATCCTCTGGTGTTGCATGCATCCATAGGCTACAGTGACCACTTACCATCAGGTGGCCGTATGCTTGTTTGCCACGTTGATAGTATAAAACGTACATGTTCATTGAAACTCACATTTACATTTTCCATACGCCGCGCCGTCACAGTGCCCGCACGCAAACGTGACCGCATATTATTAATGGAATACAAACCATTTCGAATCTTTGTTTCATTTTTATCTCAGCTTTCCACGTCTAGCTTTATTTGAATCCATTCTCTATAGAAAATATTGTTTTCAATCGCTTCGCACACAATCCTCGTACATGTACAAATAAATGACACTACCTACAATTTTTATATTTTATTTATGCATATCAGAAACAATACTAAAAGCATCTATCATATATTTTTTTTGTTTTATGATCGTTTATCATTTTCTATCGTAAGCTAGGCTAACTGACAATGAAATATATGACACTTACCATATTTATTTATTTTGTACAAAACGGCTTTTTTAGCACGCTGCATTGATTACTAAAATAAGTTAAGAACACACTAAAGCATTGAAAAAGTATTTTAATAAACTGGGCAACATGCCCGAACTATCATATAAATTGAAAATATGTTTCCAAGCGGTAACTAAACATTGTTACGAACATTGAAATATAAATTTAAATACTGTGAACTTGGACCGAAAACATGTTCCGATTTGTATCTTAAACACGTTCTCTGCATGTAGGTACAATGACAAATTAATTTGAAAACATGTTTTGATATCACGAAACAAATAAGAATTTAGAAAGCGCAGTGTTACGTTTAGATTAAAAGTACGTGCAGTATCGCCTCAACCGACCTACATTAAATACACATAACACAAAAAGGATTCATACTCCTCACTTACAATTAATTTACTGAACCGAACTCATTATAAAATTTTTGTGTGGTCGCACATGTCACAGCATTGCTAAAAGTCAGATCAAATATGTATTATATGTACGCATTGCATACCTTCTTATATTACATTTGACGAAAATGTAAATCTAACTGAACATGAGAGGCACACGCCATTTGTAAGCGAATTTAATAGCGTTAAAAAATGTGCGACTTCATTCGAAAAGATTTATATAAAAGTTGTTGTTCTACAAAACCTAGTTAACTATTGCTCATCATATTTTTTATTTTTTTTATTTGGGGAAATGCGCCTAATGCATACCCTCTCGCCACAAGGGGAGGTGGTGGCGAGCTGAAATGCTCGTCGAAGTGCCACCTTCCGTCCAGCACCAAGCCCAGATATCTCATGTGGGCCTGGACAGGAACGCGCGTCGAGCCCACCATTATCGAGGCGCCGCGGGGTGGACTGCGACGGGGCCCATGAAAGACCAGGGCCTCCGTCTTGTTAATAGCCACCCGTAAACCCAGCGCCTCGATACGCCCGACCACCTGGGAAACCCCTACGGTGGCCAAACGGGCCGCCTCCTCGAAGGTACCCCCACGGGCTGTGACGAGGGTGTCGTCAGCGTAACTGATGACGCTCAGCCCGAGGGGTAGGACAGCACGTAGGGCCCAGTCGTACCCCATGTCCCACAGGAGCGGAGCAAGAACCGATCCCTGCGGGACACCGCACGACATGGGCCGCCGCCAAACCTCGCCTCTAACCTCGAGGAGGACACTCCTGCCTCTCAGATAGTCCGCCACCAGCCGCTCCAGGTAAAAAGGTACCTCGTGATATCGAAGCGCCCCCTGGACACAGCTGTATGGCAGACTGTTAAACGCGTTGGCGATGTCTAAAGACACCGCCAACAGAACACCGCCGCCGGCGACCGCCTCCTCGGCTGCGGCCTTCAGGCGCATAATGGCCCCGACCGTCGAACGTCCTTCCCGGAATCCGAACTGAGCATCCGACAGGTCGGGACCGACCGTGCTCAGGTGCCGGACGATGCGGGTGGCGAGAATTTTTTCAAACATCTTCCCCGCCTCGTCCAGCAGCACTATGGGCCTGTACGCCGCGGCCGACTCTGGAGGCCGTCCCGGCTTGGCCAGCAATACCAACTTCCCCTCCTTCCAGCACTCAGGGAATCGTCCCGACACCAGGCTCGCGTCGAAAAGTTCCCTGAGGCGGACATCCAGGTGATCGAGGGCCAGCGCGAGAGCTCGCGCCGGCACACCGTCAGGTCCAGGGGCGGTCGTCTTGGAGCGGATCCGCAAGACAGCCGCCCTCATCTCCGCATCTGTAACCGGGGGAGCACTGAGGTCCGCCTCCCGATGTCGGCCTCCCGATGGGGCCATTGTCGGGGGCACGTGCTCTGCCCGGTCAGGAAATAACTCCTCGACCACCTCGGAGAGGAAGTTGGGCTGGAGGGTCTCCGTAAGAGGGGGGCCCCGCGCATGGAGCTTGTTCACCGCCGCGCGATATGGGCGCCCCAAGGGGTCAAGGTCTAGACCCTCCAGCATTTCACTTTTCGCCCGTTCCTTGGCGCGGCATATGGCCGACTACAGAGACGCCCTCGCTTCGCGATACGCGTCATACAGTCGGCCCTCCTCTTGCTCATCGCGGTGGCGACGGCCTCGGCTGCGTGTGTACAACCTCCGGGCACGAATGCAGGCCGCACGGAGGTCCGCCAGCTCCTGGGACCACTAGTAGACCCCCTTTGGGGTCCAGTGTCGCACTCGGGGCATGGCCGCGTCGCAAACAGCTTGGATGCTGTCGCGGAAGCGGACAGCCCCGGCGTCTACCTCCCCAGACGGGGGTGCAGGAGACAGCCAAGCTTGAACTATGGCTGCCTCTTCCAGTAGGTCCCGGTTCAGCCTCTTCACAGCCCACCGCGGAAAGCGAGGAGCTCTGCCCGCCAACGGGTGATGACCCCTGATAGGGTCCCGGAGGAGGGAGACATCCAGACGGATATACAGATGGTCCGAAAGGGTCTCTACCTCCGCTAAGACACGCCATCTCCTTACGCGTGCGGCGAGGGCAGGGGTAGCAAACGAGAGGTCTACTATCGACCCTCCCTGCCATCGCACGCAGGTGTTGGCGGCGCCCCTGTTCAGCAAACAGAGGCCCGCCGCGTCTGCCCACTCTTCGACCGCCCTTCCTCGGACATCCGTGTGGGGGGACCCCCACGCAGTAGACTTTGCGTTAAAGTCCCCCATCACAAGGACACGGCTAGATGATATCCGCCGTATCGAGGCCTCCAAGTTGTTGAGAAAGGCCTCGAAATCTGCCAGGCTCCTGTTAGGGGAGAAGTATACACCAACGACTGTCACCTCTCCCCACGCGGCCGCCACGTATCCCGGTCCCCTCTCCTTAACTGAGAGGGAGAGTGAACGAGGCGCCGTGGAGCTGACGACTGCCACGGAGCTGTCCCGGTCATCTGCCCAATTGGGGCAGGGAGGAACGTAATATGGCTCCGCGGCTACGGCTACACCGATCGACCACTCCGCCATAGACTGCAGGAAAAGGTCCTGCGCTCGGGCGGAGTGGTTGAGATTCGCCTGGAGGAGGACTATCTTAGTCACGGTCCTGGTCCATGACTAGGTCGACATCTCCTCCTCCATCGCTGAGGGCGGTCTTACCTCAAGAGATAGGGCGGCAGCCGGGGTCGATGGGCTGCCCCCCTCTACACGTTTCTTGGGTGGGGATTTGGATCCTTTGTCGCCATGGAAGTGGGCAGCTGCTCGACCAGCTGCCGCGCACGCCGGGCAGTGCGGGGTCGTCTTGCACGCTCCAGCGACGTGCCCAGGCTGGCCGCAGCGATAACAGGCGTCGCTGCGGTCCTCGGGGCTGGGGCACTTAATACGAGCGTGCCCAGCTCCCCCACACCTAAAACATCTCATGGGCCGAGAGGCCAGGATGTGGACCCTGGCCGAACTCCAGCCCACGAGCAGACGCCCGGCGTCAGCCAGCAGCTTGGCCGCGGCGACAGGGCATTGCGCCCACACGGCACCGACCCCTCCAGGGCCGGGACGGATGGTGCCAATCCGTATGGCGTCCGCAGCACAACCAGTTCTGACGCTAATGGCGCCAGAGACGTCCTCTGCGGACACCGAATCATCGAGGCCGGTAATGCGCATCTCTGCACACTTTACCGGCCTCGCAATCTTTACGCCATCCGTCTCAGGAAACAGACTCCTGAGCTTAGCGGCAATGTTATCTGCCGCTTCGCCTCCGTCAGCTCCGGGGAACTCCAGGATGCGGCCTCCTGTATGAGCTTGGCGGACCCTGGCTCCGAGGTGCGTAATGTCCCCGGTGTTCCGCCTCGCCGTGGAGAGCACAGCCTGATACGTCAGGCCGCGCTCAGCCGCCTCCGGCAGCACCGTGATAACCACGGCAGCTGACTTTGGCGCTCGGAGTCTGTTTCTACTCCGCCTCTTTTTCTTGGCCCCACCTTGGTTCACGGGGCCAGGTCTTACTGCGGCTGCGGTCGTCGCAGCAGCAGCCGCAGCGGCCTTTTTGGACTTTTTGCGGCAAGCCTTGCCCATATTCCCCACCGTCTGCCAACCCTCATCCTGAGGGGTGGAAGGCGCAGGGGTTGACGGCGTATGGGGCACGGGCCTAGCGGCGCCTCGCTGCAAACTCTGGGGCGCAGGAGCCCTGGGTGCTGGCAGGGGCGGGAAGTCGTTGGCAGACTTCCTCCCGCCAGATTTCCTACTGCCTACTGCGGGTGTGGGACCAGACCCTAATGGCGGCGCCGCCGGCGCCGGTGGCGACCTGTTGGAGGCCGCAGCAGTAGCCGCAGGGGGTGCGGCTTGCAGCCGCGACCGATAGCTTGGCGACGGCAGCAGCCGGTCGCCGAGACCCTCTATGTGGGCGTCCACATATTTAAAGAAGGACGCCTGCATGTCCAGCTCTTTACCGGACGATTGAGGCGCCTCCTTAGGTGCTCGCCCTCGGGTCTCGGCCCTGAGCCGCACCATCTCCCGGCGCAGCTCCGCCACTTCCGCCTCCAGCCGCGCGAATTTGTCGGCCAGATAATCGACCGACGCCTTCGTTGTGGCCGCCGCCTCCTTGAGGTGCTTCTGGAAGGTCCCTTTGAGGTTCCGAGACTTGGACGCCACCTTCGTCACAATCTCGGAACCGTCAAGGACCCTCTGAACCGCCTCTGCCACCGAATTTGGGATGGGGCTGCTCCCCTGCGGACGTATTTTCCGCGCGAGCAGCGCCACCTCCTCCTCTGCGCACAGCTCAGCAACTGCACGCTTTGCAGCGGCCGCCTCCGCCGCCTTCGCATGACCGAAAGGCCCCGGTGTTCCAGGTCGGTCCCTGCCCCTTCGGGCTGTCCCAATCTTTGGGATCGGCGCTGCGCTCGACTCTCCGTCGGAACCTGAGCGGGTCCGACGGGTGCGGCGCTTGCGCTTTCGCGCTAGAGTCGCCTTGTCCGGGACTGACCCCAAGGCGACACTCATCGCGGAATCGGTGTCCGACTCCGCGGCTGTTTCGGTGCCGGTAGTTTCGCGCGGCACGGCGCTGTGATGTAGGTTGCCCCCCCCAGAATACGAGGGGCAGACGGAGCCAGAAGGCTCCGTGAGGGATTCTCCAGGCGCGGGGCGCCTGGTACCCTCCTGGGGTAGGTTATTACCTTTGGCCGACATCATTGGTAGTTTTTGTTGTGGCCCTAATGACTGGGTTCCCCCCAGCCATACAGCCACTCGCCGGGCCACCAAAAACTTGGGCTTTGGGTAATTTTTATAGAGGTTTTCTTCCTCGCAGCCCGAAGGCCCCCGGTCCTGTCAGTTCAGGATTACGGGTTGGGCCGGATGGGGTCCATGCTGGACCGATCCACCCGCCCCAAGACCGCCCGACTGGGCAGGAAACCTATGCTTCCCGCCCCGGCCTAACGGCCCCCACTAGTGATTTTTTAGAGAGGTTGTCTTCCTCTATCCCCCCGTTTTGGGCCGAATGGGGGTCCATGCTGGACCGATCCACCCGCCCCAAGACCGCCTGACTGGCACAGGACGCCTACGCTCCCCACCCTGGCCTAACGGCCCCCACTGGTAATTTTTTAACGAGGTTTTCTTCCTCGGACCCACCCCGTCTCTGATCCACGTGTCCTCTGCTAATCAGAGGATCACGTGGAGAGACCCCCATACGCGGCCCTCGCGGGCCGATAACCCCGAGACAAACTGCCTCGGGTTCCCTACGCGTGCCAGAGTATTAGCCACGAGTAATAATGCCCCCGAAAGGACATTATTACCCGAGTTGCCCGGGGTGTACCGGCCCAACGTCTGCTGTTCCCATCCACGAGAAGTGTAGAAAGGACCAGCAACCGTCAGGCACACTAGGAGGTTCTCTGGCCACACACCCCATTGCTCATCATCCATCAACTTACTAATCAGTAAAGCTATGTTTTATATAATACTTAAGCCTTAGCTAATAAACATTAACGCTCATGCCCTGTTTCACTGCAATCTATTTTAGGTTGTGGTTAATGGAGCACGTAATCTATTACTATGCCGTTGTAATCATAATCATACCTACAGAAGAAAAGCACAATAACTTACCTATGTACGTACTTTTAACAGATAATTATATAATTATGAGATAGCTCCAAACTAATATGATAAATTAATATATAGATAGACGTTTGTAAAAGTAAATAGACCGAATGGCACTTTGTTTGAAACACCGAATATCGCTGCAATGTTGCTTACAGATTCCCTGTGACTAGAGAGGATCAGATGGCAGGAAGCGGCTTCCCACGCCAATAAAATCTAAGCCGCTCTTTCACCTGCAGTGGAATATCTAGGCTTAATGGTGCTGATATTTCTGGCTGCATATGTATAGTATGAAATAATATGTAAATATCGACTAAATAAACGAACCGAACGAACGAACATTTGGCATAAATAAACGGACTTTCCTACCTTTAAACTTTAAAGTAGTATGTCTTATTATATAGCTAGTTGAGGAGGGGCATTATACACAAAACATGCACACTGTTTAAAGACGAAATAATGAATTACTTGTGGATTACACGAATATTTGCTGCCTAGGAATAATACATAATTTATATGACTCAACAATAGCCAAGTGAGACTTTTACATTCGAAACAATTTGCTATACTTGTTAAATCATATAAAATGTAAAATGTTAATCGTGAAGCGGGATTAAAACCTGTCACGTTGGCGTGCCGTGCCGTACGGTGAGATCGCAGCTGGTTTAAATTTTTACTTTTTAAAAGCTTATTAGTTTCACATGTCCCGGTGTCTGTATGTAAAAATTTTGCTGGTTAAATTTGACCCACTTCCCGTTAAATTTATCTACAATTTTGCAGACGTGTGTAAGACGACTAAAAATACTTTATAATGAAAATATAATGCTACAAATGTAAAACTAAATAGACGTAACGGATTGAAAGTAAATTTATGAAAATTATCACGTTTTCTCTCTGGCTCTATAAGCTTTTTATTCTTGTTATTTAATTATATGTATTTGCGTAAGTTTATATACAGCTTGTCTTGTATTGAATGGATAATCCTGAAACACCGCATATTATAGCAACATTTATTTTTTGTATTTTTGTCGGCTCCCGTAGCTCTAAACTGTTTCAGTATTAGGCGTTCTTTATAGGACTTTCTGTATTTATATACAATTATACATAGTAAATATATTCACAGTTTTAGCAACATGTATTCCGTTGCTCAGCTGTGCTCGAGTCACAGTGAATCCCTACCTGATTACCAATCAATTGGTAACGACACGAAATCCCACGCTATCAACGAATAGGGCGTAGTCACAATCATGTTCAATTCAGTGTTGATAATACAACACACTGTATTGAAATGTAATACGAAAAAATTAGATATACGTACATGTATGTTGTGAAACTTCCAAATCGCTCTCGGGGACACTTCTGTTTCAATTCCTTCAAAGTGTCGAGCAAAAATTGCTATAGTCGATGCTCGCCTGCGGTACTGTATATACCTACAGCTACAATATACTACACAGAAAACTATAATAAAAGGTTTGGTCGGTCATAGATAGGGATCGACTACAACATCAATACTAAAACATACCCGTCAGCCTATGGTTATTCTTTAAGGATGATTTTGTTTAACAGAAATAAAAAATCATTAACATTATTTCAGTACATGTACTACAATTTTACTTTGTTGAATCACAGCGTTTCGTAAAAATACATAATGATTATTAATTAAGCTGGATAAATTGTTACCTATCCATTTTAGCTATTATGCTATCATCAAAGTTTATGATTAAGAGGAGTAAGACACAGTGAAATCTAGAGAAAAATAATTTGGAACCTTGAGCAATACCTACGTCTAAAGAACTCTAAAATGGATTGCAGAATATTAACCTTGTTCTGAGTCTTTCAATGAACATGGTGTGTTTCGGTTTCGCTAGTAAAGCAGTGACATTTTTTTGTGGAGTCAGCAATATGTAAATGGTATTGGTGGAGTATTAGGCCACTGTCATATACGGCAACCGCTCACCATTAGGGTTTCTGTATGCGTTTTCACTATCTAACTGGTATACCTATTGACGGCCTCGATGGCGTAGTGGTTAGTGTAACCGACTGCCACGCCTGAGGTCGCGGGTTCGATTCTCGCACAAGTCAAACATTTGTGTGCATGAATATGGATGTTTGTCTTGGTCTGGGTGTTTCTATGTATAATATGTATGTATTTACAAAAAAAAAAGTATATATGTATGTTTATCCATTGTCTAGTACCCATAATACAAGCTCTGCTTAGTTTGGGCTAGACGGTGTTGTGTGTATGTGATAGAATATTATTATTATTAAGTATCGAGTTTATCTGTATCTAATACTAGATGTTCCCGCGGTTTCACCCGAGTTTATCGTTACTGCGCCGCCCCCGTGGGTCGTAGCGTGATGTTATATAGCCTATAGCCTTCCTCGATAAATAGGCTATCCAACACTAAAAGATTTTTTCAAATCGAACCAGTAGTAATCACGCAGAATAAACCAGGAGAAACATCGTTTGTACTATGTCTGTAATGGGTAATTATTTTGCTGCAATGTTATTTTAAAACTGCGATATCTCCTAAGATATTCATTGAAATCGAATGATGTACAGGGCAATTTCGTTTTAAATTAAATACTTGTGATGAATAACGTATTTATTTGGATAAGGATTAATATCATGTTTATAATAATACCTTCGCAAATAATGCATTATTTTAGAACAAATTTCGTTAGCATAAAAATGGTTATAGTGAGCCAACCTTAAAAGATAGACATATGCTGTCGCGGACTTGTTTTTAGAACGTTTAAAGGGAAACAATTCTGTCATACATGATTTTTGCGAAACTTTAACTGTTTACGCAGTGCACGCAGCGGAAGCTCTCAAAAGGAAAAAATTCCCTCCGATTTTGAAACATTCTTCATTGGTGCTCAGCTCCTATTGATCTTAGCGTGATGATATATAGCCTATAGCCTTCCTCGATAAATGGGCTATCTAACACCGAAATAATTTTTCAAATCGGACCAGTAGTTCCTGAGATTAGCGCGTTCAAGCAAACAAACAAACAATCAAACAAACAAACTCTTCAGCTTTATAATATTAGTATAGATAATAGTAATCTGCAAACCACTATGTAACACAAAGTGGGTTTATTTTCAATGTGTTATACATTACTCCACAGCCTTACAGGAAACTCGACTATACCGGTTTCCTGTTGCCTTAGGCACGGAAACTGCGAGCTTGACGCAGCGCAGTGCAACGAGACTGTTCGATACATCAAATTAATAAAGACGTTAACGTTTCTGGTACCAACAACCAAATTCAGAGGCAAGAGCTGAATAATGTCGATAACAACTTGATAATAGCTTCTATCCAATAAATCAAATGAAAAGAACCAATTCAGTCTAATCTGCATAGATTTAAAATTCCGAGTATGCGCCCCAGAAACATCAACCGTCAGCTAATTTTGGAATAATAACGTATAAAGGGGGTTTACGATGGAGCCAAATGTTTTAGTACGAAAATTCATGCGTCCAAATCCTGATATTTCAGGTTCAGACTGAGGGATTTAGTCGGTCGTGCATGACACGCCAACAGTTTTAAGCTAGTTACACGAGTGACTGTGAGTACAAACGAATTGAAGTACCCAGTAATAACTATGTGTAGAAGGTATTATAGTTGCGATGACACAATTTGGGAGGTTCGCGGCTTTCCAAATTATACAGTAACCCAAATTATTACAGGTAGGTAATAGGGACTCGCCCGTGAACCCGGCGCGGTGCACATTTAAACGGGACTGTTCTACACCCTTTTGTCATAGAGTAATATTTTATACATTGAACCCTTTATCAAGGAACGTGATGTAGTGACACGTAACGCGCATTACGCTCTCCTTACTATAAGCTGATGTTAGATATTCTTATCCAAGTGAATACTTGCGTTATTTTCTTTATTTCCATCTACCATATACAATACATGGTATCAACGTCACTTGTCGCAAACTATACCTACTACTCAAGGCTGTGTGTAAAAACTAGTTCGAATAACAATAGAATTTGAATTTCGATTTCGACCTACGAAAACCAATGATTGACAAAACTAATATACGAAACAGAGCCTTGTCGGAAAGAATGAGATTAATGGATAGCAAACTTCAGGAAAAAAGTATACTGACATATTATTACAAAATTACTGTGCATAAGATCTCGGATCTTGTTGAGCAAACTATGATTGGATTTTTCAGTCAAGAAATTAACATTAGAAGTATGGCGTCCTGGCAGTGTGCCCGATAAACGGCAATAAACTGTTCTCTTATTATGTGGGACCTGAAAACAAATTTGGTGAAATGTGGATGTAATACGTCTCTACTTACCCCTTCAGTAAATAGAAACGAGAAACTATGTATCACGATAATAGTTGAGCGAAAAATAGTATTTTACTAGTAACGCATACGCGCATTTTGTTAATTTGTACTAAATTGCTCACATCAATACTCGGACAAAAAATGTGTTGAATTTGAATGTCTTTTACAAAATATAACCTGTCTATTATAAAAGTTATTTAAATTTATTCCTTTGTTCTTTGAATTTAATACCTGCCAAATAAACCCTAACAAATTCAGCAAATATGAATACATTTTACTACTTTGCTGTATTTTTATCTGTTGATGTTACATATGCCTGCTTTCCTTTGAAAATACATAAAACTGTAATGTTGATAGGTTTCTTGTTTATCTAGGATGACCAAGAAAAAGAAAAAGGGCTTTGAAACAAACGAGTAAATAATAAAATAACTTTATTGTCTAAATCAAGAAAACGTTTATAAAATAACTAGATTTTGGCCGCGGCTTCGCTCGCGTAAATGTAGGTTAGGTTAGTAAGAGTACTTTTTTCTGAATGAAAGATACTCTCTGTCCTTTTCTGCACCCTTGACAACGTTTATGCGAAATTTTGTGATAATCGGTTGAGTAATTAAGACGTGAAAGCGTAATAAACAAACAAACTCACAGTTGCATTTATAATATTAAGATATATAGAGAGATACGCCTGAAACAGACATATGAAAAGTGATGTTTCAAGTGCTAAAGTAGTCTCGAAAAAGGTATATGAAAACGAATAATTTAATTAACTACCTCTGAGAATGTCGTAAACGTCACCAACAGCAGCGGTCCGCCGTGCGCGCCCGCGCCGTCCGGATACAATTGTTTTAATTATGTCTTATACTTCAGCAATAACAATAAAAATACAGATAAATAATAAAACTAATGAATTACCTATAACAATTTTAAATTTTGCTATAAATTAACATTAAATATAGCTATATTGATGTTAAAATATTAATAAATTATATATATATAATAATGAATTGAAATTATATTATGTCCTAATTATTTCTATATAATGCTAATAAAATAAAATTAAGAAACAAAATATCTGCTTCTGATATCAGTTTTGGTTATCAGTTCAAATTGCAAGTAGGCTACTTTGTAACAGATACAGATAACTGAATATATTATACGGTATTATCTCATATAAAGGCAAACATCGTTTGTCGATGGCTCATAAAAAGGGACACAATTATTTGACTACAAAGCAAATTCAAATGGGCTTGGAATGAATAAATACAATGTAATAATTTCGAATATTAAATTTTATTTATATTGGTGACATTTTGGGGTGTACTTAATTTAAAAATATTTTAGTTTATAACAGATGATAGCGCTTTTTGAATTGGAAATAGTTCAATGATTCATCTAATCAGCCTAATTTAGTTCAGTGTACTAATTATTTGTTTAACTTTTGATGTCTAAGTTTTGATGACTCATTTTTCATTTTCTCTGTAACCACTGAACGCAAAAATAACTCATTTTTGTGTTTGTTGGTATGGATCTATAAAAACATCTGACAAGTAAAACGTAGTAACCAGCAAGTAGGCAGCTAGCAAGGTCATTATGCAGGTATAATCATTTTGATAGGAAGAACTGAAAGAAAAGAATGTAGTCAGCACATTCAAGTTGTCTAAAATTTATATAGAAAATTATACCTTTTTATTTCTACCTAACTGCCTATCACAAAACAAAGGGAAAATAAATATTAATAAAAGAAGAATTAAAAAGCATGCCAACCATTGTAAATGTTAAATATTATGTCAAGAGTAGCGTAATGTGTAATGATTTTAATTTACGTCTGCTAATTAAGAAAAACGATTTCGATATAAAACACATCCAGTAAGTTTATATTATTCAATTCATGGCTGCATCTAGTATTATGAGAATATTCTACCGGCAATTTTATTTTTTAAATATAACATTCTACAATAATATCCAATCTAACATTTTCCTGAAATAATACATGTAACTTCGTTTGAAAATAGATATAAAAGATACGATGCATCCATTGTTCATTTAGCGTTCATAAGGTGGGATTGAGAATAAACAAAAAGATTAACGTGGACAACAAACCGTATTGTTTCACATTTATGATCTATTTTCAAGAGGCGAGTACAGGATTGGCTTTTCCTTTTATTGCGAACTCACAAATAACGAGTCGAATCAATGTTCAGCTATATCGTATTCTGTTAGAGCGCAGTTGCGGAATGACATCTCAGGAATTACCAATTGCAACTTATGGATCCTAGATGAAAACATATAAAATGAAGTTTCATATAGGACTATACTTGTACAGGTACCTATTCTATTATAGAATAGATGCCTAATATTTAACTTCATTATTATTCACTAGATTTTGCTCGCGGCTTTGCTCGCGTTAATGTGATTTTATCAATTAACTTCTATCATTTAGGAACAGTTTATTTTTCTAGATCATGATAAAGTATCCTGTACTCCTGACAACGTGTGTGAAAAATATATGATGATCAAGTAGATAAGCCGTGAAGGCATAACAAACTCACATTCGCATTTATAATATTAGTTAGGATGGGCTAGGACTAGGGTTGCATATGCACTAACCGGACATGTGGAGCTTTTTACATGTTACTCTTATAATGGCTTGGCCTTAAAACAGTCTTCCGTGTACGTACTAATCCAATGCTTTCCCCAATTGCCAGATGCGCGTTTACAGCTCCCACACAGATGCAGCCCAATTCTACTTAACTAATGTTTACGTGCCCATTCGTTAAATGTAACATGTTTATTTTTCCAGTATGAGTCGAACATCTCGTAGCTCTTTTGCCAAAGGTTAAACTCTATCTTAAAAGACTATAAGTTATATTGTATAGTGAATGGTTTAAATCATACTCTAATCGCAACGTAAACGAAAAGTGAAATATTGCCAACTGTATACACAACTAGCTTATAACTGTGGCTTCACTACCGTTTTACGGGATAAAAAGTATGACTGTGTCACTCAGCGCCCCATAAACTATCTATATGCAAAATATCACGTTGACCCTTTGTTCCAAAGCTACGCGGAAAAAGTATAAGCCAACAAACACTTTTTCGTATTTATAATATAAATTTTTTTTGACTGTGGATGAAAAAAAGGCATGTAAAACCATATATTTTAGTTTTAAATTATTTATCAGTTGTTTTAATGCTTCTAGTTATTATCAATTCGCCCTTTTTTATTTATTTATTAAGGATCTCCAACAAAGAATATACACAACATTGCACAAACAAATGAACATTAGTTTTGTATAGTGTACTTCTTCAGTTATAGGAGACCACAGCATGCACATAAATATAACAACAAAGCATAAAATAATATTTTATTATTGTTATAGAATATTGCCGCTTTAATAAAATCAAATAAATTAATAATTAACATTCTTGCTTGCTTGCTATGGGAAACGCACAGTGTAGTTCCCATGAGTTGGCAGGTTCGTCCAAGTTTTATATATTTTGTCGGCTTTACCATACGTTTATTGATATGTATCTCCTATGTCGAACCTACCGTTAGGTACGTATTGTATTGAAAAAGTTAATAATAATAATAATAGTAGACCTGTTAGCCTCCGTGAACTGGCTACGTTTCGGTGACCCATTTGGGGAAACCGAAAGTTTTGTCTGTGCTATTGTGGACGAAGTTATCAAGACGAATAACTACCGGAGATATATCTTGAGGGATGGTACGGTTGACATTTGTCGGACGTGCCATCTACCTGGTGAGTCCCTCAGGCATATAGTTTCCGGTTGTTCTCGTCTTGCTAACGGCGAGTACTTGCACAGACATAACCAAGTAGCCAGGATTATTTACCAGCAACATGCTCTGAAAAAAAAACTTGTAGATGTTGAAGTGCCGTACTACAGGTATGTAGCTGAATCAGTTCTCGAAAATAGTCATGTCGCCTTTTACTGGGATCGAACTATCATCACAGACAGGACTGTTGTGGCCAACAAACTTGACATTGTGGTGATAGATCATTCGAGCGCCACGCAATGATTATCGATGTCACCATTCCGCATGACGGCAATCTTGCGAAAGCTAAAAAAGATAAACAAATTAAATATCTCGATTTAGCTCGCGAGGTTGTCGACATGTGGGATGTGAATTCGGCAATGGTAATCATTTTTCCGATAGTCATATCTGTCAATGGTCTAATAGCCAAGAGCCTCGGTCACCATCTAAAGAGGCTCGCGTTAGGCGCTTGGATCAAGGGTTTGATGCAGAAGGCAGTGCTATTAGATACGGCACATATTGTGAGGAGGTTCCTATCTCTGGAATCCTAACCACCAGCAGCTTGGACCCTGTTCCCGATGCCGATAGGGTACCATATATTTTTATATTTTAAATGTATTTTTTATATATGTATATTTAAAAATGAAAAATGTATTGTAAAGATTTAAATAAAGAGTATAATAATAATATAATGACCCACAATATGCAATTAAGCACAGATATTTTGTTAAATATATTTTTGATTATGGGAATATTTGGGTCAAGCTACTTCGTCGACAAGTAATTTTAATTGCTCTCTCATAAATAGCAAATGACTTATTAATTTGCAGGCGCGGCTTCTTATTTTGATTGCTTCGGTACGATACTTTTATCGGTTTAATGCATTATTTGGGATCTTAATACATAGACTTCAAAATAATATGTTAGGTCGTCATATCAAAATGAAAGCTTCTGTTTGATTTTAAGACTGAAGGCTGGTCTTAAAATCCAACAAAATCTTCATCTACAAATCTATTCTACAAAATATAATATTGGTATTGCTTGATCTGGCATCCAGCCGAGTGAGTTAGCTAACAAAATGAATAATGCAATACTTTTTGCATGGTTGTAAATCAATTCAGCTTGTCCAACAAATTAATAAAAAATACAGGTAAAAATAGTAAATAAAACCTAACAATTACGTTTACAAAGAAACGTAAGACAAGCCGTGAACATGAGACGTACGATACGTGGACTTCAATTTGCCCGAGTCGAGTAAAATGTTATTGGATTTTTCTATTAGAGATCTTTCTATTGCAACACGCAGTCTAGAAATGCACCTTTAGACACCAATTGATTTTCTATTATGTAAGTACATCCTAAATATCATTAACAAAAAATAGGTGTTTGAGGATATGTATTTGTATATACAAAGGACATACGGGTAAGTCGCTGTTAAAAGGTGTCTGTTATAACAAATTAATCGCATGGTTATTGTATTTCAACTTAGAGCTTAAATCGGTAATGTTTGTGGACTTCGGGCTCCGAATGATAGTTAATAAGTTAAACAGTGGACAGACACAACATCAGAAAATCAATTAGCTATTTATGTATGTTTTCCCGAAGCCGAAAGCCAAGCCTTACTGAACAATATCTTAATTTAATATTCCTGTCAGTACGTCACGCCCGAATAGTATGATCAGGCAGTCTCACTAACCACTGCACAAGAGCAGCTAAGAACCAGTGCAACTGAACATCTAGAAAACTTTCTTACAAACTAACTTTCTTCTTTCTTTTTGACCAAACGAAGATTGAGTTTTAGAGATTAAATACTTTTTATAGTTGTATCGTTGGCTATTATTATACCTAAATTTAACTACAGCTCTTAGAAATATCGAAGTAATTTAATAGCAATGCTGAGTGGTACTAAAGTATATAGACCAATATTGAAGCATGCATTATTCGTAAATTATATTTAAAAGTTGTTAAGGCATGATTTTTTATGCACCCTGTGTACTGAGAATATTTCAGAATTGGATATTCTACACAAGGTCTAAATCCTGCAGAAGACGTGTACAGACATGCCAAAAAAGAAAAATACATACATCAGCATTCAGCACAGCAAAACAAGGGGCTTTAACTGTTGATAACAGTTGTACTGAATATATATAGTTATATAATAGATAGAGGTAGCCAATAAAACTAACTGAAAATGAGTTTGTTTGTTTGTTACCCTTTCACGCCTTAACTACTCAACCGATCAACATGAAATTTTGCATACACGTTGTCAGGGGTACAGAATAGGACATAGGATAACCTTTCATCCAGAAAAAATAACTGTTTCAAACCTAACCTAACCTAACCTACATTTACGTGAGCGAAGCCGCGGGTGAAAACTAGTCCTAAATATAATACTTGTATATACCTATGTATACCATTCGGTGGCAAACTACAATACAAATACACTTACAATTTTGTACACGCTCTGTGAATAATCTACTGAATAGCTCCTTGTTAGCCTAATACGTATCACGTAGCAGAATATGTATCACTTTCCTTAGTCCATGTTACAATACTTACATTCAATGCACTTATACCGATTAATAATATTACTGACATCGTTACTTCTTAGTAATCAAGATCATGGCAATAAAAACGCATAATCAGGAGATTATGTGTTATTGACATGATCATTATTAGATACATTAAATCCGGGATAATATTAAGTTACATTTAATTAGAATACTCATACATGTCTGCCCAAAAAGGGAGTGGTAAGACAAAAATACTGGAATACCTGAATGTACCCATGTTGAGTGAAATAAATGTATATTTATTTTTATAAGTTTTGTATTTTCTATATACATTTATTGAAATGATAATAATGATAATGATAATGATTTATTTCTGTAAGTAGGTTTGTAGAAACACTTTTACATGTCAATCACATTTTGAAAACTAGATGAGGCCGGCGTTTCGTATCTGACTACTCTGAAATACTTAAATGTATTGTATTCTATGTATGTATCTAGCTTTATGTAAGTACTTATAAATATTATATGGTCTTTGGTTATCTTAAAATACGTCAATTATATAATATATTTATATATTTCATATAAATAGATTGCTCTTATATTTCATAGTTTAAAAAATGGAACACAGATTTATTTCGAGCGTAAAATTTTTACTGACACTTTATTTTCCGATCACTTGTTTTTATTTCTGTCTATAGTTATTTGACATGTTTTCACATACATATATAAAACAACAAAGTTGTGATCCAGGAGCGATTTAAGTCGCATTAAGGGCTGGATCAAAAAACTGATTCGTGGAAGGTAATTGATTGTGTGTGTAATAGTGCTTAGTGTACGTGATACGACGCGGCACCGTTCGCGTGACCGGCTGTCGATCGGAAAAGCTTATCAGAAAACGGAACCCCCTCCCCGCGAGCATCACCTACGTAACTTGTTTACAACACGAACATTCGTATTTATAACCACTAGACAAGTGTCTTCATATAAATAAGTTATCCTGTCTACTTTTATCGACGACATCTTATCGGTCAAATTATCTCTTTGTCCAACGATTCCGATGGTTTCCTTTAGGATATTCTGTCTGTAATATATTCCTTAGTAAACATTGGTGTTTAGTATAATTAACTCACGTTATTCTTTTTATTTTATTACTCATAAGAAAATATAAATCGACGATGTTTCTTTACATAAAGGGTATTGCTCAGTTTGTTAGGGTGCTTCGGCTTGGCGTGGACATTAATTATAGTAATAAATGCATTGCTTTTTAATATCTTATACCCAAAATAAACTAAATATGATAATAAAGTTGCAGCAAGTTGTGAAAATATGCCTTTTCTTGATATACATAATATTGCAATATTGTATACTTATAATTGACTGAAAATAAGCATTTCATTGATTGAATAATATCTATATTTATTATAAAAATTATATTTTATTTATGTAACAAGTATCTTATTAAAAATGCACGTTTATTTATATGGTAACCAAGAATGGAGCGCAAAAGAAGAAAAATGGCGGTGCCTATGATTTAACTGATAACTCAGTTGAAATATTTATTTATGCGTCCTTTTTTACCGAAATATTTCCTGCAACGAGGTATTGTTTAATATTTTTTAATTAATTAATTAAAATTATTTGTAAATAGATTTTTTACTGAGCAATTTGTCCACGCAAAGCCAAAAGTAGCTATTTCCTTTATGATAATAATCTCAAATTACTATCATAAATATTCAACAATTTCTAAAGGTGTAAAAACATTGTAGTATTTTTAAACCGCTGAATATAAAATACGAAAATCATGAAGAAATAGTAACACAATGTACATATTAATATACACGATACTATAAACATACACGAATTCTTAAGTTATTGAAATATGATGGATATTATTTAGTACACTGTTTAAGTTCAAATTTTAAATATTAACTGCCTTTAACAACTATTTTCAAATATCAGACGAGGTTTTAAGTTTTCAACTTTGGTTAGATTACAGATATTAATTAGAAGACGCAAATTGTTCTAATTAGTACTGAAGGTGATTTTGCAGGCAACTAATTTTAGCGCTGTTTAGCCCGTTCTCGAATGGTCCGTAAGCAGCTTCTAACATTAATCGTTTAAAAGTGTCAGCTGAAAATACAACGGTTTCCTGGGCATTGAGACTTATTGAGAAGTGTCCATACATGCATACACTATGATACAGATATAAGAGATAAGCAGAGTTTACATTTCACCAATTATGTTGTAAAGTCCTACGTTATAGAGAGTGGAGTCTATTGACGTCATCCAGGCACACCACCCCATCATACTCCGTGCTTCCGATTTAATTTTGATTGTACCTATATTATTTCTCATAGTGAGAAGAGGCCCGTTCATAGCAGTGGGACAGTTTAATACAGGGCTGATATTATTATATATATATACATACATACATACATAGATTCACGCCTGTTTCCCAGAGGGGTAGGCAGAGACTACGGATTTCCATTTGCTACGATCCTGACACACTTCTCTGGCTTCATTCACTTTCATCACATTCCTCATACACGCCCGTCGGTTCAAGGAGCTCTTAACCTGGCCTTTGTCCAGAACGCCTCCGATCTGATCGAGAAACGTTCGCCTTGGTTTTCCTCTTGCGACTGTTCCATTTACACTAGCCTTATAAACTTTCTTAGTCAGTCTTTCCTCTTCCATTCTTTCTACATGTCCGAACCAGCTTAACATACCCTTTTCTATTCTTGTAACTACATATATCCACTTTCATGCCGCATCTCTCTCTAATCACACTATTTCTTATTCTATCTTCTGCTCTCATGCTTCTTTTGCCATATCCAACTTTCACTTCCATACATAAGTGTGGGCACTAATATAAATACTCTATGAACAGCCAAACATGCCTTTTCGGATACATTTCGACTGTTCATAAAAGTGCGTAGAGCTCAACTCATTCATTCTTAATCCCCATTCACAATCTTTTAAATCTTTCAAACAATTGTCCATGTATATATATATATATATATATATTATTTACTAAGGATAATGAAGTCGAATATAAATGTGCTACTTACTTAGTGCCTAGTATTGTCCTAAATAATTAATTTGTTGCAGACCTCTCACAATAAGGCTTCTTACCAGAACCCTAGAACTAACGAGGGTCATTTATTACATTAGTTACAGTGGTATTACAAAAAAATCCTCCTACATTTATCCCTAAATTTCTAGTACTTTTTTACTTCTTGAAGAAATAACAAACTTATAAAAATAATAGCGGTACCTATCGAGCGTACCACAGAACAATGAATAGATCAACCTCACTTTGACAATATTAGGACAATGAAGGATATAAGTTATGGTAGTTCCCTCAAGCAATCCTAGGCATGAAGCCGTCGCACCAAACCATGCGCCCGGTGTAAGCACGGCTATTGTTTAACTACCTAGTTTAATTGAAATTAAACTACTTAATACGGATTGTATTGTGGTTTATTGAAGTGAAAACTTTCGCGTTGAGCACTTCTTGGGTGAACAAAAATCATAGAACTCGCGTCATCGTCAACGAACGCTTTCCATTTTTGAATTATTTTTGTTTTATAAGAAGTGTTTATAATCAAGGATTAAAGTTTTCACTTCTATCGCCAGTCCCCAAAGACTCCCCCAGTTTTTTTAAAAACACTAGATTTATACAATATTGAAAACTATAAAACTAACGCTATTATTACTACTATTAAACTATTCAAATTATTAAACTATTTAGATTTACACTTTCCACGACATTTCGGGTGCTTTTCCGCAACGCAGGATTTTCCTAGCGCGTGGGCCCTTAGTCTAAATAAATTGGATCTATAATAACCAGAGATCGGAATAGGTAGAGCTGTTTTATGTACTTGCCATAGGTTAGAATAATATGGATATTCCCCGAGTCCCGGGATTTGGTTTTTAAGTAGTACTATTTTCGCCTTCGGGACTAATGAAAGATTACACTTCCTTTCTGATAGGTAAATATAAGAATGACGGGATTAAGGATAATAATAAATAGATAAATTTTATTAATTAAACCACATATAGTTTTTTACGTAACAATTTCTTATTCAAGAATCAACAATCATTTAAACATTTTTATTCTGAAGTTGTACAAAAACATATTACCATGCAAATTATTTGTTCCTCAGAAAATCAAAACATTATCAAATAGAACAATATGTATTTACAATAAAATCTTAATTAAAATAATCAATACGCTTCAACAATAATTCACTTATTTAAACAAAAAATGTCATTGGTCTGGTTTGTCTTCAGCTTCACTAGAAGACTGAGTATGACCAGAGTTAAAATAAATCACCATTATTTTTTCTAAATTATCTAATATATTTCTTTTTACATCTAACAACTATTTATATGTGGAAAACGAGCGTTCATATTCATTATATGTTCATCTGTTGATATTAGTGAAGCGAATTTATATGACAAAATTTCGTCATTCGACATCATTTTTCGATAATTTTCCTTCATATTCTCTGAGGATGTCAATGTTATAGCGTGTAATTTTATAGCGTGCTGTTGACGTAAAATTTACAACGCTGCTCATGCGCTTGTTGGCTTACATAAACCATTTTTATACATATTGACAAAAATAATGAAATTCAATAAAATGCCGTAGTATCAGTCGGAATCCCGTGGAATATCCATATTAACATCAATGTTTGCGGTCAATGAAAATAAATAGCTCTACCTATTCCGATCACTGATAATAACAAACCGGCTGGTACATATAACTATGTACTATGATGTATACAGCCCTGTACTTTCTTTGGTGTCAATAAATTTATTATTATTATTTTCAGCAGCCATGGTCTCAGTGATCTTTGAGAAGGCTTTTTGAGTTTAATTTAGACAAAACGTAAGACAATATTAGTTAATATTTTTACGTTTTGTCTAGTAGTTTAATATTTCTACAACAACAAAATGCAATACATCAAAACACACCTATTAAAAATGTGTCTTAACACGCTAGAATCACAAAATATAAATTGTTTTTAATCTCTAAATGGCGTTAAGATTGCAACCTCTAGACGGCTGTGGGCTGTATCCACAATATTGACATCGTAACTTTGTGAATCGTCACGAGGTTGCTTTTTCGCATGCACCTAGATGCGTATCACTAATGATATCACATTATATGACAATCAGCATATTTTAGCAGTGTTCGCAACCGTGAATAATTTAAAATTGAATAACATAAATAGTCATTCATGCAACGGGTTCATGGTTCTTAAAACCTTTGTAACTTGTTTTAACTTTGTGCATTAAACTCATACATTTGTGCATTAAACTCACATATCTCACAATTATAGAAGTTTGCACATACTACTTAGAATTCATATTAACTAGTGCAGTTTATCTTAACTCTATTAAGTATAATTCTGATTTATAATTAATTATATTTAATTAATACGTCTACAGATGGCCTTCAAGAAAGCTAAACTAAATGTATCCACATTACAGAACTTATAAGAACGTTAGTGAGTGAATATTAATGATTCCTTTTAAGCAAACTTGTGTTGACCTTACCTCTATTTGACGTTTATATAAAAGACTAGATTTTGCCCGCAGTTTCGCTTGAATAAATGTAAGTTATGTAAATTTTCTATCCCTTGGACAGTACTTTTTTCTGGACGAAAGGTCAAGGAAATTTTATGATGATTGGTCGAGTAATTAAGGCGTGAAAGTGTAACAAACAAGCAAACTAACTAACATTCGCATAATAAATAAAACAATAATAATATTAGTTAGTTAAAATCCATGCTGATTTTAACATAATATTGTGGATATCCTGAATCATTAAAAGTATTTATTTAGTAAGGATAAAAGCATTAAAACAGACGAACTCAAAATAATGTACATTATATTAGTTTAGTTTAGTATTTGGTGTGACTAAATTACTTTTTCTTATTGGTGTAATGGTTTTCGATTATGATGGCATTTATAGTTATTTTATAAACAACTAATTTCTGTCAGTGGCTTCGCTCGTGGGAATTCCCCAAGGAGCGTCTAATTGCTTGCCAGCTTGTAATTATGATGTAATATACATTACTTTATTTTATTACTATGGGGTCATGGTTCTTACGTGGCGGTACGGCGTTCTTACGGTACAGTGGCGGTATGTGTAGATTCAATAATTTATGTAATGAAAATATGTATAAATTTATACAACATAATGGTTACTTGTAATGCCTCTATGTTCTCCTATACTAGATTTTGCCCGCGGCTTTGCTCGCGTAAATTCCGGTTAGGTTAGGTTAGTTAGTTTTCTAGATAAAAGGTACCCTATGTCCTTTTCTACACCCCTGACAACGTATATAAGATTTCAATATGATTGTTTAAGAAGCTAAGGTCTACAAGCGAAACAAACAAACAATCTTACATTCGCTTTTATAATATTAGTTAGAATTAGGATTTCCTATATTAATATTAAAAATATGAAAGATTGTGACGATTTTTTGAGGTTTTGATGTTTGTAACTCAATCACGCGGACACCATTTAACGGAACAAATACATAGTTGTTATCCTGATTTGTTAGTCCGTGGGACTCAGGCTAGCGGCGCTACGAGTACAGTGTCCCCGTGTGGCATAAATTGCTTATTACATGGTTACATAGGGGTTTATGACAGTTTTTTATAAATGGCCTATAATAGATATCATACCTAGTACCTAACTAATGTACTGCCTACCAAACATATTTAATAACCTATAATACAATTTCCAAGATACACAACATTCGTGTACTTTACGCACCCTAAACACTCACACAATAAGCCTTAATAACAATACAATAAATCAAGTAACGCGAACAGCGCTCTAGAGAAATAGCTTACACGGCAAAGCAGAAATTTTGTATATTGTATAGTATTAATAGTGGATATTCCACTCTGACTTCAGTAATGAGATTTTCGTTCTCATTTTGTCAACACTCAACAACAGTACATTGTTAGACAAAGGACTCTTACCACGAACCAAATGATGCCTCTTATTTCGTTGTATATTGTTTTGGAAAGACCACTAAGAGCCAATCATATAACCTCAAAAATAATGATGTTATATTTATATGACGTCATATTTTTCTTATGCTTCCATTCTAAAACTAACATCTTTAAGAGTTACTTAAAATCCCCTGGCTGGTTGAATTTTTATATTACATGTTTTTCCACACACGTGTTAGGTAAGAACTCGTGCAGAATACTAATATCAACAATGCTCGCTCCTTCTTATCTTGGTTTCTACTTACTTTAGACGCCAGCGGAGACAATATTTTTGCGGTCGCCTGTCTCCTTAGCTTTTTTATTGCGCCCAGATATCGTAGACAAACCCGCAGAGTTCTTCTACGATACCAAAATATTCCAAGTGAATGTTTTACCAATATCGTTTCTTACTACGCCTAGAATTACATCAATCAAAACATGAATATATTTGAATACAGATGGTTGCTATTTACTTACTTTCGTTCCGGAGAAAAACAGGTAAACAGAAAAACAGTGCCCTAAACCGACAAACGTGCATAAAGTATGCGATGAGAGTGAATGAAGCAACGGAATCGTACCAAGTGGCAATCCGTTGTGTATGCCTCCTCCTACGCCAAACTGCTGTAACTCTGTATCCGTATACAGACTATCTGAAACATAGCTCATTAGTATTTTGCAAGTAGCAAACTAAGTACCTACATTCAGTCGTTTAAGGATTGGTAGCGGTAAAACATAGTTCGCTACAACATTGAATCCTTTATGGAAATCAAGCAATATTCATGACCAAAGTTGGCGTTGTTCGAACGATGTAATAACTCTCTGTATTACCGCAAGACACTCGGATTTGCATCTGAGCGATATTTGCTAAATCGTGTTGTGGGGTAACACGCTTAAACTTGAGCAATTTGCGAGAGGTACGGACTGCCGAGCGCGAGATCATTCACTGCGCCTCCCTTTAAATATACATGCATGGTATATAAGGCACCTGAATGAAATATAGTGCCCCACGATGTACCAGCACTCAAGTTTATCAATGTCGGCAAACTAATGACTAGCAAACAAGTTAGCAAGGGGTGAGCTCTACCAAGATGTTTTTGTATACAAAAACTTTCGTATAATAAATTAATAGGGCCGGCACGGATCAGACCCGATCGTTGTTAATGTGTGCTCACTAGTTAAAAAGTTGCGCACATCCAGAGTAAACTAGCGCTAAATACTTATACAATGTGTATTATGTACATGTATGTGTGTATTGAATTCGCTAGAGATCCTAAACAAACTTATTGCCACGAGTAGCGAAACATGCTAGATATTGTTCGCAATGCCAGGAACATTTATTTACCGGTTAATTCCAGTACTGTAAGATCACATAATATCTATTTGATATTCACTAATACCTCAATCTGTTTAAATATTTCAAGGGTGCACGAACGAGTTAATTTCAGTCATCATAAACTTTCAACTTTATAATATCCTGTGCGAAATATCAAGTGTAAAAAATTCATTGAATATTGAACTAATAAAACAGTTTAACTGCTTCTCGCTCTCGTTTACACCTCAGTTGACCTACTTACCTGACATTTATCAAGCAAGTGACGACATTTTGTATTGCAACTAAAATAAACTTTCAACTGAAGCGTTCTGTCTATTACTCGCCGCGGCACAAGTTAATGGGGAAAAATGTTTGTATATTCTTATAGGAATCATTTTGCTATACTAGATATTGTCTATTATTTAACAGCTAAGTAGAGTAGTTACTCTACTTAGCTGCTAAACATACAAAAGAACTGATTAATATGCTTTACAATGACATTATTTTATAGACTTGCATATTTTATACCTAATTGTAAAATATGCTGCTTCATAAAGTTATATTATACTTATGACTTTATAACATAGTTGAGTATGCAATGACATTGTTGTTTGAGAGTACTTGAAAACGTGCGACACTTGAAAGCAGTGCACAAATTTACTTAGCACTAGTTTTCTCTTGTCTGGCATGACGAGCGTTCAGAGAAAAGCCTATATTTTTTAACTGATTTTATTTTCAGACTTAGCTTCAAACCGACCGAGTGTAATGACCCAAAAAAACGGTTTTAACTCCGAACATTTTAATCACGGTTGTGAATGTTTGAAAAAGATATTTTGGATAACAGGATCAAGAGCAAAGAGGATTATAAATATAATATTAATACTGACATGATTTTAGTGCTGTTATTTATTTCTTATTTATATGCAAATAAAAACATTTCAGTAGCACAATATTAACAAGAGAACGAACACCATTAATCTTTGTCACATTTCATATGACTTATTAACAAGAATTATTTATCTTTATATATATATAAATGTCCTGTGCGTGTGTTTGTAATTTACTCCTCCTAAACAGCTGGACCGATTTTGATGAAATGTTTTGTGTGTGTTTTCAAGTGGATTCGAGAATGGTTTAGATTTGGTATTTTTATTTTTCTTCGTGTGTACTGGACAATGTCTGTCGAGATAGCTAGTTGTATATAAGATTCTAACGAACCACAGACTGTCTTATGCTCTCCTAGAGTTTGTTTGCATCCGTGGCAAAAAACCTCGTGATATCAGGGACGGTACGTGGTAGGAATAACAATACAAAAACGTGGAACTTTACACGACGTTGTCTCTCATTTCCACTGTTGACATTGAGGAGTTAGTCATTATGTAAATATTTATATTTGTATAACACACAGCGCAGCAGATTTTCGAATAAGAGCATTCGAAAATCTCACACGACATTCTGCTACTATATTGTAGGTATATCTAGTGGAAATAACGAATGCAAACATTTTAATTTTCTTTATTGAATGCAACATCCGGACAGCAAACAAGATTTTAAATTAAAATTAACATCAATTAGCACAAAATGTTTAAAATAATTATATTTCGCGTTTGCCCGTGCTTCATACGATGATTAAGTGTCGTTGTTAAATAAAGTAAGCCTATTAAATGCCGTTACCAAATTTGCACCATTTAATGTACAATGAAAATAATTGATTATGAAGTATCGTTTTTAAATGAAACCATATTCTACCTATATAGTAACCAAATTTTCACTATTTAATTAAAGATGAATAAATAAACGTGTAATGAGAGGAAAACAAGATACAGAAAACACCAATGCCGTATCTTGCTGTGGAAGATTAAGATGCGGTAACTAACCACTGCGATATTTTCACAATGGATGGCATATATCCTTACACGTAGCTATTATCGTAGATTAACAAACGGGGAGAAGTTTCTTCAGATTAAAGGTTATAGCAGATTTTGGCCTAACGGCCTATTCTTATATTGAAAAGAGAGCAAACCTAGCAGTGGGACAGTTAATAAACAGCGACGATATTATAATAATTATAATAATAATAATAATATTCTATCACATACACACAACACCATCTAGCCCAAACTAAGCAGAGCTTGTACTATGGGTACTAGACAATGGATAAACATACATATATAATTTTCTTTTTTCTTTGTAAATACATACATTTATTATACATAGAAACACCCAGACCAAATCAAACATCAATGTTCATGTACACAAATGTTTGACTTGTGCGGGAATCGAACCCGCGACCTCAGGCGTGGCAGTTAGCTACACTAACCACTACGCCACCGAGGCCGACAAACATATATTATCTAACAGTTTATGTTTAAAATATAAACTGCCCATTCGACGTACACGTTTTATTCTTAAGAAGGTACCGGTGTTCTAGCTGTGGCTGGTGTAAAAAACTATTGCTATATAAGTAAGCAAGTAAATCCGGCCTATGGGTATGTTTGTTTAAAAGACAGAGGTACAATGATATCTATAAATAAAGAACAGTGTCAGCCAAGAACTATCAAAAATAAGTTAAATATGCAGTCGGTGACCCACAACTCAAAAGACTCATTACATGGGCCCGCTTATGAGTCGCTGGAGCCGGCTTGTGATGTCGAGCGACATAGTGCCGATTTTACCATCACAAGTCTCGTGTCAACAGAGGCTTAGATAGATTTTCCTTATTGCTCTTTATAATGACACTTCTAGCTACGAGCATAAAAAAGTGTTATGTCGCGACCGAATTTGTATAACATCTATATTCAGCAAATAAATGGATTTGATTTGATTTTGATTTGACCCTGCTCTGACTTGCCAACGAAAGCTAGCCAAAGTCAAGAGTCCTAAAGACGCTTTTGGAAAATTCTCCATTACCAACTAAGAGATGTTAATCGACCTTGTGAGAAATTCAGAAAAGCAGTGTAGCCACCATAGAATAAGGCAATAAATCTGATCTGCGGTCGCCACTCACATTCAGCTCGCAACATGCTGCCCAATTATTATTAGATTAAATGCGTACAGATCAATTATTCATACATTTACCTTTACTGTATTTAACAACCGCACGTCAAGTGAGTTGACTACAAAAACACCTCCTGATTGTTTATTGAAGCAGTGTATGAGACTTAGCCGTGTTTAGCTGCGGACAATTACGAAGCGTTGATAAGGGTTCGTAACAGACGGTGAGAGTGTCTACATGCGTCGTATACGTCAATTAGACGAAGGTATTCGTGTACAGTACATACATACATTAACATAGAAGCGGTATGCCTTTCCGGTCGTGATACAATATTACAGTGTAGGCCAAGACTAACATTCAGTGAGCAAGATACAGCTCCCGAGAGATATCGCGCCGTATACCTTCGCCTTTATTTAAGATGTAACTCAGCTAGTACTTACGTAACGAAAGAAAATGCACTTATCTCTATATATTTTATTTGAACTGCTGGTGCTCACTGCTTTTGTTGAAAAGGTCAAGGCTATCCATCTGTAAATTTCACCTCTTATAAGTAAGATAATATTGAAAAGAATTTTATTCTCCTCTGCTGAAATTTCGGTATTTCTTGGGCAATGATATTACTTTACAACCTTGCATGCTCGATTATATAGCTATCTTACGTTGCTGTTAGAAATATTCGTGCATATTCCAACAAATCTTTCTCTAAAGGATAAATGTGAAAGGAATTTATTTGTATTTTCTTTACATCAAAATGTACTTTTAAAATAAATAAGTCCAAGAACGTATGCTACCTTTATCTGAAATACATATACACAAAAATATGCAGATTGTATATTAAATTATACATTATCAGTTATGCATTGCTTTGGCAATAATTCACTGATAAAAATACGGCCAAAATAATTAAAGAAATAGAAATGATAAATTAAATGAAGACATTCGCGCATGTTTTTAACATGACGCGTAGCTGAATGTTAGAATGACGAAGTGGTTTAAGTGGTCATCTTGCCACTGCAACTATCCTGTTATTGTAATTTCGAATTCCACACTGGACAAAAAATGTGTAATCCACAAATGGTTTACCAGAAAAAAGGTTTTCTTTGTGTCAATTGTTTAAATGTCTGTAGTTCTCTGGATTATAGGAATAGTGCAAAAGTTGACATTTTTAAAACAAAAACTTATAGCGGTTTTCTGCATTTTAATTATATTAGTATACTATCACTGGATATAATATAGTTATTTTACGTAAATATACGAAAAACACCTATTGGTGTAGATGAATAAAAGTTTACGGCGCTCGTACACCAAAACTACAGATTTTACAAAAAAAAAATGTTAGTACATAAACTGTAGGAATTTTTCTCTAGTTTAATTTTGTGTGAGATATTTTTTTTTGTTAAAATGTGTTGGAAAGGAGATATTGTCAAAAAACCGCTATCAGGCGCCATTTTTCTAATATGGTGGCGCGAGCGTCAGATGTACGAGGTGGCAAAATTGAAATTCGGAAAGGCCACATCGAAATCTATAAGACTACGAATTTTCAAAACTCCCGGAGAGCTTTCCAGGCAAACCTTTATTTCGGACCAAATGACTGTACTAATTGTAACATTTAAATAGTAGTAAATGGTAATAACTTTAATGGCTTTAGTCGCTCAATACAGCTTATTAGTATACCAATAATCCTACATCTTACTTACCTTAAATAATTACACAATTACTCAAAGTGAACTCTAGGTCTTAAATAATTCGTTCCAAAAGAGCGAATGTTAATAAATTAGTCGTGACATCGGTCTTTGACCCTCTTCGGACTACGAACCGTTTGAAAGACTGACGGGTTAGATCGCCCTTGTATTTGTACTTAAAGGTTGCATTAAGATAAGTAAGTACATATCACGCGAAACATGTAACACCTGAACTGTGAATTAATATAATAAGTCCGGTGTGTACGAGTTTGCTGTTATAGATGTAGTGCATTCTGATGTGTTATTGATATACAAATATCAGTAGCATGCCCACTTATCTAAATTTGTAGAAACATGTTTGACAAACAAATATTTGCCCTTGATTGTATCTTTTTTATTTCGTTTTGAAAAAAGACAACTCCCGCTCTAGGAATAATGACTGTGTAACGGGGGAGTTTACAAAGACTTACAAACACCAGATACAAGGAACACCCAGACTCGGAACAACCATTTGTAGATCTCACTAATTTTTGTTCTGTGTGGATATCGAACCCACAACACTCGGCGCGCTGGCAGTGGCAAGGCGACCACTTAAACCGCTACGCTATCCGTGCAGTCAAATTCGTATTTATCCCTGATTGATTCGACTACTTTTACTAAGACAGTTTTTTTTTAGTTTTTTTTAACCCGTCAACTGTTAAGCGGACATACGTCTGTCCGCAAAAAGTGAGTCATTAAAAAAAAACGACAAACGTAGGTCCGCTCCACACTTGACTCGTTAATGAGTCAAGTGTCGAGCGGACATACGTTTGTCCGTTTGTGTATTGTTTGCACAATTAAATTTTATTCTTTTTCTGTATTTCCCCTTGACACTCAAGAAGTTAACACATCTCCCGAGCAAACAAACATTCAAATAACCGACACAAAGAACGCATTATCCATACCTATAATATCTACAAATTATAGGTATGACAGATAGCAGCTACATTTCTTTGCCGAACAGTTGAGCAGTGGTCAACTGTTAATAATATCATACAATTTAGCTACATGTCAACAGTCTACAGTGTACTAAGATATATCTATAGATAGTTAGAAATAAAGAAATAAAAATGAAAGTAATAAATAAATAGATAGGTACCGAAGGCAATCCGATGTAATACTGTATCGTCGCAACACAACCACATCGACATTGCTGAAACAACTAAGTATTTTACAACACGATGGATTTAACGACCAGCTATTATAGACAGACGTAGTCATAATAACGCGAAATTCTGATATTATATCTTTCGACTGCGGTCCTCGCACACGACAGAAAGGAAGAGAAGCGAAAGAGAGATAGATTACGCTACGTAAAAGACGTTGAGTCCAGATTGCATTGATTAACTCTGGGCCTTCTGAACAAAATTTAATGATACGTAGCGTAGATAGAAGTTGAATTCCAAGCTGAAATCTTAGCATTTATTTTGCGTGAAGATCGGAAACGAACACAGAAACATACATGGTAATAAAAAAGCTATAGTTCTGAATTCGTAAACCTGTAAATAGCTGAATTCGGTTATTTTACAGACTTTCCCATTTCAAGTTAATAATAATCTAGATTACTCTAAATTATAGACTAATGCGCTAGTACTACTCAATTATTCGTTGTATATTGTTATGCCTATAAATAGCGCAGCACCTCATCTTTGAAAACAATTGAACGTATACGAGAACTGCAACAAATACTTTACGAGTTTCTGTAGCAGATGATATCTTAGACAGGTGAATCGATGCTACAATATTTCGTAGCACTTCTACGAGAACCTAGCGCGCATGGGTGGACACAATTACATATTATATTTTCCGTTCACTATTTACTTTCTTTTGAAGTATGTATATTCTTTGAGAATCCAATACGTAAATCTAAAATAAAGGTTCCTCTATTTTAAGCTCTCGACTTCGAAGACTTCAGAATGCATTTATGATTCATCAAACACTCGACTAGGTATTATAAGAATCACTTGTCTTTAAAATAGTAAGATCAAAACTGTGCTGTAATAAAGCTGATTTGAATATTCTTCATTACCGCATACAGATCGGTTGGCAATTTCATGTTCATCTTTTAGATACGAGTTTTGAACTTACTCTAATGTTTATTAAATAGTTGAACCGCCTTATCCAGTAGTCCTGCTCTTTAGGAGTGCAGTAGCGCGCTGGCGAGGCCGGGCCTAGGCCTAAGCGGCCTACGCCCAAACGCGCTGCTTAACGCCTTACTACGGTTAACATACGCAAAACAAAAAAATTCAGTGCGAAAGCTTCGCCTTTTACACGACATTCTTTATTTATGGGCGTGCACGCTCGCCCCACTTTACGAATGGATGTTCAAATGAAAGCGAGTTGCAAAAACATTTTATGTGGAAAATTGTGCAAAACTATTCAGCATATGTAATAGCTACATATTATTTTTCATTACCATAATATTTTAATCGTCCTCTACGCTTCCACTATTGTCAATCTTTTTACTGTCATAAAGAAATTATATGCGAGTTTATTTTGCTTCACGTAGTTGTTTTACAATATTGTATAGCGTCTGTCAATAATTCCAATGGTGAGAGTGTTATCAGCTTTGAGCCAATTTCGTTAATGAAGCAAAGAAATCAATTGAACAACAATTAATTTTACACACTCTGAAATATTGATAAATCTGTCTCTCATATCAATTAACATAGATACGTGAATTACCACATTTTAAAATCTCAATTGTAATTTAAAAACGGTACTGGCCTTTGATGAATCATTGAAATAAACACATGAATGTCATCGTTAGAGATATTGCAGAATAAACAGAAGGTAGTACTTATTCAAATATTGTCGAGTAAAAATATAATTGATGTCGCAATTCTAACGATGGCGACGAAACATCTTATTACTGTTTAATCCGAGCGAAAATAATAAAGATTTCGTTTCGAATCGGAGCGATGCATAAGATTGCCATCGTGTCCGTCCTTCGCCAAAACTCATTTTCTTAAACAGTTTTCCTTTTTATCCACTTCCACAATGAATAAATTTAATTTGTGAAATCGAGCAAGCGACGTATTTATTAAAATAACTTACAGAAAGAACTGTGTTAGTTATTGATTGTTATGGAATAGTATATTTTATTTTTATTTGTTATCTAATGAATTGCCACCGCAACGTATTTATATTATAATTGGATTGCTTATACATACTTTTGAGTACGTTATTGGCAATGACGAAATACCTAAACTATAATGATTAACATTATTTAGTAGCCAAAAATTTATAAATTACATATTTAGTGTCATACTTTACGCGAAGGTATAAGCAGAGGTTTATCCACATTGCCCGGCTATAGTTCTAGAACCCGTGATAGGCAGTAAACCAATGTCGCTACTAAGAACATCGCGACAGAAAAACACAGTAACAATTTGCCCGACCAGGGTTAATTCCTTTTTTTATACAGCAATAAAGTGTTTATACATTTCGAATTCTGACAAGTATCACTTATAAATATCAAAGTATCAAGTTGAAAATCGATACACGAGTACATAAAACAACATAATATTGACGTACAGGTGTAATGTTACTTGTGTGATATTTATTCGACATGCAATCGCATGAATACTATAATTGTTTCGTTGAACATATGTTAAAGCTCTAGTAATTTGTAATTAACAGTCAACCATACAATTATTGACATGGATGAACAATCATGCGACCACCAGTTATAAGTAGTATTTTATTAAATATTTATAACAAACATCCAAGGTAATCATATACTTCAAAATAAAATATGATGATAAATTACAGTTGACGTATTGTTATTTGACACGGGTAACGCCTACAGTTTCTAAAAATAACCTGTATAAAACATTACGAAGTCCATAAGCGTTAAACATGTATAACAGTACTATGCGCTTCTGTATGATTTGCTTCCGCTGGGTTTAGATTCACATCTATTGGCGGCCTCGATGGCGTAGTGGTTAGTGTAACCGACTGCCACGCCTGAGGTCGCGGATTCGATTCCCGCACAAGTCAAACATTTGTGCGCATGAACATTGATGTTTGTCTTGGTCTGGGTATTTCTATGTATAATATGTATGTATTTACAAAAAAAAAAAGTATATATGTATGTTTATCCATTGTCTAGTACCCATAGTACAAGCTCTGCTTAGTTTGGGCTAGATGGTGTTGTGTGTATGTGACAGAATATTATATTATATTATATATATATATATATATATATATATATATATATATATATATAATGATAAGCCGAGGTAGAGACCTCTAAGCGGCTTAGATGAATTCAAGACAAGACTAACTCCTGGTTGTCAGACTACTGTAGTACATGTCTAATGGGTCACGTGTATTTAGTGAATAATTTACTAAACTTACGTGACATTCATCTCTATAGCAGCAGTGGCGCGACCGTCAAACTGTCTCGCCGCGGTCTCGAGGTCGAACCCAAAACACGCATCTCTGACTTTTCAACTTATGTATGTAGGTATATACGTAATAAATAGTTAAATATCGGGCGCTTTAAAAAAACATCTAACGAGCATGTCTGAGTTCTCCATAATGTTCTAGAAGATGCATAGTCACCCCATCGGCACTGGGCCAGCGTGGTGGATACTGATCTAAGCTACTTATCCTTAGAGAAGGCAAGTGCCGAACAGTAACGTTGAATTATTATTTAACTCTCCAACCAATCAAACAAATCGACGTCACCGATTTTCCACAATTAATTATTCGGGTTTGCTACAAGAGGCAATCGGTCTATAAAAGGCCTGTTATCGACTCAAAAACGACTCTATTGATAGAGCTCCAACTTATAGGTTATGTTTGAAGCATGTAAGTAATTTAAAGAAAACCTCATTCTAGTAGCGAGTAACCGCTAGTTATTCTCTTTTAATTTTAGCGTAGTAACAAAGAGCTGTTATCAGATTCAAAACTAGTCTCCGAATAAATTTTTCATCATTATTTCACGTATTTCTATGCAATTGAGTACAATGGCATTCAAATTATTCAAATTGTTGTATTCAGAGCGAAAGGTAAAAGAGGAAGATATATAGCTACAGATAAAACTAATTTCGAGACTGTAGTGTTACGTGAGGGTTCTCTATTTACTCATTTGAGTGCGAGAGCCACAAAAAACAAATAGGCTCCGCAAATGGCTGTCCATCCCGACGGGCTATATGGAGCTCTGGCGCCGGTACTTAGCCGGATGGTGAAATGACACAGGATACATTAATTATTCGTATGCACTAATAGCCTCACCACGTAAAGCAGTTTGAAGTCCCATTTATACGCCACAAATACCAAATATAACTACGTCTATGTCATATTTTGTTTGTTTTTTGGTAAATCTGTCTATACGTACGTGTGTCTATATTACAATATTCATGTTTATTCATTACTGCCTAGTTGAAACACGAGCCAACAGCTTTCACGCAAACGTGCGGTCTTGGGTGCAATTCCAGAGTCGGATAAAAGTGAGTTTTGTGATACAAAATTCTTTAATTAAGTCTGGAAATTGATTTATACTAGGTACTGCCTCAACAATTAGGCGTATTTATAGTTATCAGGTGGGAAAATGCACAGTTGCCTCAGCGCATTTTTATATATCTTATAAAAAAAAACAAAACATATTGCCACAGGCAGGCCCCCAGAACCGCACGGTCGTAGCCACAATTGATATTAAAAAAATGTATTTTATCCATCCTTACCTACGCGCTAGACTCTATTAGAGCGCGCACCAACAAGTTTGGGTCCTAATACCTCTGCCGAACGATGAAGGCATGGAATTCTCTGCCAAGGCACGTGTTTCCTTCTTCCTTCAATCCTGAGTCCTTTAAGCGGGGCGTCAAAAAGCACCTTCTCAGGCCGTCAACGTAGAGACCTCAAAATCGCCTCAGCTGCTATGAGGACGGTGTGGAGGCCACTGCTCTTAGACCACATGACTGCTTACCATCAAGCGGAATGTGACCATTTTGACGAGCAACATAAAAATAATTAATTAATCATGCAAGCCTATTTAATTTTAATATCATTAAATAGATTCACACCTAATGTATATCGGCCTCAAGATTCAATCAAATTGGACTAAGTTATCGAAAATGTGTCATATCAAGTTGATATTCGTAGTGTCTGTCCACTCTTCTGTGAAGGAACTAAAGAGACTATGGATACAACAACAACCGTTTGTCTACGTATGAATAAATACTTAAATTTGAACGGCTTTAAGAGGTAAACTTTCCGATATATAAAAATAACAATAGATCTTCTATTGTGTTTCTCACGGGACAGGGAAGGGGTTAAGATTATTTTGAGTATTTATTGATCACTATTTAAATTGTAAAACTCAATAATAAAGGCTGTTCTATTAGCAGACTAAATTGCACCGCCCGGCTGAATTATGATTATTAAGACGTCCTAACTAATAATTATGATTATTAAGACGTCCTAACTAATATTACGAATTCGAATGGTTATTGGTTACGCATTCGCACCTTAACTACTCGACCCATAATCATAAAGTTTCAGATACACGTTTTCAAGGGCAGAGAAAAGAATATAGGCTAGGTAGCCTATATTCTTGTTTGTTTCTGTATATATATACTTACTGTATATAGATACTTTGTTTCTGATTGATAGGTATCAATCAGAAACAAAGTATTGTTACTGAGGAAGCGACGTCGAGGCAAAATCTAGTAAACTATAATAATCGCCTCAAGAATATTATAGATTACCATCTGGCGATAATTGAAGTCAAACAATATTTACTCAACCATCGTTAGGATCTCGACGTCCAGACACTATGCTTTTATCATGTGGTTAATTAATGTGGTTAAGTTGACAGGCTTAAAGCTTGCCTGAAAAATGAAACAATTATTTATTTTTTGATTGGCAATCTTAATTTAGATGTAAACACAGAGTGCAGAACAATGTCCATAGTGCGCAATATTTATTATCAGAAGAGAAAGTAGATTTACTACATACACCATTGCGTATGCTGTTTCTAACTACGGAGCCCCTAAAAAATGAATGCATATCTTTTAAGGATGAAGCAGTATACAAACGTAAACATTATACAATGTTTATGCTACAACATATACATATGCATAAAGTTTGTAAGATTTAAATATTATTACAGAGTAAGGTGAGATCATATCTGAATTCTCTCACCTCGAAAGTAGTGTTAACTTGTATTTTATGAAGCAGTGTATCCGCTTATCGGTTCTAATTCAATACATAATGACCCGTAAGTGCGTTTTGATAATGTATTTGGCGTCTTATTCGACATCATTAATACGTTCTCTCTTGAGCCTCTCTCAAGAGGACCGTCGTGGACATGATGTGTCAATAACCAATCACAATGTTTATTATAAACGTAAACTTAGCATAACATCACCACTAAACCCAAAGGGATATACATAGTATCCCACTTAAATTTTGTCACATTATATTATGCTATCTATGCTACCTATCTAATATTTTAAATTCGATAGTGAGTGTAGTGACATTATGACGCAGCATTTATTCTATTGAGACACATGCATCGTTTGCATCAACCAGTCGCTCCGCACCTGTCACTGAGGCAAAACAAGTTGTGTTATCGCGCTAGGAGAATTATTTATACTAGGTCATCCGTTGTAATAGACTGATAGTTTGTGTACAAGTGAAATAAATTGTGTGTGCTATATACCATCTTTAATTTACCATCCCACTTCGAGAACAAGTATTGAGAACCTAGACTTACATACTTCTACAGTGAGTTTGTTTATTACGTTTTCACACCTTAACTACTCGACTGATCATTATGAAATTTCGCTTACACGTTATCAGGGGAACAGAAAAAGACATAGGGTACATTTCATCCAGAAGAAAGTACCGTTACTAATCTAACCTAACATACATTTACGCAAGCGAAGCCGCGGATAAAATCTAGAATAAATTTTTCAAATTGTTAGAATTGACAGTTATTGATATCATAGCTACAACAGCAAGCAGCCACCTCGCTATTGCCGCCGCGCTGAATGGGTTCGAAGCACTCATGGAACAATTACTTATGTGAGCCACAAATAACAAAATTGTTCTGAGTGTGGGTATAATTTGTATCCTTTAATTGTATGTTTGTAAAGCCCCACACGACACAAGGCGTAACAAATAAAGCGGATACTATCTTTTATAAAATATCGTTTATTCGGCAGGGTAAAACATAGGCGAACGTTATATGACCAGTTTTGAGATATTCTGGCAAAAGATAATGTTAACAGAAACTGAAAAGCATGTATATAGAATGTGATGAGAGATAAGTAAAGGAAAAGACACATGCGAGGATCGTAGCACGAAGAATCCGTAGTCTATACCTAATACTGCGGAAAATGCGCGAATAGCGAAATATTTGTGTATATTTAATACCCAAAATGCGATGTCTACTAAACAAACACGATAACAAACGCATAACCTGGAATATCAGTAATTAAAAAAAATATGGCTCTAAATCTTTGAATCCTGCCAGAACTTACAATTGGTACATATACATATTATATACACGTACTTACTTATTGACGTTGAGGCGGTCAGCTAATAAAAACTAATCTTTACAGAACATAATATACAAGTATATACTTCCATAGAATAAGCATTGCCACGTTAAATGGCAAGGCTTATTCTGCCAGTCTTCTGGGCACACTACCAGTCGACTGTGATGAGGAGGAATTTTATGACGCCTATTAAAGGGTTTCAGTTTTTCTTTTTCTTTGTTATTTCTGTTTTATAATATTTTAGGTAGGTATAAGTTAGTTTTAAATAATTGTCTATATTGATAATATTCATAAAATAAACTTCTATATTTATACATACTAGAACCGGGGCAGCGTGCTCTACTACAGCTACACGTTACTGACCTTCAAACTTACCAAGCGTAATCTTTACGGTTGGTTTATTGCATAATCTGATTTCAAACAATCCGATACGAATTTATGAAGTTTATGGTAACTTTTTACTTTTGCTGGAATCAAACGGAATAATAGATTATTAACTTATAGGGACATAGCGCAATGCACGTCCTCTGTCAAAGTAAACTTAAGTTAAAATGTATTTATGTTACTTAGTAAAAATGTTCTTTATAAATTGTCTTACGTTTACGCGAATGTTATACGAGTACATTGAAATTAAACAAATTTATACGGATTATATCGCGGTTTTTTTCTTTCATAAAACATTTTCTTTTTATAAAATACACAATAGAAGACATGTTCGATAAACAATAGATAAAATATATGGATAACTTTAAGTAACAGTATAATATACAGCTTATTATTTCAAAGAATGCCTCAAAATATTACCCGAAAATATATAATGATGCTGGCTACTTTATATTACTTATTACTCAATATGTCTGGGTGAAAGTACAAACAAAAGCAATTCTAACTAATATTATAAATGCGAATGTGAGTTTGTTTGTAACGCTTTCTACGCCTTATCTTATCTTATCTTGTGTGTGGGGGCCAGTCTGTACTAACCGGCGACACTTCGACCCAGTGGGATCTTTTGTGTCAGCCCCAAGATTCATCCTTTAGCTATCTCCTTATGAATGTACTGCATTAGCTGCAGTGTACAATTCAGAGGGAGAAGCCTAAAGTCTTCAGGGTTTGGATATGCCAATCCCATCAGACCCATCCTAAGTCCAGCCAACGCGTCGCATTCACACAGTAGGTGCGATATGGACTCGTCCTGTTCACCACAGGCTCTGCAGATCGAGTCGTGTGTTAATCTCAATCTGCACAGGAAGTGTTTGGTGCCAAAATGGCCAGTGAACGCTCCTGTGAGCAGGCGCATTTGACTCTTGCTATACCCGCAGAACCTCCGGGTGAAGCCTGTGGCTCCATTTGCAATGAATTTCTTGGAGTGTTCCAGACCCCTAAGGGCCATCGACTCTAGTCTGTGTTTTTCATTGCCGTGAGCATTCAAAGCTGCCTTTACGGTGCTCTCAGAGAGTCCCACGAATGGTTCGGGGCCCACAAACAGTTGCTCCGAGCCCTTTCTGGCTAATTCATCAGCTTCCTCATTGCCCTGCACTCCTGCATGCCCTGGAACCCACACCAGTCTGACTGTGTTCTTCCTGCCTAGTTTGTTAAGGAGCTTAACACAGTTCAGGACCAATCTGGAGTCCACCCTACACGAGCCCAGAGCCTTGAGAGCAGCTTGACTGTCACTGAGAATATACACAGTCCTGTCAGTGACACCACTGTTGATATTCTCCTGAGCACAGGCAATTATAGCATAGGTTTCCGCTTAGAAGACCGTTGCATATTTGCCCATGCTTTGGCTCACCTTACAGTCGTTGGCATAGATACCAGCGCCCGATCTTGTTTCCATTTTGGAACCATCAGTGAACCAGTTGAGACAACCCTTGTCAGGGGATTGTAAACCTTGTCTCCATTCGTCCCTCGTGGGGACCTTTATCTTAAAATTCTTTTTGAATATGTGCTGGTTGCATTTTATCGCATCCCATGCTCATAATCCTTTTAAGATCTTTTGAGATCTCCAATTTTGTGTGTCGAGTTACCGGCATATTGACGCTCCACAGCCCATGCACAGATAGCCTATGTAGCGCCTTTATCGCCTCTGACTCGACAACAATGCGTAGCGGCATTAGATCCAGCAGGACCTCTAACGCTGCCGTTGGCGTGGTCGGAAACGCCCCTGTTATAGCCATGCAGGCCAATCGCTGCACCTTCGACAGCGCGTTCCTGCATGTAGCTAGTTTGGTTCTTGGCCACCAGACAATGCTTCCATACGTGAGTATGGGTCTTATCATCATCATGTATAGCCACTTGATGACCTTGGGCTTTAGCCCCCAGGTCTTCCCATAAGTAGATCGAATCATGCCAAAGACCCGCTGGGCCTTTACTATGACTTTGTCTACATGAGGTTTCCACGTTAGTTTGCTATCTAAGGTCATGCCTAGATATTTCACCTCCGTGGACCAATGTAACTGCGTACCATACATGGAGAGAGTTCCCAACTCCGTGAGATCCCTCTTCCTAGTAAACGGCACGACAGTAGTTTTCCCTGGGTTGATCGATAAATGATTGCTGCTGCACCATTTTTCGACCATAATCAGGGCCTTCTGCATAAGACTAGATACCGTACTCGGAAACTTTCCATTTACGAGTATCACCAAGTCATCCGCATATCCGACCGTTAAGTACGGACCTTTGTTGAGTTGTTCTAGGAGTGAATTGACTACCAAGCACCATAAGAGTGGTGAGAGTACTCCACCCTGAGGGCAGCCCTTGGTTGTCGTAGCATACATTTCATCTCCTAACAACTCAGACCTTATGATTCTACCCCTGAGCATACAATCGATCCACCTGCAAATGGTTGGCTCTATGCCGTGATTTGCCGATGCCACACTAATGGCATCAAAGGTGGTCCGATCGAAGGCTCCTTCAATATCCAGGAATGCAGCAATGCATACTTCCCGGTTATCTAATGCATGTTCTGCCTTATTTACCACAAAATATAGTGCCGTCTCAGTGGATTTTCCCGACTGGTAGGCACATTGTAGCCTGTGGAGGGGGAATTTCCATAACGCTCCCTCCCTGACATGTCTATCTACTAACTACTGCAGGGCTTTCAGGAAGAACGACTCAAGAATGATAGGTCTGTATGCCTTGGCTTCTTCGTAGTCTGCTTTGCCCGGTTTCGGTATGTAGATGACTTTAACACGCCTCCATATCTTTGGAATATATCCAAATGCTATGCAGGCTCTGTATAATCTGCACAAATGCGGAACCAAGAGTGCAGCTCCCTGCTGTAGGATGATGGGATAAACCATGTCTGGACCAGGTGACTTGAATGGTTGAAAACCATTTAGAGTCCAGCCGACCTTCCCTTCATCCACTACCTTCCTAGCAGTGTCCCAATCTGCTTTGGTTGTCCGACAGCTTCGTTCAACCAGGCTGATCGGATCCTCCTGCTCCTTTTTATTATCTTGCAGTCCGGAAAGTGTGTGTTTAGCGTAATTGCTAGGGTCTCCTTACCAGACTCTGTTCTGTTCGCCGCCCATTGCCATCCTTAATGGTTGTCAATGGGTGTGCTCTGACAGTCGATAAAGCTTTGGAGAGCCTCATTCCTTCAGGAATCGTACTGATGTTTTCACAGTGTGCTCTCCAAGCCTTCCGTTTGGCTTTCCGCACAGCTTTGTTATAGTTGGTCAAACAACGAGCGTAACCGCTGTAGTCCCTACTGGTCCTAGCATTGTTAAACGCTCGTCTGGCTTCTAGCCGCAGCTTGACCAACTCTGGCGTCCACCATGGTACCCTCTTGGGTCTAAGCTCTTAGACCTCTCTTTCCTCTCAGGGCAGTTACTTGTCCAGGCCGTGTTCACAGTCTGGACCAATTTGTCTGCTGTAAACTCGATGTCTAATATAGAATTGAGCTTACCCTTAGAATCCTCCAAATCTACTCTGAGGTCACTCCTAAAGGAGTTCCAGTCCGTATTTCTGGGATTCCTTCTACGTACTGTAGGAGCCGGAACCAGCGTCCTGTACTTAAAGCATATGTAATTATGATCTGACAAGGTGATTTCATCAGACACATGCCACTCGACGATCTTAGTGCTAGCCCTGTTAGAGGCTAACGTGATGTCAATTACCTCCGCCCGCCTACAGTCAGCGAACGTTGGCCTGTTTCCCTTATTTAGTATTTGTAAAGAGGTACTTACCACATACTCCAGTAGTTTTTCCCCTCTTACATTCACATCCGTGCTCCCCCAGACTGTGTGGTGCGCGTTGGCATCGCACCCCAGGATCATGTCCAGGTTCTCCCGGCTGCCATATTCAACAAGGTCCTTTATCTGTTTCGATACAGTTTCCTTGTCCGTATAGTCGAAGTATGCAGAGGTCAGGATTACAGTATCCCGCCCTCCGCTCCCTCGCACATCGATCTTAACTGTTGTAAGATCCCTAGAACAAAAATTGTATAAGGGCATTGCATTTATGCCATTTCTGACATAAACGCATGTCCTTATATCATTAGTGGAACAGTTGTGAAAAATTTCACCTCCCGTCCCACCCAAACCTCTAACCATTCCCCCTTTAACATAGGGTTCCTGGATCAGAGCAATATCAAATTCCTTCATCCGCAGGTGGCGGGCCAGAACGGCCATCGCCCCAATGCAGTGATGAAGGTTTATTTGTACGCACCTTAGTCCCGCCATTCGGTCTGCCTATATGGTGGCGTCTATAATGGCAGTCACTACTGGCCGCCCCCTTCGCTCCCTTCCTCCATCAGCACCTCTGCAGCCTCCGGCGACGACAGATCTAAATAATCTATTTGTCCGATTATTTCGTCGGTCTTCGGAGACGCACATGGCGATGATGTGAAGAGAACCGTACCTGGTTCAATCACCACCGGGTTTACAGGCTCCTCCCCGTCCCCCACCTGTGGTGCCGTCGCATCAGGGGCCTCCTCCCCCACACCGGCAACTGCTGACACCTTCTGCACGTTCACATCCTCGAGGATTTTGAACGTGCTCTTGTCCATGCCAGCATGAAAACAGAAGCCGCCTGCCTTTATTTCCGTAGCCGACACACTGTCCACTAGGACGATGCGCCTGATGTGCGTCTCCTCGACCTGCGTGCCCAGCACCTTCCACTCGCAGGTCCTCAGAGAGGGATTGAGGCGCTGCAGCATGTTCAGCACCCTGGAGGCATCTAGGCACCAGGTATTCCTGGTCTTCCAGGCCATCTTCACCAGTCTTGGAAGCTCCTTGGCGCTGATAACTCTCAGCTTCATGTTCCCAACGGTTTTGCCGTTGAGCCCGCGAAGCCACTCTGCAGCTCCTTCACCCTCACAAGTCACGTGCAGAGCTCCTCCAAGCATTGCACCGACACTAATGGCCGGCAGAGGATCCGGCGTGGCCTCTAGCTGGTCCCAAATGGCCACCCTTATGAGTTCCACCTGTTCTGCACCAAGCAGAACATCAGGGATGTTGTCGGCAACAATGGCCATTTTAACCCCCGTTAGCACCTCCCTGTAGGAGTCGCCTTGGGTCTTGGCTCGCTTGCCTACGCCTACCTGAGCGACAGCATCATCGCTCGCTTCCCTGACCCTTTTTGAAGAGCCTGCATCGGTTTCCAGTGCCAACTGCCGTTGCAGCTCACGCCGCTTGCGCTTGGCACACCCGCTGCGCCTCTTCCTGTCCCGGGTATGGCCTGCAGAGTGTGCAGCCGAGTTCGGCTCCCCCTTAGGGTGTGCCTCGCCCGACTGCTCCTTGCTAGCCTCCCCGATCCTGGAGGGCTGACACCCACTCCCCGAGGGTGTCGCGCTGGGATCCCCCTTCGGGTATTCCTTGCGTATCTGACCCCCTCTGTGGCTGCCACGCCCTCTACATTGGTAGCCCTTTCCAGGGTTACCCCCTCTCCATCCCTTAAAACTGCTCGTGTGAGCACCACTCTCCTGGCTCACGCTCGGACGGCCACTAGGGCCATCACGATCATGTAGCTTGGGTATGTAGGTGCTCGCACGTGCAGCTCCTACACTAACACTAACCTCTCCCCCTAAGGGTCCAGAGGTCCTATGTTGCTCGCCCTTATTGGTCAAGCCCTTGGTTGTTCTTGTGACAGAATCTATATTTGGTCTATCTAGTATTCACCTGCTGGCTCCCCACCCACCATGGAGCCCTCAACGTTGGGGGTGCCTTGTTCAGGCACCAGGGCTACCAGCTAGGTATAGCGCCCCCAAGTGAGCTGCCCCCGAGACGTACAGCACTAGTCGCTCCACCCCAAACCACTGAGATGGGAAAAGAGCACTGCCGGCTGGAGGCCTCTTCACCCAAGGACACTCGCCTGGCGGCCGCATGAGCGGACACCGCAGCCGATTGATTGCAGCTGGCTAGACTACAACCTCCCGTGTGAGAGGAAATCCAGACCAAAGGGGCGTGTTGCAGATCAGCAGCACCACTATCGCCACATCACCACTCAACCCCCAGGACTCCTTCATCCCTCCGTACGGGTCCCCGCGCACGGCACAAACACGCGGGAGGTCATTACTATCCATCGTCTGTCGTTCGACGATGGACCCGCGGGAACATGACCTCTCCATCCCAGGCAGTGATCGTCTGGTGGTTTTAGTTACGTCTATTTCAGAGGGAACTAGACCAATAACAGAGGGCAACCACGTGAAGGATTTCCCACCAGACTTGTCTTAGGGATCTACACGACTGTTGCGCTCTCCCCTAAGACCATTGCACCTTACTAGGTTTGCATCTATACTACACAAGCGGCCAATCCAGTGAAGCTAGAAAGCAGAAAAAGCAAGCTAGGCAATGCAACTATTAAAGCATAAACACAAACCCCCCCCTTCTACGCCTTAACTACTCGACCAATCATCTTGAAATTTCGCATAGACGTTGTCAGAGATCACAACCTACATTTACGCGAGCGAACCCGCGAAATCAAGTAATTGATAATTATCGACAAAGAACAAACAACAATTATATTTTTAGATATACGATTATGTATAAGCGATTTGGTGATCATTTTATTTGGACATTCTGTAGCATAAAATATTTATATGCATAATTTTAGCGGCTAAGTGTTTATAGCTGGTTTTGGTATTTATAGCTGTCACGTCTACTGTATAACTCCTTTTTTCCACGACGCGAGTAACATAGACATTGCGCGGGTTGGTCAGTAATCATCGATCCAACCGCGCAAGTGATCCCTCCGTAACCTGAGCTAGAAGCTTGCACGTACCTGTGTACGTCCAAGCTACTAGCACAGTACTATAATCACTGACATACGACGCAAGTAACTATCTACTTGCACCATGTACCACCGACTTAACACTGTGTGTTTTCTCTCGAATAAAACAAAAGAGCGATGAGGCAAATACTGGCTAACCGCTTGATTAGCCGGTATGTTCAAACTGTCAACGGCCTTTGTCGGTGCTTAAGTTAATGAATGACATTGCTTTATGTTTTTTCTAAACAATATTTGACTATGTAGGATTTACTATTGCAACACTCAATTAATTTTCTACTCAATCTTCACTTTACTATAATATTACGAAGTATATTACCAGTACACAACTGAATATTAGTATTCTACCCAAAGAATTAAATGTTCTAAATAATTTCAAAAGTATATTTGTTTTAGTATCAATATTGTCTTTACACCTCAATTCTTGAAATGCAGGAATAATTGAAAACCTACTGCGTCTGGCCTCCGGTGTGCTTCTGTAACTGAATAGGTTAAATGCTTCCTCGTAAATAATTTTCGAAATTAAATTCCTCGTAAATATAAAAATAGTAATATTTTATTTGGTTTGCGTTACTTTCCTTATTACGGTCTCGATTCATACAATTTTAAAGCCAATTCATTCCATTTTCAGTAAAGTAAAAATTTAATATAATAAAAATAAAATAAATCTCGTTCCAAAGCTAGAGCTAAGAAGTTGTTTAAAGAACTTACAGTAAATTTAAGTCCAGTTTCTTCGCGTAGCCGACGCGAGCTGGTTGATTAAAGCTTCTATCTCGGTATCTTGCAGTTAGTGCAGTCGTTCACTTACATATTTGATTGGCTGCAAAAAGATATACATATGAGTACAGTATAAATTAGGTTTTATCTGTAGGTACACAAAGAACAGTCCAGCGTAGCGGGCCGGTGTGTTTGACTTGGGAGTCTATTCTGTTTGCTCAGTCCGCGCAATCAGCGCTGCGACTTGTGTGAATAAAACTATCTGCGGCTTGCACACTAGCTCACCACTGCGCTCTAATCGATGCAAATATGTCAAGATGGCATAGTAGTGTTTTAGTCTCGTACATTTGGGCAGAGAAAACTCCTAAGTAATAATAATTAATGTATTAATAATATTTTAGTCCGTTCTTAAATGTGTAATAACTCCATGGTCTAGAGTTATTTTCCTGTATTAATATTTTTATTTTATTTGTGGTAGGCCTTGTATCGCAGGCGACAATTAACGAAATACACCAAGACTCAAAATCAATAATAAGCCGCGTGGGATTCGAGCACTTAACGCGGCAGTAGCGGCCAAGTGACCGCTTGCCTGCTTCGCCACCCCTGCAGGTATTTTGGTACTCAACATATGAGAAACACTGATAGAGCCTCTAGTCCATTAAATTTATCATGACCATCAGTCCATCCATTTTCCTGTTCATGTAGTGAGTGGAAGTAGCTCCAGAGGCATTTAATTGCCACATATATTGATAATTTTAACTATTTAGATGTATGTATTAGATACGTTAAAAACAACAACAAAATAATTTCATAAAATAAAGAACTCAGAATATTTATATTTTACTTATAAATCGCACCAATACATTGTGCCAGGTTTTTTTATTAAAATACATACGCACTACTCATGCCTATATGAAATATACAAAAGGGGTAGATAAAGTGTATTGTACCTACAATTCACTACATGTTTGTAACTCCCCTGCAAGAGGGAGCCAGCCTACTGGCCTAAATGAAAACCCAATGTCACTTTCCCCGGTTCAGAGATCAGCCATAATCGTAACCGTAAACTTATGCTACGGAACCAACGAGGTACTGTAATGAAGTTAATACTTACTTAATATTATATTAAATAAATATTTTCTCAAATACACAGAAATTTCATTTTAGATACAAGGAAAAGTTTATCCTTTTAGCAGATATTGAGCCTTTTATAAATTATATTCTTACTTCGCATGAGAGATGTTTACCAATGGATAGCTTAGTTGGTAAAGCGATAACACTTTCTATCGTAACCGCAGGTTGAAATCCTACTTCGTGGATTGACTTACCCCTAGTTTATAAATTAGATTCTTACCTAGTATTAGAAAGGCTCAAAAATATTCTTAATAAACCTTAATATCAGCACCCTATATAAACTGACTCACTGCTGGACACGGGTCTCTTTATGAGAAGCCTTAGGTCATGGTCTACCGCGTTGGCCCAGTGCAGGTTAGCAGACTTTACATATCTTCGAGAACATTATGTCGAACTGTTAGACATACAGGTTTCCTCACGATATTTTCCTTTGCCATTAAAGCGAGCGGCAATTAACTATTTTATTACATAACTTCGAAACTTCAGAAATGCGTGCCTAGGTATCGAAATCGTGACCTCAGCGAGGCAGTCCAACGGTCTCCTACTAGGCTATCGCTGCTGTATAATGAACTATAAACTCAAGTTATTTGAAACAATAACAAAAAAAATATCCAAATAAAGTGAGTGAAATCAATTAAAATTATATACGTTGCAGCGTGTATGGTTTTACAAGTTTAAAGAACAAGTCAACGTCTGCGTAAAACAAGTAATCACGTATCATATTCTATCCGTGCAGTAAGTTTCATCCTCTGCCCACTAATTTAACGCCAACTTTGTCCAACACACCTCATGAACTTCATATTTAAACTTGAACAACGGTTTCAGTATATATGTGTAGTGTATTTGGTACGAGAGATTCAGCAGTTTAGGTTACTGGGCACTAACTTTAAGTCGACTTCTGAGTTAGAACTTCAAAATAAATTGTGTAGTACTTAGATAATAAACAACCCTTTTTGCGACTAGACAAAATTTGTTATTTGGGTTGTTCCGGCGTCATCCGATGACATTTCATCCTACACTGTTTTTTTTCATAACTCATTCTATTTACGTTCCTTATTCAACCGACAGAAATTATTTCATTTTCAATTCTTTATTCATCCTGTAAGTATTCCTTAGCTCAACCGATTACGAAATTACCCAAAAGCTCTAAGGTTTGATTTGACGGTCTGAACAAAAAATACTGTTTTAGTAATCTATACTAATATTATAAAAAGGAAAAATTTGCAAAACCGATATACAATAGAAAACACCATTAGAAAACTTTATTATCACCGAATACCTAAAATTGGCAATATTTTTTTAAAGTACCTTTACTAACCTAACCTACTTTTACGAAGCCAAAGATAGTTTTGCTATCCACACTTTTTTCGAACGCATTTCGGTTGAAAAGAAACTTTATTAAAATAATGTTATCGGACCAATTAGGCATGCTAGTTTAGGATGAGTAAAGAAATATGATGAGATGGCATAGGATGAATACGGAACAACCCGTTATTTTATATGAAAGAGATGAATTGGTGTATAATAATATTCTCTGGTAAATCTACTGAAACTTTCCTAAAATTCTGTCATTAATAGGAGGCGGAACTTGTCCTCAGTAACGAAATACTAAATTTAATGACATGTAACGGAAGGAGAGTCGCAGTCCAAAGCTAATTGTAAATTTCTAGGAAACCTATTACTTCAAGAGTTTTATTTTTATAAGCAGTAGATTTGATTTTAGTTAATATAACTTATTTTAACATTTACTTATATTACATTGATTCCTGGAAGCAACTTTCATAGAGTATTGTAAATATTTTAACGGAGTTTCAGTACGCTAGAAAAGTTAATTTCTAAAAACATCAAGTTCTTGTTATTTTGCTTAGCTGGGTGGCTACTACAAACTGTCGTAAGACAAAATAAAATAAATACAATCTATCTATATTTATATAATATTCAATGTTTGAAAACCTAATTCATAACATAAAATTGTGCAGTAGGTTTCTTATATTTTAGATTCTCGCTGTGAAGGCATTTCAGAAAATTCATACGTTAATGAGCTAAAAAATGTTTTTCTTTACAACCATTCAAACAAGGATTACTTGAGTGTTTTGATTAAATCCATTTAGGTCATAATTATCATTTAGGCTTTCGCTAATCTCCTATTGATGATTAAATTATCAATTTCAAGTTTCACTCACGTTTGGTGAGTATAAACTGTAATAAACCTAAATTAGGTACCATTGTAAAAGAAAGAAATAAAATAATTCAAAAACTATTGTTGATTGAAATCTTGTCGATTGACACATGACCAGGGAAGGCAAATATAATATTGTTTTAATGCCCAAAATCATTAAATTGCGTATAAAAATATTGTAATGTAATAATCTATATATTTTCATTGAAACGATAGTTACGTTCGCTGGAACACACAATATGTATGAAAAAATATTTTATATTCAATCACACTCACGAAAGTAAAAAATAAATATAAAAAGCGTTCGTTATAAAATATGAATAAATATTTAGGCGAGTTGGTGAAAGTTAATTTGTCCCGATTCAACAAACATTGAGTCTTCATCAACTAGATTGCTAGCTGCAATACGTATTGCGAGGCAACCGGCTGCAAGCGCTCGAATAAATTATACTTGATTTTAATTCTTAATTCAAGCATTGGTAAAATGCAAAATGCTTTACTTAAACGTTCATTCTTGTTATCCTATTTGTATACTGAAGTCACTGTCGCGGAAGATGTCCTATTGTAATTTTTGTAACATAAATTTGTGTTAATTAAATACATGTCTACAATGCCTCCTGATCTAATCAGTAGGTTTGAATGAATTTTTGATACAAACGCGGCGAGAAAGGAATAAACTCATAGATGGCTCTAAAAACATTTATCAGGCAAGGATCGTGGATGGCTATAATAATTTTTATCATTACTTTTCGTTAACCTAATATGTCTCTTGAACACATATTGGAAGCACGTGTCGTCACGTATACCTAAAGTATATGACTGATGAGATTTCCCTACAAGTGGAAATAAAGGTACCAAATGACGCGAATTTTTCTGGTTGTCCATCGCTTTATGTTATAGTTGCTTCTCGTTGTATTTCGCTTGGGTTATCATAGCAACTCCAAGTCCTGTCAAGTCCTACACACGGATATCATCTATTCCATGGTACATCATCCTACATATTTTATATTAATAAAGCTTGCCACCGATATTGTAAAATAATCAAATATTGCAATAAGAGCCGAAAAGCGTCGACTGTAAAAATAATGAGATTATCAGGTCAAGTGGGATATCGCATAAACTGGCTTAATTTGCACATTGTAAAATATGTTTTCATTACCTTTTATACCGCGGTAATTGGCCGACTTATGAATAAATTGGCTAAACATTTATCATTCCTTCTACGTGTGTCTTATCACTGAAGATTGCAAAGCGCAAAAACATCGGATATTGCTTGAACAATTTAAGTATAACTGAATTAACGAAGTCCAGAATTACGTAACAAAAAACAGAGAATAATTGTATTCTGTAATATTTTCAAGTATCTTTGTGATCGTTGATCCCACACAAGAATTAGGCACACAGAATAACTAGACTAATGGCTTTTATACACGACGCGGCTGTCATACGCAAGTAACACTAATAAGTTTTTAAAACGATAACTACTGCATTATTAAAAATTTTCTCTAACAGGTATTTTTCTAACATATTATATTAGAAAAATACCTGGCCTTATCGGAGGCTTCTTAGCCTCCAATAGGGTCAGGCATTTTTACACGGAGAAATAGCTACAAAGTGAAAAGGCCTTACCTGTATAGGAGACTTTACAAACAATGGACACAAAGTACAACTAGACTCAGAACTAGAAAAGAAGAAGAGGAGAGCTAAGTAGGAAGAGATTACATAAATTGCCTTTAAAAGTATAAATATATAATATACGCGTGGGCTGCATATGCATGAGCATGCATATGTTGCCCACGCGAGTACCTTGCGCATGTAGCCCGCACACTAGCGACATCGTGTCTAACCATTATTTTTTTAATCAAGCTGTTATCATAATCTTTAGGAATCCTCGAAATTAAGAGCTCAGACACAGTGCTTTCTTCATGGCGCATGGTTTCCGGCTAATTGATGAATTAATATGTACTATGTTCAGATTAAAGAGAACTCCTCCAGGCTGTTTTAAAAAGCATGTACGCTTTATTTGTAACTCACTTAGCCTAAACCATGCGTGTACGACAACAACACTTTGAGTACAACATTTTCATGTGATTCAGCTTAATTATTTTTGCAATAATCTAATATATAAAATTCTCATGTCACGGGGTTCGAATTTGAACTCCTCCGAAACGGCTCGACCGATTTTTGTGATCCTTAGCGTGATTGTCGGCCAGGGTGGAGAATCGGCCAACATCTATTTTTCATCCCCCTAAATGTTAAGGGTAGTCCACCCCTAAATTTATTTTTTAATTTTTTAGGCAACATTTTTTGTTTTTATTTTTTTATGACACAGCATACAAAAATACATACAACCCTAAATTTTCACCCCTCTACGATCAACCCTTATATTTTATTTGTTAATTAAAAACTTTAATTTTTTTTGGTAAAATTTTTTTTTATTTTTTGGTGACACAATAAAAAATCTCATATTACTCTCAATTTTTCACCCCTCTACGATCAACCCCTATTTTTTATTTGTTAATTATAAACTTTAATTTTTTGGCAAAATTTTTTTTTAATTTTATGATGACTTAATATAAAAAAAAATTTCACCCCTCTACGATCAACTCCTAGTTTTTATTTGTTAATTATAAACTTTAATTTTTTGGCAAATTTTTTTTTTTATTTTTTGATGACTTACAATAATAAATCTCATATTACTTTCAATTTTTCACCCCTCTACGATCAACTCCTATTTTTTATTTGTTAATTATAAACTTTAATTTTTTGGCAATTTTTTTTTTTTTATTTTTTTGATGACTTACAATAAAAAATCTCATAATACTCTCAATTTTTCACCCCTCTACGATCAACCCCTATTTTTTATTTGTTAATTATAAACTTTAATTTTTCGCAAATTTTTTTTTTTAATTTTTTGATGACTTACAATAAAAAATCTCATAATCCTCTCAATTTTTCACCCCTTTACGATCAACCCCTATTTTTATTTGTTAATTCCTATCCAGATATTATAATTTCAAGTTCCTTTAATTATGATTTTTTTTTAAATTCAATATGATCTCCCGCCCTCACCGTTCGACTAAGTTATTATATACAAGCAGAGTACAACCCGAATTGATTGTAAAATTCTAAATTAACGCGAGCGAAGCCGCGGGCAAAAGCTAGTAAATATATATAAACTAAATGTGTCGCTGCATAAAGCGCATGACTTAGATTAAATAAGTAACATAACAAGCAGACTAAAGTGTGCTACAAACAATCTAGTCTGAGTTGTCTCCTATCCATCAAGTTAATATGTATGTAGTACAATTAACTTAATGGCGGCGATAAGATTTGTACTTGGAATACAGCAGCAACAAATCCTAACTTAATATTATAAATGCGAATGTGAGTTTGTTTGTTACGCTTTCACGCCTTAACTACTCAACCAACCACTATGAAATTTCCCATACTCGTTGTCAGTAGAACAAAAAGGACATAGGGTACGTTTCAACCAGAGGAAGGTCTTATTAATCTAACTATTATTTATTAATCTAACCGAAACTAACCTACATTTACGCGAGCAAAACCACAGGCAAAATCTAGTAAACGATAGAAATAAAAAAAATACACTTCTGAGTGGCTTTTTTCGAACCTGTAGTAAAGGCACTCTCGGAGTCCGTGATATTTAAGATTCTAGAAAATAATCCCAATAGTGTGAAGTGTGTAGCAAATGTAAACAAAAAAAGGTAGCAGTCGGTATAAAATAGGTGCCTTTTTTATACCAGTCGGTGGCCATTTTCAAATTTACATTTGTATTAAGAACTGAGATCACAGAAATAAATATATGCACTTACCTACGTTGTGATGAAATTGTGTCATATTTTAAACCTTTTTAAATGGTGTTTATATTTTATTTTAAAACTAATTGTATATGTTACAGTATGTAAAAATTAAGTTTAATTTACTTCTAAGATCTGAATTTCAAGCTTTATTTACATGTCTACTAAGCCAATTGATGCTGTGAGCCAAAATATTTCGCAAAGGCGCTATATCTACGTGTTATTATTTTCTAAAAGACATTTTTTAATAAGCACAATATATTTTTAGCTATAATGTACAATAATAGGCTTTCAGCATGTTGTGTGTTTCGATTTTAGTATGCAATAATTTTTTTGTTGTTATTCTTCTGACTTAACACTCTAATGAAAATGAGTTTGCAGCTGGTACGTATTACAATTTTCAGAGATGAAATAAAAAAATAATGTCTTTAGTACGGAGAGCTCTGTAAAATTTTACATCAATTTTGTAAAAAATTAATATATAGCCGTTTAAAGGTCGTACAGGCAGACAGACAAACGGTAGAACTAATAGAGCTTTATTGTGCGAAGAAGGCCTAGGTAGGCACCCTAATAATATATCGGCAATTACCTATTTTAAAATTGTTATACTAAATCAAACATTGACGAATTCTTAGAATAAATATTTGTATCAAATACATATGTTCGTTCTAAGGAAATATAAACTAAAAGCACACCAACAAAATATATGCTACGTTTACCAGAATCAAATAAAAATGTGTAGGTAAAATAAAACTGCTTGCCTCGCCACATAAACTTGTATTGCATAGTAGAAACCATGTATGTTTCAATACCCCACTGTTACAGACATATGATAGTGATCAAAAACCTCACTAAAATAATTAACCTTACTATTTCTCATACAAAGGTCATATAAATTAGAAATAAATAAAATTATTTTCATAAAAACTTCTATCTTCTATGTACAAAATAAGACCAAAAATAGAAATATATCGATAAAAATTATGTGACGCCACCTGAAGTATAAGCAACCAAACAAAAAAAGAATCATAAGAATCAATTCATAATTTACGGTGTAATCGCGTAACAAAAAAACATACAATCTAATTGAGAACCTCCTACTGTTTGAGGTCGATAATGAATTAATTTGACAGCCGTAAAAGTCGTTTTCAAAATGCCAATATTAGAAGGAGACTAAAATTACTTCAGTTTGTCGTAACAGAATTTACTCTAGTACCACATAGAGAATTTCATTAAAATTTAAGTGAACATATTGTATCTTAAATTAGGTCAGGGCTTTATAACATCCATTCATTTTTGTGTGCGGAAGTTACACGATATGGAACATAGTCCCAGTTGACATCTATAAGGCTGGCACAGATTAATAACATTCAGTGTACAACACTGAAGAAAAGCCAGGTACAGTTACGTTGACATATATTTTATGTTATATTTTCGTTACACAGCTGTCGTGCCTATTTTGTGAAAAGTGCGTCTTCTCATTCGTTCCGTTTTATATTTTTGATTGATTGCGTCTTTATGTCGGATTAGTTACAGCGCTCGTAAGCGTAAATAATTAAATAAATAATGTTGACACTTTTTAAAACGCAATTTGAAAAGTTTAATATGAAAGTTTTGAGCAGGGAGATAATGGGTGTACAGAAATTATACAGAATTTTGTTTCAGCTAGAATAATATCGTGAAAATTTACTACACACAAGAACTCTTTACTTGATGAACTTTATTATGATACTTTTAGCATGTCGTAATAAAAGATAGTTTCAGCACTATGGACTGTGGCACTGTGGTGAGGGACTTCACAAACATTGAAGTAATGACCGTATGGTCCTTATGCTTAGTAGCGTAGATAGCAAGCCGTCGCCGCGTCGCTTTGCCACTGACATCGCACCAACAAGTGTTCGAATTCTACGCAGGACACTTGTCAAAATTCCATAAATCCTTACTAATATTATAAATTCGAAAGTAACTCTGTCTGTCTGTCTGTCTGTTAGGTTTTCACGGTTAAACCACTCAACCGATTTAGATGAAATTTGGTACATATATAGTTTAAAACCTCGGGAAGGACATAGGCTACTTTTTATTGATGTAGGTACCACGCGGGCGGAGCCGCGCGCAAAAGCTAGTAATTATATAAAGCGGAAGTTGACTTTTAAAATAAATAAATAGATGACGGATTCAAACAAAAAAAAATTAAGTAACTACTTATTTAAAAAAATCAAAGTCCCGGGTAGCGCCATAGTTATATCACGAATAAATTACACGACAGATAGAAGAAAAAATAAAATACATTTTTCGTACGAGATATCTCTTCAACAATCAAGCAAAATCATTTTGATTTGAGTACATGTTACCGCGCTATCAAGCCCAACGGACATTACATAAAAGTGATTGATTTTGAGAACACGGCAATGAGACACCGAAGGATTGGGTCTGACTGCTGTAATGATTGCCCATTTCGGTGTCGTTAAGAGAAACGTCTCTACACATACGTGGACATGGTTACGTATTCACACACACATAGGCCTGTTTGAATACATACACTGGTACGCCAGGTATGTGTGCACGCACTTTTGTTACAAAAGTTGAGCGTTTTCGTTCAACTAGGACGTATTTGATGCCGAATAATCTATGAGACGTCTGCTCTTGACGTACTCGTTAACTGAATAGATCATTCATTACTGAGTAGAAATCTGTTAAATACCTACCTACAAGAAAGGTGTTGGGTATTGAATTTCTAAGAATAGATTTACATGTTGTTAACCCTAATCAGCGAGTCTAATCGTTGGTGAAGTACGCATTATATCTAACGGGTTATATTTATTTATTTATTTGCATCAACTGCTCACTGCACTTACAGTTACCCAACGCGTGCAGTGAGCCATAATACATACACAACATATTATTTATAACTTAAAAATAGTGAACAGTATTTAACAAATTTATTATTATTATTCTCTTTATTACTTATTTTCTCTAATAATTACATTTTTAAATATAAATATAAAAATTATATATATTTAAAAATATAAAAACTGAAATGACCCACCGATATCGGGTGCAGGGACCAAGCTATCGGTGGTTAGGGCTCCAGAGAAAGGAACCTCCACACTATGCGCGCCGTGTCGAGCAATACTGCCTTCTGAATCGAGGACTTGACCCAGCTATTCAACGCGAGCCTCTTAAGATGGTGGTCGAGGCTTTTGGCAATTAACCCGTTTACCGAAACGACTATCGGTACAATGATCGCCGAGCCTACATCCCACATGTCGACAACCTCGCGAGCCAAGTCCAGATATTATTATTATTATTATTATGTTTTTTTAATATTGTTGTTATGTGAACCGTTGTTGTAACATGTTTTTAAACGATAGGCGGCTAACGTGCACATAGCATCTGCGCTGCGATAACAAAAAGCAGAAACAAGAAAAAAAATTTTTTTACGAAAGCTGTTAACGTCTCACTTGCTTAATCATAACTAATATTATAAAAGCAAATGTGTACTCGACCAAACATCATGAAATAACGCAAACACGTTGACAGGGGTACAGAAAAGGACATAGGATACCTTTCATCCTGACAAAACACTGTTACTAACTTAACCTACATTTACTCGAGCGAAGCCGCGGGCAAAAGCTAATTGGTAATAAAATAATATTCAGTACGTCGATATAGAATTTATCATCTCAATATGAATATCTATTGTAGATTAAAACCGTAAGGACATACGAAATAAATTGAGTAATAATAAATATTGGTTATCTATCAAGAAACAGTAAAACATTCACTTATAATAACTACTATTATGGATGTTAACACGATATTAACACAAAAAACAAAAGCTATAAGAGATACAAATATATTTTGATTGATTGAAAATGCGAAGTAGGTATCTATCCCTCGGATAATCTCTTAATCGCCTCGTACGACGCCCCGGGGAGTAGCGGTGAGGCTGTTACGTACCCGGAAACCACACAGACATTATCTGAATATAAGCAACATTTAACTCTCCACAAGTTTTGATTTCCACCTGCGGAACACAATTATCATCTGACATATTATGGCTATAGGTGTCTCTGTGTAGCACCGACAACGTCCGTTTTACATTTTATAGAGTGCTTTCGTTTGCGGATATTTCTGTACTATGAGTTTATCTATAAGCCCATTCACAGATGTCCAATGAGACAAGCTTATAAAAGCTACGCTACGTGAAGCTATCAGCTTATTATATTGGTAATATATACCATATTTTTTTAATGAGCACTTAATGTCAGAAAGTCAGTGTTGCGTGTTTTTGGGTTCAAAGTTGAAAGGGATGCATAGCCGATACTTATTGTCTGATACTTCAATAATCTCACCGCTACTGTGTAACTAATGGAATAATACATATTTTATGTATATAAAATATACTTAATTTATGTTAGAAGGCAGCCGGAACCCTATATAGTTGAACACGTAGACATAGCATATAAAAGTTGCATAAATTACCTAATTATAAGTTTAAGGCTCATTTGCTCAAATGGCACATTCAAGAACGTTTTTATTCTGTGTTTTATTCTGTGTATTTAAATTGTAAACAAACAGATAGATTTAATATTAATAAGTTAAGAAAGTGAAGTACCTAATTGTGAACTGTATTTGCGTGCCATGGGGCTTTGATGGCAAATATGTTGTTCTAATCTTATGTAACACCATCTGTATAAACCACATTTTAGCAAATAAACGACTTGATTTTGATTTTTTGAAAGATTGATGAACGGAATTTATAACAAAGCAATTTTACAATTTTATGTCGGTCATGACTGCTTACATTACAACGATAAGTCCACTGATTGGTTGCTACTTTCCAATGAAATGTTAGACGTCAATTTCGCAATGTTGTTCTGTTATTTCTCACGCTCGCCATACTCCCCTTAAACGTCTCACACTACCCCCACGGGAAGAACTTACGGAAAACTATCCCAACATACGCACGTAAATATCAAACTAACAAACGGTTTTCCGCAAGACGTCAGTCTTATTAGTAGTATACTTATATATTGTGCGTAAAGTAAGAATGATGGGATACTGTGTCCAACGGAAGTTGAATATGAGGAATCGCATTTTTTATCCAGTGAATATATAATGCGGGCGTGCCGCTTCGGGCCGTTTTCCGTAAAAATACATTTCACCCTTTCTCACAGCCACAGCGAGCGCTACTATTCTCATTCAATGTGTGCACTTCAGTTTCAAGGCGTACTTTCACGTTTCAAATGTTCTTTTTGACGTTAACTCATTTAATATTTATACTCTAAGTATATTTACCTTTAAATATTATTAGAATTTTGCAGTATAAGATGCGAGTAGAGTAGATGAAATATATATATAAGCTTTATTTATTTTAGCCACTCAAGAAAAGAAGACCACTGGAAATCCACTGAGCTTCAGACTCAGTATTTTATTTTTCTTTATTCTTACATCAGGCGATCCACATGAACGCACGTAATCATGTTCCCATCGTCATTTGAACAACGACAAATAAAATGTCAAAGCTCATTACGCCACCAAGTGGCGGTCCACTCGAAACCATTACTTGGCTTAATAGCTCATAATTATAATGGGCGGCAAAGCTCAAATTGCGCACGATTGTTCGCCAATAAATTCGGATCCCTCGTACCTTTTTAGAAAGTAAATGACGTTTAACAAACCGTTTAGACACTATCATTTAAAATACAGAATTACAATAACAAGCCGTGCTAAAGGGACGCCGCGAAAACGCCCGCCCATACTCATTGACACTCATTGTATATCAATCGTTAAAGAGCGGTCATAAGGTCTAAAATTGCGATGCGCCCGCAATGATCGAGAGCGCTTAGAAATTGTTAAAATCTTAAAATATTATTTAAGAATGATTGGTTTTAGTTATGGAAATAATGAGGTAGCAAATTACTAATAGATATTGATGTTACGAATATATTTGAGTAATTTCCATAATGATAGTGTAACTTCCTTGTAATTTCAAAAATAGTAATTTTTGAGAGATGTCTTCGAAAATAATTATGATCAAGTCAAAATCACAATATCGTGTTTTTGAGCTAGGAAATTCTAGTTAAAGACATCAGTTTACCTATATCAAAATTCTAGATTAATTGGTCTTCTCATAGTCCTATACTATTCGATGAAAGTTAGTGCATTTTTTCAGTGTATCCTCTTAATAAGTAACTCATCAACGGCGGTTCCATTTAAATATATCACAAAGCAGTAAAGAATGTTTAATTTTGAATGCGTTAATGTATTAAATATCATTATGGTTGTATGTGGAACATCGATGCGTGCTTCAATAGTGGTCTGACACGAACCTAGTCTCAAGTGTATTGCATACTTACGTACTCGTACATCATAGCCTAATTAAGTATATTGAATTTCAGGATGTACAAAAGCATTATTGTAATAAGACCAAAGTATTATTGTAAAATTTTAAACAATTTTATATTTGTCCTCTAAATATCCCATGGGCGGCATTCGGTTTGTTAAAGAGCACCCCGGCGGCTTGCTCAATTCTGAAATAGCATACAATATTGTCCACTTGGCGACTGGGTTACCCATGTGACTCGTTGAAATCGGCTCAGCAGACTTCTCTGGTTGTGACAAATCCCCTGACAGCCGCTCTCAGTTTTACAATATTAGTTAGAAAAAAGTTACATTTACGATTATTATTCTGCGGCTGTTAAATTTATCGTTCTTTCATCCAAGCCCTTGTCAAATAACGAGTGAGTGTTTTATGATTATAGTACTTCCTACAAAATTACGAGGCCACAGATATAATGACTTTTAAAATTACTTTATAGATAAAAAGGCAGTATGCTGAAAATGCCAATAAAATTGAAAATGTACATTTTATCCCTTGTTTATCCAAATGTCCACACACGAATGCCGATCGTTCATGCCGTAAAGGTACTGAAAATACAGTTGATGTGCTTTTATAAACAAATTGCGTTTGTATATGCTGTAAATAAATTCGACATAAATTCAGCGTCATAACCTCAGTAACTGTATAAGCGCAAGGATGATTTCTTATTATCCCGCGTTTGGTTTCAAACAGGTCAGTTAATAATAATATAATATCAGCCCTGTATTACACGGCCCCGCTGCTGGGCACGGGCCTCTTCAGTATGAGAAGGTTTAGGCCATAGTCCACTACACCGGCTCAGTGCACGTACACTATACATATCATGGATTGCATTATAAAGCACTCAGACATACAGGTTTCCTCATGATATTTTCCTTCATCGTTAAAGCAAGCGATTTCTATTAATTACGATAGCTATTTACTACACAAATAACTTAAAAAAATCAGAGATGCGTGCCTTGGGATTGAACTCGAGAACTCTGCATGGCAGACCAATAGTCTCCCACAAGGCTATCGCTGCTTATCAGGTCAGGTAGATAATTATTAATTGCTGCACGAAATATTGCTTGCATAAGTAAACAAATTAGAGAATTGGTATACAACTGTGCCTTACTCTCAAGTTATATTCAGACAGGGAACGTGTTATCGTAGATCTATAGTATTTCGGCAGATGCTAAGATGGAAATAGTAAAAATATTTGTATTGCATAAGCAATGGCTGTGTCATGAATCAGCCGCGCCTGGTAGACACAATGTGTACGTGACCAGACGCAAATAGCGTAGATCGGTGGACGCTCCGCAAAATGGGACATACGAATACATACCCCATTAATATATAACGAAGACCGTCCGTCTTTTTTCTCTGCTTAGTTGATTTTAAATATGACCTCAGTACTTTTACATAATCGTGATGACGTATGCCTAAAATAGTAAACTCAATTGTTATTACCGTAATTATTATATAAAAAATTCTTTTTAATGTCCTCTTTTGTACCCATGACAACGTGTACGCAAAGTTTCATGAAAATCGGTTGATTAGTTAATCCGAGAAACCGATTCGAATATCAAACATAAGTTATTATAACATGCTGCTATGTCTGTTTAGAATAGTTAACAATAGTCTCTTCCATAAGGGAGGTTCTATTGTAAACAAGCGACGAGTCGCCATAATAGGCTTATTACGGTTCCATTTAATAATCAGTTGAATCCTACAAATACATATATGTATAGATTCACGACTATATATCCCTAGTGAGGTAAGCAAATATGTACAACACTACACCACATTTAGATAGTTATCTTTTGATCTTACGCTTGGCTTCATAATAAAGTAGCTCGTGATAGAAATGTTGTGCAGGTCTCATAGATCGATTTATTTAGTTAAGCAACGACGAACGCGTCGAGTCCCTGAATGGGTAACCGCTGCTTATTTATTTAAACGCTCGGTGCCTATGAGAGCACCGTAAACCTTCAGCCCCGGTTCTACTGCGATCATTACAGCTGTTCCGTACACTACTACAAGTAAAAAATTCTAACAGATCTTACCTAGAATTTATAGAGCTTACTTTGGCTAGCACACTTGTTTTATGATTGCATAAACTCAGCAATTTGTTTGGTATATTACATTATCAAAATATGGGTATATTTTGGTATCAAATAAAATATTGAAATGAAATTATTGACCTGCATCTTTTTACATATTTACCGTCAGGTGTTGAGGCGTCGTTAATGTTGCTCACTTACATAAAAAGATAGAAAACTGCTTGACCCGCCGCGATAGAATGTTCTCTCTGTTGCTTAAATTTTTGGACAAGCTCCAGTTCGTTTTATTTAAGTAACTCTCGACGCGATCGCGATTCGACTTTTAATTTACGTCGAAGTTGATTTGAGGTTATGTAGACAACAGGCATCTCTTTTGACAGAAACCAATGTTTAAGGTTTAAGTAACGAAACGAAATCACACCTTTTGTCGGCAATTATAAACCAAAGAACTAATAACCGTCCTATAAAATAAGAATACAGTAAAATCTGTTTTTATCGTAACTTATAGTCAAAATCCAATGTAAATACTACTTAACATGGATAACCTAGAACTACAAGAAAATATTGAACAAACACTTAGTATAAAATGTCACTCATTTGATGAATTAGAACTCTCCAAGGACCTCTTGACTAATAAATTACAACTTTAAGATTCTGACTTTAAATATTCGAAGTACTACAACAGTTTGTACAACAAAACTTTGATAGCTTGCTAGTAGTCATAAAGCGTAGAAATATAGATTTTGATGTAATAGTTCTAACTCTACAATCTGACAGTGTGGAATTCCTTCTACCCGTCTAGGGTATAAGGAATTCCACACGACAAAATACCTCAATAGATCAGGAGGTGTAATAATATATGTGAGGGACCACCATATATCAACTGCAATAGAGCTTGAAATTGCTGACTCAAATTGTATAATAGTTAATATAAATAAGACTTTCAATATTTTTGGTATATATCGATTCCCTTCGTTCAGTAGATTAAACAATTTCCTAGAAACATTAGGCAAAACTTTACAAGAAATACATAAAAAGTACAACAGTCATAACAGGCGAACTTAATACTGTTCTTTTTTCTGAGAATCCCAGTGAAAACAACGCAGATTATCAGTGTTTAATGGCACAATATGGTTTGTTGCCAGCTATTACTAAAACAACCCGCGGAAATAAATGTCTCGATCATGCGTTTTTTAGAAATAATGGACCTATACTGGATATCGTAGCAAAATGCACTCTGTCAGACCCTGATGCAGTTATGGTTGGACTAAATACATTATAAGAAAAAGTCAATTTAAAAAAATCATTTAAAAATTTATTTCGACGCTCTTAAATTAGATCTGGAACATACAGACTGGTCTCCGGTAAATAGCAGCAATGATGTTAATGAGGCATTAAGCGTTTTTTGAGAACATAGTTAGTTCGGCTATAGCAAAAAACACACAGACAATTAGTAACCATAAAAAAAAACATAATTAAACCCTGGATTACCCTTTCCCCCCCCCCCCCCCTCCCGGTATCATACGCTGCACGCGTTTTCGAGACAAACTTCACGCGCAAGTTATACTTAATCCCTACAACGAGATACTGATGGTATCATACTCAAGATATTGAAACTAAAAAAAATGGGTCTAAAGATACTCCTGATAACTACAGACCCATATCCCTACTTCGTATATTCTCCAAATACTTGAAAACTTATTAAAAAACGTGTTGTTAGTTATTTAGAAACTATTTATAGACATTACAAAAGCCTTTGATACCGTATCTGTGCGAATACTTTATGAATTTTGAATAAGTTAGAATCATTCGGCATCAGAGGAACTGCAATACTATGATTCTGTAGTTACCTAAGTAACACAAGACAATGTATTAAAGTAGGAATCAAGTTAGTGATGAGCAGGATATCTGTTTCGGCGTACCACAAAGTAGCATCATCGGCCCTACACTATTTATAATTTACATAGATGGAATACTCGGTATAGATATCCCTAACGCTGATCTCATTTGCTATGCTGAACATCACGAAAACTAATTACATAGCATTTCGAAAAACACGTGCATCTGGTATACCAGAATGGAACATCAAACTTCATGCAGACTCACGTCCTATTTCGACAGTATTAACTCCCGATGCCAATGTAGCAACATAGTTCAAGTTGACCAACTGCAATATCTAAGAGTCATTATAGACCAACACCTCTCATTTAAAATTCAAATTAGTTTACATAGCTCTTTGTCAATCTCTATTAGGATATTGCGTTTTAGTATGGGGTGGATTAGCCCAAACGTTCATGATAGAGCTTGAAAGAGTGCAACGTGCTGTCTTAAAAGTAATGTTAGACAAACCTTTCCGTTTCCCAACTGACAGACTATATAAAGAAGCAGCTGTTTTAGGAGTAAGAAAAATCTTCATATCTAAGGTTTTTACAAAAATGTACGTTAAAGCCACAAGTGAAAGCAACATAAGAGAGCAGCAGAACAAACGTAAATTAAAAATTCCTACTATTGCCGTAAACTCCACTTTTGCTCAACGATTACCCTCATTCTTACAAACACATATATTTAACAAAGTAAGTGCATTACTTAACATTCAAAATATCAGTAAAACAGAAACGAATAATAAGGTCAGATGTTGGCTCTTAAAAATATAATATTGTGACGCAGAAAACATTTTAAAATTATTAAATTGTTAAATAATACATAAGAAGGCAAAATTAAACAAACACACACACATAATAATATACACAGACACACACATACTCACACGCAAATATGTACAATACACGACCATATATGTACTTTTTACTTATTTTAAATTTTTATACTATTTTTTTATTTTATTAAAATTCTATTGTCATTTAATTAATTATTATAATATAAGTTATAAACAACCTGCATAATTTTGTAATGGTACACAAGGCACAGGCTCAGTCTAGTTTGGGACCAACGGAACGTCATGTATTAGCTATGTATATTATGGAAATAAAAAAATATTATTATTATTAATAATTAGTTGACTTTTAGGAATATTTCATACGTTATGGTTTGTATAAAAGTATGCTTGTGATATTTGTTTTACGTAACTGCTTTTATTAACTTTAAACCGCATTTCGTTCGTTCGTTTATCATAAAATCATTTCGTCACAATGGCATGTGAAAAATTTGAGCTCTATGACTTAGGTGAAATTGATTTAAAATTGAATTGCAAGATTAATATGCCAACCAACAAACATGGCGAAAGGCGGTTTTAAAATAAATACAACTTCTGTCTCTCGATATCAAGGATTCAAATATACATACGTCCATAATCTTGAATTCCTAATATTTTTGATGCATTTATCGTTTTTAAATCCCTGTGCAATGGCATGCAACAAGTAATATGCTATTCCTGTACTTTAAAATATATTCTTCCTAGCTTTGGATAAATAAATAGTAAAACTAAAATACTTCACGATTTAACAAAATCTTTTATCGCTCTATTGGACACGGGAGACTTTAATCTATCGACTAATATGCTTTCTGCGCCAGTTCCTATTTAGAGACCCATTACTGAGGTTTAAAAAGCCTCTAACTTTTTATTTTAGTGTGATTTTAAATACTCATGTTATTACTTCTATTTGCATGAGCAATAGAGCAAAATACCTCAACTCACATAAAATCACATGCACCAGGTCAATCAACGTTGCCCTTATTTCTAATTAAATCCCCGGCCAATATATAACATTGGGTGAATAAAATCGTTGCTAGTTAACAGTGTTTCATGGATCGTAATATACTTTGATATAAATAAAGTAGTATAACGGTACATTTATTATACATTTCTAAGAAATATAAAATCGCGTAATTGTGAGGATGACCTAATAAAAATGCTGGAGCCTTATTAAGCATTATTCAAACACATTTATATTTCGCTTTACCGTTGCTTGATACTTATTATTTTATTTATATTTATAAACCATTCACTGAATGAGATTCACCATTAAATTTTAGTAGCAGATTTTGTTTTTGAAATCTTTTGAATGCATAAGATAGTAAAATAAAAATTCACATTTGGAAAAAGTCGAGCCACGACACTTGCACATAACATTATTTTAAGTATTTTATTTGTAGAAAGTCACCCAAGTGCCATCCACACTTACATTTTCTAGAATAATATTCAGTCCTCTTTTGTTGGCACACCAAATTATTTTTATATGCGATATTTGATTATATAATGCATTAGACATTTTGGTGTAGTTAGTCACAATGTTTATGCGAAAATAACGTTACACATACAGCGGGTAACAATAAGGTGAGGTCATATTTTATGGACCCTCTGGTTAACGTAAAACTCTCAAACCTTTATTAATCTTGAATAAAAATTCTGCCTCAAACATTATTAAGGGCAGTACAAAAGAATATCAAATAAATGTGGACAAAATATATCCCATCTAAGTATTTTAAACCTAACTAATATTATAAATGCGAATATGAGTTTGTTTGTTTGCTTTTTTACGCCTTGGCTATTCGACCGATCATCATGCAATTTCGGATATACGTCGTAATGGGCACAGAAAAGGCCATAGGATTCCTAGGTAGGGCCATAGAGACCATAGATCTTCCATCCATAAAAAGTACTGTTTCCAAGGAATAGCTGGTATGTAATGATCTTTCTTCACACAATTATTTATTTTTGTACTAACATCAACATCTGTTTAATATCTCAGTGAAAGTAGCTAAAGAAACTGACAGTCACAGGCTTTTTACTAGAAAATGCCTTAGAAATAATGCTGAAGTAAAAACTGTATATTTCCTGAAATTATCTTTTCAATATACTTTGTGGACGTTGCCGCGGGCGGCATATAGTAATTACAAGACAACGGAACCCAATTCCGTTATTATTGTAAGATGAAATACCTTTCATTTCTCATTGTTATACCTACATTTCTTAATAGCTTACATATGTAGTTACAAGTACCGGACATAAAAACCATATACGACCAAGACCCTTACTATTTATTACCCACTATGGACAACCGCCTGTGTACTATGAGGTACATAACGATATCTTAATTAATACATCACATAGTACAAAGTCAAAGTTAAAGTCAAAAATCATTTATTCATTTAGGTCACAAAGTAACACTTATGAACGTCAAAGTATATAGGTTAGTGAGTTTACTAAGTTACTGAAGCTACATTTAGGTTAGTTGCTAGGTTCAGGCAAAGGGTTACATCGGCGGCATTTCACTTTTTATATTATAAAAATAACTGTTTTATGTTATTACTGAAAATGTTAACTGAATTTTGCCGATTATCGATGTTATTATTCGTAAATTCTACATTTAGTATGCTGGTATTAAATGTAGAATAATTATACTTATTTAGAAATTGTACATTATCAATATATTTATTACCTATACAACCGACGAAAGAATGGATTCCTTAATAACTTATTTTAAGTTCTGTTGAAGAGCTCAGATTACAAATGTAAGCTTAAGGTATTAGGCATGTCGTTAAGAAACCTTCCTCTCTTTATCTATAGTTATTATAAAAGTTGCTTATTAATGCTAATTCGTGAAAAGATCAGTTCTCATTTGGGCCACAAGTGGTATTTAAAAGTCTCTTAGAAGTACCATCTATTCACAATAATCTGAACAGTTAAAACAATGAAATTGGACTAAGAAAATAAATTTCACTGCCTGACCGATTTATACATACATTTGTATGTATTTATCAGTGAAATATTAATATAAATAAATCGAATTATCTAATCTGCATTTGTTTAAAATAACAATATTTACAATAAGGACGATTGTTTATTTCTTTAAACAATCATCTTTATGATTGAATATTTATAAATTTCTCTAATAGTAAATACTTATTTCTCAAAAGGCATAACCTCAAAAGTCTCGTGGAATGCGCAGTTAAAAATGTGGCTGTCATAATTATGATATACTCGTAGAATAACGACTACTGCTTATAGGAAGCGCTTCTGATTTGTATCTTATATTAAAACGTCGTCAAGTGGAATAGAGTACTCTTGTCAAGTCTTGTCCCGTGGACTCTCGCCAAAGCTTTACGCTTTGATAGTGTCCCCGTGTGATGAGTCAATTTGAAGTGGTAAATCCAAGAAAACTGTTCAAGTAGAGCTACCTTCGGCTCCTGTTTTATTAATGATAATATATTATATAGATTTTGCACGCGGCTTCGCTCGTGTAATGGTAGGCTAGGTTAGATATGTAACAGTACTTTTTTAAATAAAATATATTATCACCGAGTAACAAAGGCTACTCGGTGATAATATAGTTTTCTAAACATGAAAGAATTTTTTAAATCGGTTAAGTATTTTTTTAGTTAAATCCTTACAAACAAACAAAAATCAAATCTTTCCTCTTTATAATATTCTCGCGTAAATGTAGGTTAGGTTACTAATAGTACTTATTCTGGTTGGAAGGTATAATATATCCTTTTCTGTTCCTGCAGTCCTGCAACATGAATGCGAATTTCATTATGATCGCTCGAGTATTTAAAGCGTGAAAGCGTAACAAACCAACAAACTCACAAACGCATTTATAATATTAGTTAGGTTACCAGCTCAGTAGACTCTATATTACATAGTTATACTTAGTGCGTTCAATGCTGATCGTGTAGTTAAGAGATGTAAATATGTTTCCAAAAAGTTTTACATCACCATTCCGTATTTACAACTTGTTAGGAAGAACAGTCTTACAGGGATAGTATATCACTGTAAGACTGTATAGTAGCAGAACCAGCTAAACGGTTGCATTGATGATTGATAACGCTTTTGTTTATTATTAGTCTCAGTAATTTAGGCAACTATATTGGAATCCAATCTTTGTCAGCGCTGTCACTAAATAAACAGCGCCTAACTCCTTTAATCATTTATCAATCAGGAACACCGCATCATCCAGGAGACAATTGAATGGTCAGGAATTACCATCCCTCTTTAAATTTTACCGTCCTCAGCTGTGTTGCTCCACACCAGCTAAAGTAAACGGTAAACACTTAATAACTTAGGGTCTTATAGGAAATGTAATTTAGATTATTCTGAAGATCTCAAGTGTTCGCCTCGCCACTGCCGCCGCGTCAAGTGTTATGGGTTCGATCCCCACACGGGACAAAAAAATTGTGTGACTCACTAATTTTTCTGAATGTTCTTTGTGTCCTTTGTCTGAATGTTTGTAAAGTCCCCCGCGACACAGGAATTATTCCTAGTGCAGGAGTTGTCTATCCAAAGAAAGACAAAAAAAGAAAGACGAATCTTGAAGTGGTAGTTGGGCGGACTCACTAATCTCTGAGAATAAATAACTTAAAGTTTTATAGCATCGGTTCGTAATTGAGATCACAAGCTTTTTCATAATAATATTTTGTGGCTCTGTCCCAACCAACACTTCAAATTAAAACTAGTTAGCCATCGGTAAGCAGTTTACTAAAAGCCCTCTTAATAAATTACCTGCCGATGGCTAACTAAAAATAATTATATTTCGCACCTACTCACCGTGCATAACAACAAAAATTTTATAAGGAAACTGAGAATAAATATGTATAATACTAGTTTGAGGTAACTGCTTTACCACCAAAGTGCAGTCTATCATAAAGAATCATAACTGTTCATCACCAAAATTGGGTGGTGAGGCCCAAATACACCAGAAAATACTCTTGGGCTCAGAGGCATATTTATGTTATATGTACGCACTTACGGAATTATATGACTATAATAACAGTAACAGTTATAATATACTACGCCGCATGAACCCAAACTGCACACATAGAAAATACGTCAGAACGAGGAAAACTTTAATAACAATCAAGGCGGAGTTTCCTCGCATTGTGTTCATAAAGACTGCATCAACACACAAGATATTTGCATCAAAAACAGATACAATCCGTGTAGGGACGTCTCAGAATATAGGTCGAGTATACCGCGCCTTAGCTACTTGTACTACACCGACCTAGCAAAAAATGTACTAGATACTCTCGGAACTCAATTGCCGTGTTGACATTCATGAAATGGATTTTATGTTAAATATTTTTTACCTTATTATGATTATTTCTATTGTAGTCTACCAGTCATGATTATATTTATCAAGGTCTTGATAACACAAGTCGCATTAGATGTTGAATGTTTAAGAAGTTACTACAGTGTCGTTCGTCTGCTATAATGTAACAAATGTGTCCATACATTACGCGTAAAAAGAAACAGTAGCAGACAATCTAATTTCGTAGCTGAATTATTAAAACTGTGTGTTGAAAATAGGCCTTAATCATTGTAACTAAGTGTGAAACAAAGAGACACAAATGGAAAAACGTGAGGTGAGAAAAAAGAAAAGATATACTGAGAATGTAAATAAATTAAGATCGAAGCGCCCTTATGGCACGCATAATTTATTCTCTCGTTCTCACGATACACACAGGTGAAAATTTCATCTCAAATACATGTTTAAGAGGCCAATAAAATCAATGGCAATATTTATATAGCTAAACATATACTAGCACTAACTCTATAAACATTCCCGAGGAAAAAGGTTTACTCTCTGGAAGAGACATACCCCTTATGACTCTCTTGGGTATCGTCTCAGATGTGTAGCCACCTGTTATTTTTTTTTTTCATTTTACTTCTTTTTTATTGTCGCTGCGTCCAATAGATGGCTATTAAAATAGCGCCACCCCTATCTGCAACTTGCATATAGGAGAATTAAAGATGGAAATATAATATCGGTTAAGTGTATTAAGTAAAATAGGCGCCTATAAGAGCCCATAAGGGTCAGCCGAATACCTACACGCTTGTAACCTGGTGGCGAGAGACATTGATCTTTAAATTATAAATGAGTCTCGCGAAATGGGTCGAATCAAATGTACGTGTGATACGAGCACGTATAGAATGTGTTTCTTTGGTAGGAAAAGGTTGAACGAAAGCACATTTAACAGAACCTTTTGGGAATTTGTTATCCATCTACTTAAGTATATAACTGTTACACATTTAACTTGCACCATTTATTGCCCCATAACAGTTGTACTAATCGTAAATTAAAACAAGATATAAAGCTGCGACTCATTATAAAACAAGGAACTTGAGAGATATGGTAAATTAATTGGACTTTACTACATATGTATTACCGCCCTTTCTATCTATAACTTCTCTCGTGGATACAGAGACATGAGTCATTCTTTTCACAGATATAAACTACTAATAATTATAATACGTAATCCTAACTAATATTAAAAATGCGAATGTGAGTTTTTTGGTTTTTTACGCTTTCACATCCTAACTACTATACCAATTCGCATACACGTTTTCAGAGGTACAGAATAGAACATAGTGTATCTTTGATCCAGAAAAATTACTGTTCCGGAGTGATAGAAAATGGACATAACCTACATTTACGCGAGCGAAGCCGCGCGCAAAATCTAGTACACAATAAACCGTTAAGATTTTACAAAATATGTACTTTAATTTAAAAAATAACTTTCACCCTTACAATATACTTTATAGAAAAACATTTACATTTATACCGTAGGGGTTGAACTACATCACAGAATCACACAAATTTTATTCCGTATTAGAATCGATTTCGTTGCACCAAGCGTATAAGTCACAAGATATATTTATACAAAGAATATTTTATGATGTTATATACGTATATCTATACTAATATTATAAAGCTGAAGTTTGTTTGTTTGACGTGCTAATCTCAGAAACTACTGGTTTTAGGGGATTAAATATAATGATCATCAAAAATACTAATTGGTCAGCAAATATTGCACATCATAACGAGCATCTATACGCCTCAAATCACTGCATTCCGTCTCGGAAGTGTTAGGTTATGTTAGGTTCCTTTTTTTAAATCCACCTAAAAATAGGAGCCCCAAAATCAAAGTAAGTCGACGGAGCCCCGCTTCGCGGGGCTCCGTCGACTTACTTTGATCTCTTTAAAGTTTGCTGGCCATGAGTTGCTGATCAATTAGCTATTTCTGCTCACAGATTATATTTTTCTGCTCACAAAAATACCAATACTATGCTAACCATTTACATAACAGCCTTATTTTAGTGTTAGATAGCCTATTTAATCACACTACGACCTACGGGAGCGGCACAGTAATCATAAACGCAGGTGAAACCGCGGGCGCAGCTAGTTAGATATAAGCAGCGATAGCCTAGTGGGAGATCGTTGGACTGCCACGCAGAGATCTCGAGTTCGAACCCAAGGCACCTCCGACTATTCGCAGTTATGTGCGTATTAAATAGTTATTACCGCTCGTTTTAACAGTGAAGGAATTCATCGTGAAGAAACCTGCATGTCTGAAATTTCTCCATAAATGTCTCGTAGATAATTATGTGAAGTCTGTAAACCCGCACTGGGCCAGAGTGGTGGACTATAACCTAACCCTTCTCACACTAAGAAGAGGCCCGTGCCCAGCAGTGGGACAGCTTAATACAGGGCTGATATTTTTATATACGTATATTACTAAGCTCATCATGCACCGTTAAAGTAATTTTTAAGGTGGTTCTAAACAACAAATTACAGTTTTAATGAAACCAGAAAGGTTTTAGGACTGTGCCTTGTTTTATTGCATAGAATATTAAATCCACCTACTCTGGACCGAGAGCCTTAATAATTCATTAGAGAAAAACCTCCGACCATTGTGTTTATAACCGTAGCTTCACTTATGAATAATTGGTGAGTACAACATTAAACTGTCTCATAAATATATTAAAGCAATATTTTCTTTAATCTCTTATATTAAATAATCGCCTGCCACAACTTATACGTCCTTACCTTATAGTAATAGAAATTATATATAGATACGTCTACGGCTTCGCTCACGTAAAAGTAGGTTAGGTTAGGTTATGTCAGTAACAGTACTTTCTTCTTTAATAAAATATAGCGTACGTTACTCGGTGATAATATAGCTTTCTAATCGTCGGGCACGCCATGATCGTGGCGGTAAGTCCCGTTTTTGAGGAGTGGCTGGAGAGGCGGCATGGCGCCCTCACCTTTCGGCTGACACAGGTAATGACTGGCCACGGTTGTTTTGGCCAGTTCCTGTGTCGCATAGGCCGGCAGCAGACGCCCGGATGTCATCTCTGCGACGACTGCCACGATGTTGTTGTGGACACGGCGCTGCACATTTTGGCAGATTGCCCTGCCTGGGCATGGCAGTACCGTGAGATGATCGCGGAAGTCGGACTGGCTGTTCTCTCACTCCCGGCCGTGGTTCAGTCTATGGTCCGAAGTGAGAGATCGTGGAACGTCGTCGCCTCCTTCTGTGAGGAAGTAATTTCCATCAAGAAGGCGGCGGAGCGGGCGAGGGAGCGCTTAAACCCTCTCCCCAACCGCAGAGCCGGGCGCCGGAGGGCGCGAGACGACCTCCAGCCACCCTGAGTTTTAACCTGGGGGTGGTGGGCTGCGTGGGCCTGCTCGCCACCCGATCGTGTCTTGTCCTCCCCCCCCCCCCTTAGGGGACGGTTGAGGAAGTATGCTTTGGGTAGTGGCCTGCATTTCACACGGCGCGGGCCGAAACCATGGCGAGGTCGCGATTACATGTGAAAGTGATTCGCGCGGCCTCGCCATCTATGGTTATGTCGAGGAACACCGTGGTAGGTTTAGTCGGTATTACCGGGGTATCTTTCCCCCGGTGAGCCCGACATAACCTCTCCGTAGCCCCGCGGAGAGGTATGCGCCAAAGCATTCCCCAACGTAAAAAAAGAAAAGATTTCTAATGGTGAAAGAATTTTTTAAATCGGTTGCCTTGTTTTTGAGTTCAATGTTACTCGGCGATAATGTATCTTACGGAAATAATTTTTTAAATCGGTTAAGTTATTTTTCAGTTAAGTCCTTACAAGCAAAAACAAAAAATCGAATCTTTCCTCTTTATAATATTAGTATAGATAAAAACTAAAGGAAAAACTAACCTAACCTAACCTATACAAACTAAATACATTAAAATATTTAAGACTAGTCTCATAAATATAGGTGTTACGATCCTATTCCAAACTTATACCTGTGCACTAAACATTTCCAAATTTGATAGATGGTTACATCAAAGCTGAATCACGAGCTTTCATCGCCTTCAAAGTTACTGACTAGTTATCGTCGACTTATTCAAACATAAACGCGATAAGGTAGTCATTTGTCTAAATCGCGTCTAGACATTGAAGAATCTTGAACAGACGATGGTAAAATAACCAAATTATTATACTCAGTGATTGTTCTAACGTATTGTAAAGAATTGTGGCACCGGCCCGTTTTGGTTTACTAACTTGTGTCGTTTAGTTTTACGAGAGTTCACTAGTTGTATTATAATTCACATTAAGTTTCACCTACAGACTGATTGCGTATTATGGATTTGACTTTAATATAAAAAAACTACTCATTTTTCAATTGAACACTACACAATTATTTAATCTTTTAAGTCTTAGAATACCAGACATAGTTAAAAATCTATTGCGTCTGGCCACCAAAGTATCGCTGCGACTCAATAGGTTTATACATAAATGCTTTTGCCCCCGGTTTCGCTCGTGTAAAAGTAGGTTAGGTTATGTTAGTAGCCGTGATACCTGTCACGGCGAGGGGTAAGTTGCACCGGGCGGCGGCCATACTGGCGACCGCTGGGGTCGCACAAGTCGTTAATCGTATCTGGCGGTTGAGCCTCGAGGTGACCCTGTCTAAATCCGAGGCAATATGTTTCCACGGCTCTCGGAACCGGCCACCTCCAGGGTCCTACATCATGGTAGAAGGGGTCCGCATCGCTGTCGAGCCAACCCTTAAGTATCTGGATCTCTTGCTCGACATTCGATGGGACTTTGTAGCACACTTTCGTTGACTGGCCCTCTGTCTTCTGAGCGCTACAGGTGCGCTCGCGCGTCTGCTGCCCAACCTAGGGGGGCCAGGCATATCCTTCCGGAGGCTCTACGAAGGGGTTGTGCGGTCCATAGCCCTTTATGGGGCCCCAGTTTAGGGAGATAACCTGACGGCCCGTAATATTTCAGCGCTTCGTGCGCCTCAGCGTGCAATAGCCGTCAGGTTAATTAGTGGCTACCGCACGATCTCGTTCGAGGCAGCGAGCCTCCTCGCCAGATCGATGCCCTGAGACCTGGAAGCGGTGCTTCTGGCGTCGCTCTACCATTGGCGCCAGGAGGCGTTGGCTCGGGGCGAAGAACCAGCTCCTCCCGCTCTAGAGGCGGCACGGTCCGTGGGAGAATGGAGGAATCGACTTGTGCACCCCAGATTCGCATAGGCCGGCAAGAGAGGCCCGGTTGTCAACATTGTGGCGACTGCCGCGACGTTGTTGAGGACACAGCGCTACATACTTTGGCGGATTGCCCCGCCTGGGCATCGCAGCACCGTGAGTTGATTGCGGCAGTCAGTATGGTTTCCCTCTCGCTCCCGGCCGTGGTTCAATTTATGGTCCGGAGCGAGAGGTCGTGGAACGCTGTCGCCTCCTTCTGTGAGGAAATCATATCCATCAAGGAGGCGGCAGAGCGGAAGAGGGTGCGCTTAAACCTTCTCCCCAACCGCAGAACCGGGCGCCAGAGGGCGTGAGATGACCTCCATCCACCCTGAGGATTGACCTGGGGGTGTTGGGCTTCGTGGGCCTGCCCGCCACCCGATCAGCACCAGGTCCCAGAAGCGGCGTGCGTGTTCTCACGCGCGCCTCTGTGTAGGACTTAAACCTAGTGGTGACCAAAGGCTAGTCTGGTTGTGTAGTAGCGTGCCGTTTCATACAGCGGACCGAAACCTCGGCGGTGTCGCGAACGCATGTGAAAGTGATTCGCGCAACCCCGCGGATTGCGGTTTTGTTGTTTTGTTATTCCGGGAGGTCCATTATTATCATCATAACCATCTTTCTCTTTTACCCCGGTGAGTCCGACATAACCCCTCCGCCTGCCCCCGCGGAGAGGTAGGCGTCAACGCATTAACCCACATAAAAAAATATATAAATATAAAAAATATAGCATTACAAAGGTGACAAAATTTTAAAATCGATTGAGTAGTCTTTAAGTTAAATCTTTACAAAGTAATAAAAAATCAAATCTTCCCGCTTTTTAACATTATTATAAATAGTATATAGACTAGGTAAATAGATACTCGCCTTAAAAAATTCTTACAACACTTAAATGCGATGACATTACCTGACACAGCAGAAAGCTGAAAACCATAATACAAGCAACTAATGTTGGATTACAAGATCGTGAGAGCACGGAATTCTTGTCCGGCATCACACGACACCACTATTTATCATTGTCCGGTGTACGTTCACATTTGTCACAAGTGTCACAACATATATTATTATAAATAACCTTATGACGTTTTGACACCATTTAAATTGAAAGACTTATAACTAAGGCGCTAGCGCCTTAGTTATTTTAACAATCAATTAATAGCGCACACTTCAACGACACAAATTATTGTTTGCCGAGATATTAATTGTGTGTTACTGTTAAATATTTGTAAATAGCACATGTCGCTCGGTAATCAATCCGTTGTGTTTAAAAACTTTAGTATAACATTTATTTAAGTGAGAATCTTATTTTTTTATCTGATAAAGGACAACTCCCTCACTAGGAGGAATAAATCCTGTGTAATTACTTAACTATTTAACCCTCTACGCCATCTGTGCAGTCAATATATAACATATATTTATATACTTACTAGATTCTGGCTGCAATTTCGCTCGCGTAAATGTAGGTTAAGTCAGTAAAATTATTCTGGGTGAATGGTACCCTATTCTGTACCCCTGACAACCTGTATGCGAAATTTCGTTATAATCGGTCAAGAAGTTAAGGCGTAAAAGCGTAACAAACAAAATAGTCACATTCACATTTTATAATACTAGTTAGGAATATTCTATCTGTATAAAGCACTGGTTTGCCATAAATAGTTAAGTTAATGATATAATTGCCGCAAACACTGGTCAATGTGCACCTAACTACTTCACGTAGTTGCCGCTAATGATAGCGAGCAAATGACCTCATTGTGTCGAGCGTATTACATTAAATAGTGATAACAATACCCTCGTTTTGATTTTGCCAAACAATCCTAACTAATATTATAAATGCGAATGTGAGTTTGGTTTTTTATTTGTTACGCTTTTACGCCTTAACTACTCGACCGATCATCACGAAATTTCACATACACGCTGTCAGGTTGAGCAAAATCTACTTATGTTGCAACTTATCGTGTCCTAAATATTAACTATATTATTAACTCACGAGGAGTTTATGGTGCCAAAAAAATACGCATAAGCGATTAAGGATTATCTAGCTGCTTTCATAATATGACATTTGTAAACTATCCGAAGTGCAATGAGTTGACTTAGTTAAATTGACGATATATCAAAAATAGATTAATTAACTAGTGAAATTCTTCTATCCTAGATTCAGTTTTTATCAACTTATTAACCACGATAATTTCAATGATTTGCCATAGACAACGTGTATAATAAGATATACAGGGTTAATTAAAATCGGCTTATGTTTTAACTTATCACCAGATATAGTAAAATATAACAGTCAAAAATAGTAAATGATCATCAAATTGCACAGCAAAATATATTTAAAGAGATCAAAATAAATCGACGGGGCCCCGCTTGGCTGGGCTCCTGTTTTTGGGTGGGTTTAAGAAGGAACCTAGCATAACATCCTTCCGAGACGGAATGCAGTGATTTGAGGTGTATAGGTGCTCGTTATGGTATATTTGTAAGCATATTTTGCTGCGCAATTACTATTTTTGGTGGTCATTATATTTAATCCCATTAAAAACTACTAATATCCTGGTGTAAAAAGAAACACGTGTAAAAGTATATTAGTATTTTTCATTTGTCCGTATTTCTACTTTATTATAATTGTATTCCTAACAAGAAATAAAGAGACCAATAACTAACATGTAATTTTATCAAACACGACTAGTACTTTATTTGACATATACCTAATACAACACAAGATGGCGCTCTAATTTTCAACCGTCGCGTCGTCGATTATATTCAAATGTATTTATGAATATTGCAGAGCATGGTGCTAGTTGTTGTTTTATTACAAAGAGGAACATGTTGCGCTCCTCAGTAAAAACGTGGCTCGTTCAGTTTCTTATATTTATAACTGTGCGTGTATTGTTACTTCGCTTTGTTTTCCTCGAAGACGCGAGCTAATGTTTTATGCCCACAGCGAATATATTCCTGTTACGGATCACGAAACTCTATAAATGAACAAAGCATGTTTATTTTGTGTTTGGAGTGTTTCTTGTCAACGAAAACATTCTTATACAGCATATATGTATTTATTGTATTCTTACATACCTTTTTGAGAATAGATTGCACCTAGCTTTTATAAACCTTTATTCAGAGACTGCTTTGGGACTATAAGTACCTACGCCACACATTTCTCTTTCCGTATTCAGAGGGTAAGCCTTGTTGCATTATTCAGACTTGGGTATTTAACCCCGGTTTTTCGAGCCATCAATACCGCACAGCCCTTTTTTGCGTGAGGTACCTAATTAATGCGTTACGAAGGGGTTATTTCGGACTCCTTCTATTTTCCGTTTGGGCCTATCGACTGAAACTCCATGATGTGCCTCCTTTTCGCTTTATATTTGACTAGATGTTCCCGCGGTTTCACCCGCGTTTATGATTTCTGCGCCTATACCGTGGGTCGTAGCGTGATGTTATATAGCCTATAACCTTCCGCGATAAATAAGCTATCCAACAGTAAAAGAATTTTTCAATTCTAACTAGTAGTTCCTGAGATTAGATTAGATTCAACCAAGCAAACAAACAAACAAACTCTTCAGCTTTATAATAGTAGTATAGATGAATCATCGAACTTATAACCGCAACTTTCACATCTACTTTTGTGCACTTGTATCTTTTTTATTAACTAATAAACAACTTATTATTAAACTTATTAAACTATCAATAACGCACAACCTGTACCATCCATTGTAAGATCTCAGGATCCCATATTAATCAAGTTGCCCAGCTGGTGCGGATGCAATGGTATAAAGACTAGAACCACCATTATGGCTAGTAGCCAAGCTGATTTGCGTTGTGAGAACTGATTTTTCTTTACTGCATTCTTCATTTTAGGCGGCGGTCTGCTCGTGTTTCATTACTATTCTACAACGTCCAGGGGATATAGCCACATCTTCAATCATCGAAAATATTATGTAAAACGATTATGAATCGATTTATCACGATTAAAATGTGTCTTTATAAGTGGATAAAATAATTTCAATGACGTCATATTATATTGTAAACTAATAACTAAACTAGGTTATACCTGCATTATAGCTTGTTAGTATTCATAACATTCACATAGAATGCGCAGTATTAGTGAAATGATCTAGATGTGTGTGATTGGATCACACATATCAACGTTTGTAAATCCAAAATATAAAATGAGCTATTTACGCACAAACAAACAGGTGTGTGACGCGTTAATTTAATGGAAATCGATATGGCCGATTGTATGGGTTTTGATTTCTGGATCGAGCGAAGTTTTCTGCCTATTTTTAAGTCGTTGGATTTAGCAGTTCAATGTCTCAAAATGTGTCTGGTAGATAGCAATTGACCCGTGTTCTATTATGTGGGATCTAATACATAGCAAACAAACTGTGTGTGCAGTATACCTCTGCCTCTACCATTGAAAATATACAGATGAAACTATACGTAGTGCTTAAGATTTCATGCTGTCTCCTTATACATTCTGCAACCGGTCTAAGCAGTTGTCAAAAGACTGAAGCGAGTTGCTGAATGAAGGCAATTGCTAATGAATTCTGCATAATAACAAATTATAGCTGAATTGCGTCGCAGAGTTGGGCTGCTACCGCAGAAACAGCAACACTGCCAACTTCATTAGGAAACGTAAATAGACGTGAGGCGTAACGATGCAATGTTCGCCGGTCAGCGAAAATGATCCGGCGACATCCAACGAGCCTCGAAACCACGCTTAAGGATCGAGTCCGTAACTGGCAGTGAATTAGTAGTGGCTAGGTTTTAAACCACCTCGCAAATAAATTAATAGTTTAGTGCCGATTTTCAATCGATAACACAGATTTTATACGCGATTTCGCCATATTTATTCCCGATTCAAGGATTATATAGTAATTGCAAAATATATTTACAAAATATACTTTTTCGGCTTTTAATAAATCAATTAATGAAAGGCAGCAAGGGACAATATTATTAAATCAAAACATGAACTTTTGGCCATTATTTACAGACTAATCTCTGGGAGGGAGAAACCAGTCTCCCTACCATAGTTCATACGTGCCGTAATGGACGTTCATGAGGAGATATAGTAATTGTCGTGGCTACTGGGACACTGTCACGTGACCAAAAGGTCGTCACGTCACCAGCAAATAAATTTCTTCTCACAAAATAATAAAAGCCTAAGTAGTAGTAACTTTTACTTATACTTATCGAGCTTTCAGAATTGTGTATTACTGAGAGCAGTATCAACCTATTACGCTATTAATAATAAATAAATTGAAAGATACTAATTATCCATATAAATTACAAAGTACAACATAAATGTCAAAGTACATACATAATATGTATATTGTAGAGAAAATATTACATGACATACATACATGCATAGTTGGCAGATGTCAGCAAAGCAAGTGGTTCGACCTAGTGATAAGAACGCTGACAACAAACTCCCAGTTATGTCAAAGTAGCCACGAAACACATTTTTATTGCCTTATGATATTCATTTACCGTTGTTTCTAGTCGTTTGCTACACTAGTCGTATCACTCGTGTATTGCGAGACATGTAAAATAGGACTGCTAGCACAGGTGACTGAGATCGTTGTTTCCCTTGAGGCAGTCGAGCACTGCTACTCACCAACACAAAACTTAAGGCCATGATAGCATTAGTCTATGATCATATATAGGCGGGGGATGATCCTGCTGATGGGCTACTTCACAATAGTGTGGGAACCCTGCTGTACTTTAGTCACTTTTTATGAGACCAATAACAGTATGTCATATTAAATCAATTGATCTAATAATTTGATTTAATAACAATATAACTCGACTGCAGGCTTTTACTTCTTATAAAAAACTGCTCTTAGCACGTATGTGCATATTTTTTATATGTTCTTCATACATATTCTTATTTACTTATACTCATAATCTATGATAAAGGTACTTTATGAAACTCATTTAAGAAAAGCTGTATATATTCGGTTTTATATAGTAGTACTTAGTTGCAATCTTGAATTCTACTACTACGTATTCTAGATTTACCAACTTCAGCCATCCCAACTGTGTGTGATACTTTAGTATGGCTCCCATCTCCTCAGTGCTAAAACATTATTAACAAATTATTTAAATCACAGCCATTCCAATAAAATAATCTCGCTAGAATTTTTCTTTGCTAATGGAGACCGGCTATTAGAAACACCCTCTTGAAAATGTAGAGCGCTGACTAGGCACGTTTAAGGCGGCGGACAGGGTTAATGCAGAATAAACCTATTTAAGAAATTCTTCCTTCAGTGTATATCTAAAGAGGAAGGAAATCCCCTCACTATTATCATTTTTATAAATGCACATAAAAGGATGCGTCTAAATTAAGTGCGTAATCTATAGGCATGCTGGTTTAGCAATAGCACTCAGTATAATAGCTAAAATTTATATTATTAATTCGCAAAATGGTTTGTTATTGTTACACTAGTGTAGGTGAAAATATTCACTTATATAGGCTTCGAAATTAAACCACTTTATACAGATTTTAACGCGATTAATTTATATAATTGTGAAAACTAATTAACTATTTAGTAAGTAGTAGTTTAATTTCAATGTATAACATAACAAAATTAACCCTTTGCCGTCCCGTGATAGACACAATAGAAAATCTATTGTTATGTATCATAGTTGATTCATCGGACAGGGAACTTGTTAAACCACTACTTAAGCGTATACGTACGCCAATATTATAGGCTTTATTTGGCTAGGTAAACTTTAGTACAGTTCATATTTAAGGGTCCCCATTCGAAAATACTAGTAATTTTTTGACAATTTGATGGGTCGATTACAAAAAACTTCAGTTGCTTGATGGAATATCAGGACAAAAATAACTTTACACGATTATTTTCATGAGATTACCATGCAAATGAACATTTTGTAGCACGCAATCGTATTTTAATTATAAATTGACGTCTTTTGTTTTCTTGTCTTTTCAAAACGGCATACAGTCTTTTTAATTCTAAAGACATAAGACGAGACGTGAAATTGATCCAAAAAACAGAAGCCCAGAGATTTGGATGCCACATTCGAAAATTGAATAGGTAGGTAGTATCGTATTTAAACGTGTATCAATTTATTGTCACTGATTATATTCGAATCGTAATCGAAAATTCGAAATTTGAGTCGGAGGTTGCTAAAGGCTTAGTTGATCGTGTTAAAAACGTGGCAGCAGTAACGACCTGTTTTAAGGTCTATCTGCTTATATTCCTATATCTCCTAAGCTCTCGTACTGCATGATAGTGTTTTAATACGCTGAAATCGTCGATAATGACCTTTTTAATAGGTCTTTCTAATAATTATATTTTCCCAATGCCCTCGTAAATTATTTTTAAAATAATTATTTCTTTCTTTTCTTTCTCGTAGCGCGTTAACAGTATCGGAATTCGAGTTCTTGTGTATGGTTAACAAATAATCGTATCCTATCCTAATCCTAACTAATATTATAAAAGCGAAAATGAGCTTGTTTGTTTGTTACCTTTTCACGCCTAAACCACTGAACCGATCATCCTGAAATTTTGCATATACGTTGTCAAGTGCACAGAAACGGACATAGGCTACCTTTCATCCCGAAAAAAATTACTGTTCCCAAGGAAAACAACAATAACGTTCTCATGTTAATAGATGGCGCCACGTGTCTTTCGAATCATGATTGAATTATATTATTATACAAGCAGAGTACAACCCAAATTGATTGTCAAATTCTAAATTAACGCGAGCGAAGCCGCGGGCAAAAGCTAGTACTCAATAAATTTCAACTGTTAATAATTAAAGCATTTTAATAATTTCATTGAATATAAATGTTTCCAATATAATAATAATAATAATATTCTACCACATACACACAACACCATCTAGCCCACACTAAGCAGAGCTTGTACTATGGGTACTAGACAATGGATAAACATACATATATACTTTTTTTTGTAATTACATACATATTATATGTACATAGAAACACCCAGACCAAGACAAACATCTATGTTCATGAACACAAATGTTTGACTTGTGCGGGAATCAAACCCGCGACCTCAAGCGTGGCAGTCGGTTACACTAACCACTACGCCATCGAGAATAATACGATATCATTAAAAATATGCATTATTTTATTTTGTTATCAAAAATGTTTATTGATACAAATTGACCCTTTAGATTCCAAACGACTTCCCAAAACATCTATTTCCCATTTTGTCCACTTGCCCAAAACGACCCAAATCTACAACGTCCAAAATGTTCACTTCCCATAACGTCAACTTTTAAAAAGTCCAATTTTCGAATAGGTTTCTTTCTTATATTAATGTTACGGTTTCCAGTCCCGCACAAGACAAATATTTCTATGCGTGAATATCTATATATATTTTGTGTATTAATAATAATTTAATGACAATAATTTATTTATTTCATGGTAAACAGCTACAGTTACAAACTGTTTTGCAGGTCATAGTAGCTTCATCGTCATTGTACATATAATGTTGTTATGTATTCAATTGTATTTGCTTCATAAAATTGTCAATTTATGGATCAAATTATTTTCATAAATTTTAATTGAGTACGTAGTAAATTAAACTACTATATACGGATTTTATAGCGTTGTTTATTTGACACTTTATTACAAAATTTTTTTAATACTGTTTCCGTATGTATCCGTATATAGTAGTTTAATTTCAATACGTAGTAAATGTTTAACCGGAAACCTATTTTAAGTTCAAGATATTTGTATGAAAGTCAACATTGTTAATATTTGTATAGGTACCATAATGTTATATGGTACAAAAATAGTATTGAACGTTCTTTTGATAATTGGAAAGAGCGTGTAAAAAATCAAATTGCTTTTAAAAAAGGGACTTAATAATAATAACTAAAACTCAAAAAAGTAACGATTGCGTGTTGTTGGATGGCTATCGCTATTATTTGGCGAAACGTAATAAAAACGAGACGTCTTTATGAAGATATGAAAACCGTGTATCGTGCTGTGCAACCATAACGTTAAATAGTGGCCGTACCAATATTTTGAGGGAGACGAATCACACTTGCGCATCATACAGTCATCGAAATGAGGTTCTTAAGTTAATTGACAAATGTAAGAAAGACGTGCGCGAGAATTTAGAACCAGTCTAGCAATTTTTTGAGAGTAATGCACATATGGGAAACAATTGGGTCTGAAGAGGATGAAGAGTACAGATATTGGATACCGTCTTTTTCTTCAGTTTAAAGTGCTTCGTATCGTAAATGAAAAAAGGTTCCTTGATGACAAGAAACTAGTTTTTAAAAGTTTACAAGCAGTTACAATTCCAAATCCATTAAAAACGACTTCCTGGTTTGTGAAGATGAAATTGATGATAACATTTTAATATTTACTTTTCACTGTGCTCTTGTTTAGAAACCATACTTTAAGGTGATTAATTTTTCAAGAAAACATAGGGTAGGTGTTCCATTTTGTGAAGTAGGCATTTTTGGAGTAGCCGTTTTGAGAAACGGACTATTTGGGAACTGATCGTTTTGTGAGAGTGGACGAAATAGGAAATAGACATTTCGGGAATTACCATTTTGGGAAGTGGACGTTTTGGGAAGTTGTCGTTTGGAACCAAATTTTGAAAGAAATTGAGGACAAAATAAAACTAAACGTGAAATATCAGTCTTATTAATCACTGCCCAACTCAGAAAATATAATTGTCGGATAGTATAAGTATGCTTTCTCCTCAAATAAAAAAGCATTGTATTTTGACGACGGCGTCCAAACGATGGTTAATAAGTTAATTCCGTTCAGTAAAACCAGAGACATGGTGCACAGTGTGAACTACGTAAATGACGTCACGGGCAAACCACGACTCATCGCGACGAGTCCACACAGACGAAATCAAAGTAATGACTTCGATCATCTTCATTTATGATATGTTATGTTTCTATAGAAAAAACAATTTCTTCTATGTTTTTAATAGCAAACCCATATTTGATGATATTTTACATGTACCTACGTTGCTTGACTTTAAGCCAAATATGGTTTGTCTTGAATTATTAAAAACAGCAACCATTATAACCATCATATTGTAGCGCATTGAAACAACAAATCCGGGAAGACTCTAAGCTGTTCATCCTTGAGCACGAGTTGTTAAAAATAATTCTTGTGGATAATTCATAAATGATAATAATATAATATATACAGGGTTTTTCGAAATACATATGAAAGATTTTATAAAATAACTATGTAGATATTTTTAAAAAGAATCACGAAATAGCATGTGGAAGAAATACGATATTTCATGGTTAATATCATCATAATTAGAGAAGTTATACTAATTGGACTTGTGTATTTTTAATATGCTCGAAACAATAAAATGATAATTATATTATGTAGCAATTCGAAGTTTGTAAACGAATGAGTCTAGTCTGGGTTGACAAAGGCTGTCATTAAAATTGTTGAATCTCATTTTGCTTTCAGATATTAAAACGATTAGGCGACGACTTCTATTCTAATATTGTACCGCGGCGTACCAACTAAAAGCTGCAATGTAGCGGTGAAAATCATAAAACGTGCAAACCATAAAACTGACGGAAATGGTTTATAGCACGCAACAAGGATGCGAGCTTTTTCATAGAGCTTTTCCATTTTACTTGATTGCACATTATATTTCATCGTCAGATCTTCCCACGTTTAGATTAAGGAAAATGTAACATAGGCGCGTAATAGCCTTCTATGTCACTATAAAATATAATTTAAATCAATTACACATATCACAGTCATGAACAACTATTATATAATTAATTATATAAGTCAGAATATAGTAACTATAAACGGGGTTACTGCGGGCGGCTCTTAATATAATTATTCGTGTTTATAGGTATTACACTTTTACATTACGCGCAGCGAGTATAAAACGTGTCGCCATGAACCTTGAGTTTACCGAGGCGCACCCGACAATGTTACCTAACAAAGACACATTTTCGTAACACCAAACATCGCCTACCTAGATCTTTAGATCTAAGTGAAAAGAGTCCAAAATACAATGAAAATAAAACGTAGAGCTAGACATAGGCTTGCTTGGATCGTGGGAACAGTAGGGAACTGACGCAATTTCTGAAAAACGTGACAAAGCTCATAAAAAAGGACAGTATTTTGGTCTGTGACTGGGACGGGTGCGTGCGACGCGCGTGTTGAAACAGACACTACAACTCTCCTATATTTCATCAGTTGCATGTTCATTACATCGATACACGGCGAGCTTAAAAGAAATTTCATGAATATTTATGGCAAATTAAATCAAAAGCTCCAATAAACACACGACGGGTGACATTTCTTACAGTTTTTATCCATTTGCGTCTAATAAAATCAAACAAAATCTCACTTCTAAACACTGATTGAAAAGTATATCTATAGCTTTTTATTTTATTTACTTTGGTTAATCGGTATTCATTACTAACATGTAAACACATACATGTACTATTTGTAAGTAATATGATAAATAAATATGATATCCATTTTAGGCTTTTAAATCAAATATTGGATAAATATGTATCGATAGACTACCGGAGTATAATATTACTGCAATATGATCAGTTGCATAAATAATTCGTGATTTTATACAAATCATAACTACTGCAATTTAAACTACAAGTCGTTGTCTTGTTACCATACGAGCTCGGCTCATTCTGGAGGTGACGGATGTGGTCGTAACTTAGTAAATAAGTATTATTTTGAAAGCTAAATGAATTATTTAACTGCGCGAGGTTTGTGTAACGTAAGGTATTATGTTTCCTTAATTGTGGAGAGGTGAGACAATAGGTAGTGGTATAGTTTGTTTGATTTGTTCCAGTCCGCGGGCACACGGAGGTGCGCGTGGAGTTACAAATGGAGCGGTGGGCGGCGCGCGGCGGCTCGGTGCGGCTCCGCTGCGTACACGACGTGCCGCACCATCTCCTTGACAAAGTGGTCTTCCTCCGGCACGGGACCAAAATCTTCCAGTACATTAGGGACAGGAAACCGCCTTATAGAAACTTCACTACGCCCGGAGCCGTGCTCAACGTAAGTGAATAATGCACATTTTCCAAGGGATCGAGTTAGCTATAACATAAGCTTTCTCGTGCGGTTGAATAGCCTCATACAAAACTGCTATTTGGCTTTCTCAAGGTGTGCTATTTAAAATTACGAGTACATTGCTTCTCGTGCTTAAGTATTTACACGAGCAATCCACAACTTGCGGTTAATTTTAGATGTACCTAAGCGCCCATTTTTGCTGGATAGCTGCACACACACACTAACGTCAATGTTATGGTTGTGTAGGTATAATAATCTTATCGAAAATATAATTAGTATATTTCACTTCTCCCAATGGACAAAGAACAAACGCATATTATAGATATTTGTTTATTAAATGTTTTGCACATGCAGACAAAAGATTGAACAACGTATCCATATCACTGAGATCCAAAATAGAATAAAGACCTTTTGATTTTAACACACCTTTTTGTTAATCTTTGTGTAACATAGAGATTTTGACTTTAATCTATCATAACAAAGAAGAACCATTCATACCGCTGCAGACAGTTTCTAAGTAGCGCCGGAGTACTTCACGACATCCTCGTATCATCACTCAGTGTCGCCGACTACTGAACAGTCGTAATAAAATCCATATCGTGGGGTTCCAGTGCAGCGAGCGATGCGTAATGCATATTTATGACATTACCTCATGTAACAATAGTCGCGACGATCTGCAAAGCTTCCACTCAGTCACAATAATGAACACACAACGAACGTCGTAAATTTTGCATGACGTTGGTGCTGTTCAAACAAAGGTAAGCGGTCACAATATGCTAACCACCTAATTAATCGAATGGACGGTACATCACTTTTGTCAACACATCACTATAAATCGTGTCTTACTTGGACAAACATCGATTATATTCACATCATTAATTGACGATTAAAGCTTCGATGAATACTGGTGCCGATGTAAACTGCCAAATTGAACGGTCCTGAGCTTGAGCGAAATGTTTATAGCGTTGCCCCCAATACGTTTGGCAGACGGATTCGTGGTCGCATAATGTTAATAGAACATGAATCAACCCTAATCATGTTGTGCGACACCTACGGTCATGCAGGTTGTGACTTAATAATTTAATTACTTTTGTAATGTTCTTTCGGTGTTACCGAACACTGAACTCAAAAATTGTATGCACTTAATTATAGGTAACTACATTAATTACAGCAATTTGAATTTCAAGTAAACAACGATGCCGTCACAAGCCACAAAACAATTTGCATATTCTAATAATAGCTTTTATTTTATACTCACAACATATTAACTACAAAAGGCTTGAAATGAAAAGGCTCCGTGCTGTGGCGCACTATACTCGTACTTACCTATATCTATTTGCCTGACCACGTAATTTGCAAGTTGAAATTCTATTCAGGTGAAATTTTATATAAAAAGTTTTTACCTCCACCGTTGCACTGTTATTTAACTCACTTAGTAACCTAATTAATTAGTTTATAACTAATGGGTACTTTGAGCTAGATACGTGTTTAATTCTTATAAATATCCAACCACAATAACTTTATAGCAGTGTTCAGTTTTGAAACTAACACCCGAACAGGGATTATACACAGCTGTTGCATGCAATTATGTCAGTTACAGTCGCTGAAATAAAGCTTTAACAAAAAATATATTTCGGTATATAATTGTGCAACCTAACTTCACTAAAATGAAAACAGATTTACGTTCAGATTTTTGTCATAGAATGTAGTCATATTCTTACTATTAAAGTCTATTGAGGATGTCATTTCAACGATTGATGGCAAGTTAGTGAGTCGTTTATCGTTATTAGCTACCTGTTCGGTGTATTTTAAACAGTTTTGGCTAGACAGTGCCTAGACTGGTTATTATGACTGCCTTTAAATTTCCTACGCTTAAAGAAATAGCGCGGTTGATTCTTATCTCATGTATTACACGAATAACTGCCTCCGTAGCGCAGTGGTAGTAAATGCGACTGCTGTGCATGAGGTCTCGGGTTCGAAGCCCAGGTCGGGCCAACAAAAAGTTATTGCGTTTTTCTGTTAAGAAATCTTAATACGAGCCTGGAGTTAGGAAGTTGGCGGTGTTAGACACCCCCGTACCTCCGAAAGCACGTAAAGCAGTTCGTCCTGCGCCTGATCTCTCTTCGGTCGTGCCGGATAATCTGTCCCATCGGATCATGAGGGTTAAGGAACAGAGAGTGCACTTGTGGTTGCGCACATAGGTACTTGTGCACTACATATAATATCTCCTACGCAGATGGCCAGTCTCCATTAAGATTGGCTGCCATGACCGAAATTCGGTCTGAAGGACATTATTATTACACGAGTAAGTAACGCTTGTGTTATTTCTGTATGGCTGCACTTATAGTGTAGAAGCTAAAATATTTACTCAGTACAAACAGTCCGCTACATAAAGCTAGCTGATTCTAATCCATAAACAGATTACCACAATTGGTACTACGTAACCTGTAACCTAGTCATCGCCATTTTGTAGAATCTTTCGTTTTCAGACACGAACTTAAGTTTACGATTATTGCTCATGCCAAGCAAAGTCTTATTGCTTTATTCGGTTAAGACATTAACAGTAATAGCCCTTTTATTAGACGGAACCTAAACAAAGCTGGAAAATGTGAGTTTTATACACGTATGGTCTGCTTTTCTAAAACAAAATACATCCGTTTTTCAAAAAATATATAAATAATAATAATAATATAATAATATTCTACCACATACACACAACACCATCTAGTCCAAACTAAGCAGAGCTTGTAATATGGGTACTAGACAATGGATAAACATACATATATACCTTTTTTTTTTGTAAATGCATACATATTATACATAGAAACACCCAGACCAAGACAAACATCCATGTTCATGCGCACAAATGTTTGACTTGTGCGGGAATCGAACCCGCGATCTCAGGCGTGGCAGTCAGTTACACTCACCACTACGCCATCGAGGCCGAGGTACGGAACAAAAAGAAATCCCTTTTATCTCGACAAAACTGTAGAAGCGGGACACTTCTGGCTTTCAATCGTTATGTTTGTCTAGTTCTCCACTTGCTTTTTGAGAGATGATGTAGACAGCCCATTTGTAACAGTGCTGAGCATCGTACTGTACGTAAAAACTATATTTTTTAGCTATTTCGGACGATTATGCCGTTGTAGAATGTTAAGAAAACCCTATTTATAAAAGCTTTGGAAAAGGTATTATAGTCGTGACCCGCTTAAATTTCCTGCTGCTCGGAAGGAATTAATTTCTACAAAATTATTCAAACAACTTACCTATTAAGTGTAACACTTTCGAAACGAACATTCACTGTAATAAATTATAAAACACAGGTTAAGAATTTTAAATAGATGCTTAATTACATTTGACAAGTACCGTAATTCGTGTAAATGGTTATGTAGCTTGCTAGATTCAAACTCACTGCATCGGTCGACATAGAACTCCGTCGATATTTCCAATCTTGGCTTCTTATACTTCAACCTGATGTAATATGTACAGTCTCACACAGTATAGTATCACTCGTAAAGGATTTTATCAATTAGACAGATAATAGATCTGCCTTAGCGACAGCACAGATCTCGTTCCCTTTGTGAATTTTGTTAACGCCTGTTTTATAATTTCTATATCGATTACTACTGTTTCATTTGCACAATGGTACCAATTCTGTTGTCACAAAATTCTCTAAGCTTAACTAAAAATCACAAAAATTTATTTTAGTCCTCTTAAATGACATTTCGTATTCTGAAATCGTTAAAAGTGACAGGACTAAAAAAAATGTTAGTGATTTTTAGTTAAGTTTAGAGAATTTTGTGACAACAGAATTGGCACCAGTACCTTAAGTGGTCGCTTCGCCACTGCCCATGTGCCGCATGCTGTGAATTCGATCCCGAAACAGATAAAAACGACATATAACTACATTTTTTTACTGTGCCGGGTAAATATTTTACATATATTGTGTCAACATTTGTAGGTATATATCTCTAGCACGATAAAGTGCTATAAAAATTCAATAACTGAATACTCAATACTTTATTGCCTTTTATTATTATTTCTTAGATATGAGGGTTGAAATTAGTGAGTTATTGTGAACAGAAAAGCAGGAGAGTGGATTTATACCTACCGATTTTTATTATAAGAATTGATTTTACTAATCATTGTCAATTTTTACAATATCATATTTGCATATTGTTTATTGTTTGATATTGTAAAAGAACTTTATCACTAAAACACTTTTATTTTATTTATAAATAACGATGAATCGAAAACGGTTAAACATTGTAATATAAATTGATAACTGGCGAATCTGGCGAATAGGTAGTATCCGCATCTTTGGTGCATGATGAACCATAGAAAATGTTTTTTGACACGTTTTTTATTTTAAATATTAAATTACACTGCACAATCAAATTAGAACGACACTTCAACACCAACCGCTTAACTGTGTTGTCTCAACGAAGTCAGGAGCAAAAAGTGCCTGCCGGCCATTATTGTTTCATTTTAAAACACTCATCGTACGATGTGACGTCATGTCCGTCTTGGTTTTAATATTTTTTTAGCGAAGACAAACGAGTGCGACAACAATTACTTATTTAGATATTATTTAGATATAATTATTATTACTTGATTAGTCAATTTGCGATCCTTCCATTAAGATCTCTTACGCTATTCCATACCTCATTTAGTATAGTAAATAAATAAATAAATAAATAAATAGCGGCACGTGAATATTAATGCCAAAGTAGAAGTACTAGTAGTAGTAGAAGACTAGTCGGAACCATCAATTCAAGCAACCCACAACTTGAAGCAACAACTGCTAATAGGCACTTACTGTTGCCCTTCGGCCAAGGTTAATATAGCATGGTTTTGCCTAATACTGTAGGTTTGGTTATAACATGATCATCAAAAAATCCTATATGATTTTGAAAAGATTGGTCATATCTAAATATCACGCGACCCGTCTGGTATCCTTTTCAGACGTGATTGTAGTATTATGCTCAGAACGGTTATATAACTTTAATTACAATTTGCATGTTAATAAACAGTAGCTGTTGGCTTCGCTTATTTAAATAAAAATAATACAGTTTGGATTATCTACAATATCATGATCTATGGTCATGATTAAATTATAGGCTGGATGATTAAATTATTTATAATTACTAGCCATTTTCCTTTCATATATTTTAAGTGTACATATGTACAATAATAAAAACGTATGCTGCGGAAATATTGAAACTATCATACAAAGGAATTACCTAATCCTTTATAAGCTACTAGCTTTTCCCGCTGATTCGCTCGCATAAATGTAGGTTAGGTGCTTCAGTACCTACTTTTTTTAAATAAAGCAGAGCCTATGTTACTCCGTGATAATATAGCTTTTTAATGGTGAAAGATTTTTTTATCGGATAAGTTGTTTTTGAGTTAAATCATTACAAACAAACAAACAATAAAATTTTCCTCTTTGTAATATTAGTAGAGATGTACACAGCGCAACACGTTTATTTATGAAAATCACAATACAAGGTATTATAGCCTATTATTCAATAAGCGGCAGGCCTTAAATATAAAAGTATAATATTTAATATAATATATATAACAGAACATATACGAATTTTTACAGAAAGCTCTCTATCACGCTAAATATTTTTGTATTTTTCGTGTATACTGATAATATATTTTATAATAGGCGACGTTTGAGCTAACAAAAATCAGCGATAATATTATAATCAAACAAATCGATTTTCTTATAGTCATAAAGGTTTATAATAATTGACTTTTAGAATGAAAGTAAGTATGTCTATAGAAAGTAGAACAAACGAAAGAACTTAATTAATTCCCTAAGGAAAGAACGCAAAACTCACAATTTAATTAATATATTTCAAATCTGTTGATAATATTGGTACCAGTTGGGACTTTACATTATGATTGTAAAACTAGAGGCGGAGGGAAACTTGTATCTCGCAACTTTTGGATAACGTTCTCGTTGACCCCGTGGCTGATTGTGACTACTCGGTTTATGTTCCTGAGTCGGCTAAAACATTTATTGGGTTTGTCTAGCAGTAAATTCTCAATAGCAGTACGCCTGGAACTGCGCCTGGTAGACGATCGAAACTTCACCCTCTATTACGTAGGTTATAAACTGAAATACAAGCATGTAACACCTTAACTCAATTCTTTCGAAAGATTTGTTGATCGTATGGTTAATAGACTCATTTTCCACGATTATTATTAGACGAACAAAGCTGTGGAGAAATGAAATAGAGCTGACGGGCTTAACTTATAGACGCATATGCAGATACTCAAAGACCATCACTCTATAACAGCGATTAAAAGTTGTTCTAACACGGGCGTACGATTTATTGATACTACAACTAGTGTCAATTTAGTAACGTCACCACACTCTCCTACTTGATTAGAGTGAAGAAAGCACAGAGCACGAATCACGTCAGGTAGAAGCGTTACGCGAAATATTCCGTGCTTTTGGACAAAACTATCTAGGAGAATCCTAGAATAGACCTGTGTGTAATTTTCATAATTACACGTATAAAATAACTAGCTGTCTCGCGCAACTTCGTCCGCTATATAGGAGATGAATTTTTCTATTGGAATCAGTAGTTCCTGAGATTAGCGCGTTCAAACAAACAAACAAACTCTTCAGCTTTATAATATTAGTGTAGATTATTTTCTAAAACTCATTCACTACTTGGTTCAAGACAGTTTTGGACGTAAAATCCGAAACATTGACAGCAGCCGCGCGCCTGACACATCTCTTCTTGTATATGAATTCTACGTTATTAAATAAATGAAGATATGTCGGTATGATACGCTTCTGCCTTCTTTGTCGCAATGCCCAAAAGCTGGTAGTTATAGATAAAAATATTTGAATTCGATGGTCAATGTGCATATCGAACTTCAAAATAGTTTCGAAGACATGAGGCTAGTCTATACAATCTTTTTATTGCATTATTACAGCCCGTTACATGTTTTTATTCTTTATATTCATGGCTAGTCATTAAATGTCAAATAGAGCCGCATAATGTTACCGATCAGCAATAACTATAACGGCGATAAGGCGAAAACTTTTCGACCCTACCTACCCTACCTATTATTAGCCACTAGAGGAAACCAAACTAAAATAATTTAGGAATACCTACAGAAATAGAAACTTGAATTGATATTCTATTTGCGTTATCATAGAACAGACAATCAGTGCCTATTATTGGTAGTGGCGCTAACTTTTAATTGTATAAGCTCAGGCTGTCTGGCTAAAAGAACATATTATATTTAGCATACTTTCAGTGTGATTAGCTAAGCATCCAAACCATGCGAGTTGAATTGATGAATAATGAGGAAACAACATGGATTTCACATAATTTACTCGTAAAATTTATGAAGCAGCAGCCCAATGGTCAAAGCAATGTGCTGACGACCGACAAGTGGTTCCAATCCTACATATTACACTCTATATCTGTGGTTCCAATCTCACATACTGCACTACCTACGTCAGGCTACTTCTAGCTAAAGCATTTTAGGTTAGCTGCAGTGGTGAACAAAAGTACTTACTTGTAATTTATAATCGTTCTGTTTCTCGTATACGGTAAGCACACTGGGTACTGGCTCAATATTTATTAATGAAGCAATACTCAAGTTAACTCGGTTTACCGATAGCCAACAGCTCCTAGTGCAATTTTATTTCTAAAGAAAATTATACTTTATTAGCCGCTAGTATATTTCACTCGTTCTATCGTACCTGGCTGTCCGACACAATCTTCTGGCACTGCGATTACACCTATCATATTTAAAGAGTATTTTATTTTTAATGGACGTTTCTGAAGAGATCCGCAGGAAAACTAAAGTTGCCGACATAGCTCTCCAGATAACCAAGATGAAGTGGCAGTGGGCAGGGCACATAGCACGCAGAACCGATGGCCGTTGGGGCAAAAAGGTTCTAGAGTGGCGGCCACGCAGCAGGGGTAGGCCTCCCACAAGGTGGACCGACGACCTGATAAAGGTCGCGGGAAGCGGTTGGATGCGGGTGGCCCAAGACCGGTCTGTGTGGAAAACCTTGGGGGAGGCCTATGTCCAGCAGTGGACGTCTTTTGGCTGACATGATGATGATGATGATGACGATGATGGACGTTTCTGTGTTAATAACACTTTACGTATAAAGAATACCTAGGTGGTTTATTGTTATTTTTTTAAACTATTATACAGTCATACCTATAGCAACCATTTACCACTTAATTTTAAATGGAATAGCTTTCTTGCTAGTCACATGCTTAATCTGCATTCAGACCAATCGATTTGCTACTCAATAATACTTTTTGTTTATTGCATAAGCTCGCCGTCTTAACTTTTTATAAGCTGTTGAAGTAGATTTTTTTGCTAATCGCTTTTTGATGTTTGAGTGATTTATTTTCTGACTATTACAATTCACCTTTAGATTTTTTAAAGTCCATAAACTGTAAAGACTAGTAAATGTCTGATTATAATATGGTTGCTATTATTTTTGTATTTAAAAAGTAAGAACTATACTAACAATATGCGCTTAGCGAGCATTAACAATATTTCGTAATATTTGATATTATGGAAAATCTAGTTAAAAATAAATGCCAAGATTAAAATAGGGTAGGTGCCAATGTTTGATATTTTGAACGCAGCAGCATATTTGCTGCTGTACCTACAACATATTCTACAAGATGAGTAACGTCTATTAATAGTAGGTACTTAGCTTTTTATTTTACATTATTTGACACTTACCCATTCTACCAGATTTGAAAACCTCATAATTTATTTATATTTAATAAAAAGTCTGTATATTATCTATTTTTGGATAATATACGTTATTTTACTTTTTCTTTCATACTATTTTCAAACATTTTGTGGATCAATCGGTACCTTTACCAACTTGTACAAAAAATAAAAGGATTTTTCTGTTGAGGCCAAAATTTAAATTTTCTCAAAACTTTGAGGTCATCTCCAAAGTTTAAGAACAATACTAAGATGATATCTGTTTTGTAAAACAAAAGGAGCTACGCGCGCAGAACTAAATGTCATAAAAACAAAAACTTCGTTATGTTGTAAATGTATATTCAATATCCTTATTGTTCATGTTTTTCCTACATTATCTATTTGTAGTATACACAGCGACTCATCAACCTAGACTGTTTGGACTTTGAACAATTAGAAGTTGAACGCTGCGAATCGTGCGAGAGAGTACATTATATTATTGTTATTTTGTCTCATTCACGCTGAACGGGCCGCGGGCGTCGTCGCCGCACGCGCTAGTGCATCGTGATGTGTCTACAGCTCTATGCACGGACAGTGCTTTCCGGTGCAGGACTTTTCGAGAATTCTCTATTTTGTATGTAGCGTAGTTATGTGTCTAACGTGATGTGTAGCCGTGTACAACAGCTAGATATAACAAATTTATTTAACAGTACACTTAATTCATATGTATACTTAAGCCTCAACGTGTGTAATAGCCAGAGGGATATTACTTATTTATTTTATTTATTTGCAATCGAATAACCAACAGCTTTACAAAAACGAACTAAACTGAGAAACAGAAAGCCAATTACAGTGTTAGAAAAGCAAACTTAATACTGTTCATGAATCATAAAGAGTTTGAGACACAGAATACTAGGTAATTATGATTGAAAAACCTACGGTTTAGCTGATCAAGTACCACATTGCTGTTGGTATTGAATGGGTACTCGTTTTATCCATTATATACATATATTATATACATTATTTATTAAAATCGATGCTCGCACAACATATGAATGTTGCCTGTTGTTCGAAGATAAAAGTAAAAACAGGTATAAGTGGTTTAAACCTTGGAGAACATTAAAATGTTACAATCAATTATATAATAAAAGTGGGGCCAGAGCGAATTTCGGTCACGGCGGCAAATCTTAATGGAGATAGTAGTGCATAGTGCATAAGTGTGTGCGCAAACACAAGTGCACTCTCTGTTCCCTAACCCTTGACCCCGGCCCAGGAGGAGACGGCGAGACGAGCTCGATGCCTTTAAAAGGGATTGGCAATTCATAACAAGCGATCGAGATAGATGGAAGTCGGAAGGGGACGCCTTTGCCCAGCAGTGGGACGCCAATTAGGCTTATAATAATAATAAATAAATTATATTATTTCTTTTTTTTTGCTCGTCATTATGACCACACTCCGCCTGATGGTAAGCGATCATGTGGTCCAAGAGCAGTGACCCCCACACCATCCTCATAGCAGCTGAGACGCTGTTGAGGTCCCTACTTTGACGGCCTAAAAAGGGGCTTTTCCCAGCCCCGCTTAAAGGACCCAGGTTTGAAGGAAGAAGGAAACACGTGCCTTGGCAGAGAATTCCATGCCTTGATCGTTCGGCAGAGGTGTGAGGACCCAAACTTGTTGGTGTGCGCTCTAATCGACTCTACCGTATAAGTATGGCATCTGAGTCCAGCACGCGTTGTTCTGGATAGGATAGGAGAGGGCGGGATAAGGTGGAAACTCTTTACTACTCTACTACTAGATGACACTGTAGGTGTATTAAGTGTTTGTTTGTTAAGCTTTCTCGCCTTTTTTGCATACTCATTGTCAGGGATCATATTATATAGAGATATTATACTATCAGAAAAAGACATAAAATATATTATATTGTTCCCGAAAGATAGAAATTTATTGACAAAATGTACATCAACGCGAGTAAAGTCGTGAACAAAATCTGGTTAGGATAAAGTTATTAGTATCAACGTTGAGTAAAAACCTAATTATAGCTTTTATGTAGTATTTGTATAAAAGTTGGTTCTGGCAACAGCAGCGATAGCCTAGTGGGAAACCGTTGGACTGCCACGCAGAGGCCTCGAGTTCGATCCCATCTCTGACTGCTCGAAGTTATGTGCGTATTAAATACTTAATTATTATCGGTTGCTTTAACTGTGAAGGAAAACGTCGTGAGAAAACCTGCATGTCTAAGAGTTCTCAATAATGTTCTCAAAGATAATAATATGTGAAGTCTGCCAACCCGCACTAGGCCAATGTGCTGGACTATGGCCTAACCCTTCTCACACTGAGAAGAGACACGTGTCCCAGCAGTGGGACAGCTTAATACAGGGCTGATATTATTATTCATTATCATTCTGGCGTCTAGCTACGTAGGTATAATTGGTGGCAGAAGTTACGACTTTACTGCGTAATCCAAACTACGTAACATCACAATCATTTACTAAATGTGCTATAAAAGTTAGTCACAAACACAACACATGAGTAGGCACGAGCCGGGTTAACCTCTCGTCAACTGGATCGATGAGCTGAAATTAATCCGGTGACACTATTTGATTGCAATATTTCGAAATGTTGGAACAGAACATTTTAATCATAGTCCGCGTACATTTTCGGTTTAAGGTGGAACTACTAATTACGCCTCGTGAAACATTTATTGACATGTAACGTTAATTAATAGATTTAAACATATAATTTAAATAATTATCATTGTGATACTATCGCTTTATTACTTAAGGGGCTATAATAATAATAATAATAAATATTTATTGCAGACCAGGGTCCATAAAGTGTTAGTAACAGACAAAATACTTAACCTAGTGTTAGTAACATATCAATTTTACACATAATATTATGAGACAGGCCCGGTTTTTGGACACTGTCTACGTCGTGTGTAGTCGTATCCAGCGTCCCAAAATCGGACTGTCCCACCGATCACACAATGTGCTTAACAAGCTGTGTGAGCTACCACGCATTCTGCGTAGAAGGGAAGCACACCGTTTGCGGATAATGGCATGAAAACCATCTACTCTTGCCTCCGCAGATATCTCAGAAGCGCTATAGTCCAATAAATAAAGCATTGGACTTGCGATCCGGAGATTGCGGTTTCGATCAGATGACGTGAACCGACTCCTGAGGTAAGTATTTTAGCGTAGCTGCAGTGATTAAATATATGATAAAATTTGCAATCATAAGGGCAATAGTAGTCTTTAAAAACGAGTACAACTTTTCAATGTTATTTTTAAAAGACATCTCTCGCCCTAGGAATTATTTATGTGTCGCGGGGTCCTTTATAAATATTCAGATAACGGACACAAAATACATCCAAACTCGGAAAAACCATTTCTGGATCACATAAATGTTTGTCCCGTGTGAGATTCCAACCCTTAATACTTGCTGTAGACAGAGACGAGGCGGCCACTTAAACTACTACGCCATTCGTGCTCTCAATTATAAAGTTAAATGCTTTTGCGTACACCGCCGCTATCACAGGCATTTTACACAAATTATACAATGCATGGTACTTGAAGACATTCAACGCATGTATACAGTCGCAAGCGAAAAGTTCCGCTTAACATGACAACAAAATAACAGAAACGCTTAAACAGATAGGAGAGTACGGCACAGCGAACATAAACTTAATCTGTGACGTGACTGTTATACCTTAATTATTTTATATTCGGTAGACAACTGATAAGGTTTCGTTATAAACAAATTCGGTTTATTTTTACAGAGATTTTTATTCTTAACATTGGAGTCGCAACTGCATACCGGTGGCCGGCCACAATAAATTTTTAATTATGTCTGGCATTCCAAGACTTGGCAGATAAAAATTAAATAAAATGAATTCTGCCGTCATAAGAAAAAAGAAGAACCAGCCAAAAAATTGTTTTATTAAGTAATTCTGGCCGATGCGTCTTTTTTTACTGATTCCAAATATAGATTTTCTATATTTCGAAAACAAAATTAGATACTTCTTTTTGCCTTATGACGGCAGTATTGCTAGTTCACTTTTAACTAGAATATTTAGTTTCTGCCCGTGACTTCACCCCGTTGAATCGACGGAAATATAAGTGTCATAAATGGAATAATAAGTATCATAAAGTAAACTAGGACACAATGTATCTGTGTGCCTTATTTTATCCTCTACTCGGAACATTTTCACAAACTTATACATTTATAACCTTAGTAGGATATCATAACTTGAGAACTTGAAACAACTATTATTAGCAGGCTAAAATCCGCAAATGCTATTTAATTTCGCACGAAGCCTGTATGTGATTCGCCGGTGATAGGAAGAAGGCAATCACAGCACGAGAAACTCTCTGCACCAACCAAGTTCTTAAGGAAATACCAGCGGGTACGATTTGCAGTTGCTATTATCCAAGTCAATTTGGCAAAGTGCGGTATAAGCGACTTGCCCTATATCCAATGTTTCTGAACGAATTTAACTACATTTTAGGAATTGCACTAATATCATATACACATGCCGCGAAAGGATCTCGACGACAATCCATGAAAACAATAGATAATTTGATTCCATATATTAATACATTTAAAATTAAAAGAGAGGGCAAGCTTAATAAAACAAGCACTACATAAACATTGCGGGGGCCATGTTTGATGCTTCTTGTTCAGTTAAATTGCACTGTAGATATTATAGTCTGTGGCATAATTCTGACAATATTTACTCATGGATGTCTTTGTCACATGTTATTAACCCGCGAAAAAACGAAAAGGCTACCACACTTTTATCCCAAACTACGTACAATATTTTTATACACCCTAAAGTCTAATACTATTTCCAAACATTAGCAGTACCTAGTTATATTCACTAGGATAAAAATAGAAACGTATTTAATACATAACTTAATGATGCTTTATAATAATATTTATAACCGCAGCGTTGGTAGTTTGTATTTGGCAATAAACATACAATAACCCGTTTAAGTAGAATTCCTAATGCTGTCGACGTACCTAATGATATGATATCAATTTATTTAACATGTCCTACTCAGATCTTTAAAAATACTTTAAAAACAGTTTTATAGAAGCTAAAAGAAGCATGTTTAGCATGTCTAACTAGATTTTAACCGCGGATCACACGCTTCAACGTAGAATTTAACAATAAATTACTTTCCCTCGGTAACAGTACTTGTTTCTGGATGAAAGGTACCCTATGTCCTTTTCTGTACACCTGACGACAAGTATGCAAAATTTCATGATGATCGGTCGAGTAGTTAAGGCGTGGAAGCGTAACAAAACAAACTCACATTCGCATTTATAATATAATTTAGGATTAAGATTTAAGGTTCGCCAAAATAATATTTCTAGAAATTTCATACAAGCCCGAGGTGTTTTAACAATAATCCTGTTTAATATTATATCATTTAATATGTGTTAGATAAACCATTTGTTAAAGATAACATTAAATGTTATTTATTTTGTTGATAATTATCTTGCGCTGCTGTCAGAATTTTAATCATAGACAATCCTTATTTTATTTTCCGCATAAGATATAAATAATCAGATTAGTAAGTTGTTGTTTCAGAATCAATTCTGAATGTAGTAGTTTAAGCACATTACTTGAATGTAAATAGCATTGATAAATCGCTTGCACTGGTAATATCGAGTATCTAAACAGAAGAAGTCCATCCATCACATATTACCGGATAAACGACTATTTTCTAATCCGTTCTTTGCCGAAACCGTACTGACCTGAAGTTATAAAGGTACACTATCCAAGATTGCACTAAGTGGTTGTATTTTTCACTTTCAGAAATGAGTCAGACATGTGAACACGCCTTATAAATTTACAAACGAAGGTGCTGGCCGGGTAATGGGCCGGGTGAAGTTAATTTTCCGGGTCAACGTTACCTTTAGGGTTACCACATAGTTCGAGTTCAGTTGAAGTTCCGCACCTGTGTGACCAGCGGAGTGTTCGGTAGCCACCCTCGTATTTTGTTGTTTATAACTAACACTTTCAGTTTAAAGTTGTTATGACGCTGTGTCGTATTTCATTTGAAACATTGTATTTATATGTATTTCTGTATAAAATATACCGCGGTCTGTTCGAGTTTGTTTCAAGCATTTTTTGAGGGAACTGCCTCATCTTTTTTTATGTGTATATCCATATATTATAGTCGCACATAACACGCTATACCAAGGCATGAAGTACTGACGGACGCGGCACACATAAGCCCAGCGAAGGCACGTCATTCCACGTCGTCACTAGTTGAAGGAACTAGGCTAAAGTTACACACCTATTTTAGTGAATACAAGCCACTTGCAGCACGGTTGTAATAATAATAATAATAATATTCTATCAACACACAACACCATCTAGCCCAAACTAAGCAGAGCTTGTACAATGGGTACTAGACAATGGATAAACATACATATATACTTATTTTTTTGTAAATACATACATATTATACATAGAAACACCCAGACCAAGACAAACATCCATGTTCATGCACACAAATGTTTGACTTGTGCGGGAATCGAATCCGTGACCTCAGGCGTGGCAGTCAGTTACACTAACCACTACGCCATCGAGGCCGACAATGTTATGTAAAAAAATAATTATCAGTCTTAAAACAGTCAGCCCCTTATTATAGGTACCTATGTAAAAATACTGTAAATGAAAAATAATTCTTGTACAACTTAAATCACATCATGGTAGTAGCCTGCAACTTTATTTATATTATTGCATATTTTAATGCTGGTTTCGTAAAATTAAGCCGCTCATTTTTCATATTTATTCATAGATGCAGCTAAAAAAGATTGCGTCTCAGTAGTCAGGATTTTATTTTATTTTATTATTTATAGGAAAACTTACAGCTAAAACAGGATTATCATATAGGTAAGTTAAAACCAAATGTGCTATTGTGTCATAACGCGTAAATAATAAGGAGTTAGCTATGACGTGTAGCCTTACCTAGAACTAGTACCTACCTTCTTGGAACTTGATATTGTAAAAATATGATTAGCTGTTTCGACAGTCGTAGTATCAGAGTTCTGTTCAAGATACAGGTAATCTGACGTACATTTGGATGCAAAACTTTTCTATATTTTAGGAGGTCAACATATACGCTTTGGCATAATAACTGGATTGGTCTAACTAACAAGATATCATTATATTTCAAAGAACCGTGATTTTCTTGTCAGTTTACGCTAAGCTTCCACGCATTGCTAACCATGACAACAGGTAAATGTAAGTTCCCATTAATAACTTGTAACTTTGACGTTCACAGGTGCTACTTTGTGACTTAAATGAAAAACGTAAACAAATTTTCTTTTTTTTAGTGTCGCTATTATGAATGAATATTCTTAAAACTACAAAATTACATTCGACTAAAATAAAAGTACAGTTTCAATTAAAATCAATTGTGTTAAATTATGGTTATTTTATTTTTCAATGCATAGCTTGATTACTACATTCAATGTCTCAGTGTTATTTATTCCGTTTGCTAAGACCGTTTTAAGTCGAACAAGAATGAAAGGCAATTAGTAAGTATCTGTACAAATGGTTATAGTGTAGCACTTTATCCTAGCATAATGGAAATATCAGAATATTTCCGGTTGATAGTAGATAGTTTACAGACACATTATATGTTTACATAAAACACAGCGGATTTTCATTGAAAATTACAAATTATTTACTAGTTTATTTGATGGACCTTATATCAAGCAATAGAAACTATGGCCACCGTACGGGAAAGTTTCTCACAACGCCTTTTCGCCAGTTCGCCGTCTAATTGTATCGGTCCTAATGAATTAAACGCCTTTCAGTCGACGACTCAAGCAGGACTGTGTTTACACACCCCTAACGAAAGACACGACGCGACGTCTTAACTCAAAAGTTACAATTAAGGTTGTATCCATTACGCCGCTTGACTTTGTTACAATTAAGCTACTAAGGCCATCAATTCTTTTGAAAATGATCTTATATTAAGATTCCCAACTAATATTATAAATGCGAGATGAGATTTTTTTTTTGTTCGTTATATTTTCACGACTTAACTACTCGACCGATCATCAAGAAATTTCGCATACACATTGTCAGTGGAACAGAAAGGAACATAGGGTACCCACTTATCCAGAAAAAGTACTATTACTAATCTAACCTAACTTACATTTAGGCGAGAGAAGCTGCGGGCAAAATCTAGTCAACTATATCATAAAAAAATGCTTTTTTGCATACGACATGAACCTGTTCAATCAATGATCAAAGTAATTTTAGATTATCCAGATTCAAACATTAGGAGAGACTTAAAAGATACTATTAAGAAAACCTGTTCTAGCTATCAATGAAAGCTGTTTACAACGTGTGCTTGTCACTAGGCATTTAAGAATACTTCTCAGATGTAAAGTAATATATAAGTCCAAACATTATTTTTATATATCATTGCAACTTTTATCAATATTAACTGATATCAAATAATAACACCCCACCCGTATCACTCACTCACAATGACAAGATGACAACCACGTATAGTGACATATGCAACACCCGTGTCAATGGGAAATTCAGACACATACAAAATATGTGACCCTTGCCTTACTCGACAGGAATAGAAATAAAAATAAAATTAAACACACATATATATGTACCTCAAAAATTTTATAACTTTTTAAATTTCGAATCGTCGAAAGATTTTTTTAATGCACGGTTTGAACCGGCGCCGGCGTGTAAATTTATTTCGGACTCTTCGCAACAAATTGCCACCCTAAGACATTTTCCTTGTGTTGAAGGATTCGTGGCTCTAACCAAATAAGTATTAGCCGTTTATTTTTTTCTAATTCTTTGCACAGCTCTTGTTATCTCGCCTGGATTAATAGGACATCTTCTAATACCTCCGATTTTTTTTTCTTAATATATGGCATGCTTTTTCATGATACATTTCGATCATATACCAACTTGCGTAGATAACATATTGTGTTTTTATAATTCATACATAATGTCAAACTTAATTAGTGGCATTTTATTTTCATATCTGCCTTGATTACTATAATTATATATTGTACATATATGTGATAGTTTTACTGTTTAAGTGAAGTTGCATTAGATTAATAAGTGTATCTGTATGTAAGATGCGTAAAATCCTCATCATACAAACAGATTGTTCTAAAATCTATACTAATATTATAAAGCTGAAAATTTTGTTTGTTTCTTTGAACGCGCTAATCTCAGGAACTACCGGCTCTATTTTAAAATTTATTTTAGTGATGGAAAGCCTATTTATCGAGGAAGGCTATAGGCTATATAACATCACGCTATGAACCACGGGGGCGACGCAGCAACTATAAACGCGGGTGAAACCGCGAGCACATCTAGTGAATAAATAAAAATCATATTTTCCAGTAAATACTGATTGTGTTAATTATTTGCATATAAGTAGGATGAAAACACAATTGACTTTGCTGTTTTATGCAATTTTTATGCGCAACGGGTAGGGACACGTTGTATAGTACTGTAAGAATAAAATGGTATTTATCAGTCTATCTATCTGCGTGACAGTTTTCATACAAATTTGTGCGGCCGTTTAGGTACATACGCTAAATAAGTAATAGACAGGCAACAGCCAAACATCTTTATACACTTTGATATTTATAATATTATTAGGATAAATATCTACGAGAAACAATGATGTACACAAATGAATTCGTTGTCTTATGTATGTAGCATTATCAATATTGTTAATAACAATTTATAAACGCTCTAATTCATATTAATAGTTTGATCTAATCATAGGTATGCAAATCATAATCGTTTAATACACTTCAATTACAAAGAAAACGTTAATCTCTAAATTCGCATATAATATATCTATTCGTTATCTTTGCTACACGACGCGACGCCGTAGACACATACACAAGTATATCTACTAAAGTAAACAAGATAAAACTCCATTAAGTTACAAGAAATGTAGGCGTCGCAATACAAGTTGTTATAAAAACACTTTTAACAAAGTTTATTTTCTCATTATTAAATATTATTTCCACGCAGCTTTGCGTGGGATATTTTCATTCCCACAAACTTTAGCTTAAAATTAAATTTACAATGTTTACCTTTAAAATTTGATATTGAGGTGTAATTTACGTATTCAATTTGGAATTCATGTTTCTACTGTGGCGTCTTATCTTACCTTGGAGTACAATAATAATTGTCATTTATAGACGATATTGTAATTTATTTAGTTATTCAAAGGATGAATATAGTCAAGTTAAATAATTCAATTTATAGTAGTTGTAATAACAATAGTATTCACTCACTAGTATTTTTTATTCTTTTATTTTTTTTATTTTGCTCGTCAAAATGACCACACTCCACCTGATGGTAAGCAGTCGTGTGGTCTAAGAGCAGTGGCCTCAACACCGCCCTCATAGCAGCCGAGGCGATGTTGAGATCTCTACTTTGACGGCCTGAGAAGGTGCTTTTTCACGCCCCGCTTGAAGGACCCAGGATCGAAGGAAGAAGGAAACACGTGCCTTGGCAGAGAATTCCATGCCTTGGTCGTTCGGCAGAGGTATGAGGACCCAAACTTGTTAGTACGCGCTCTAGTCGACTCTATTGTGTAAGGATGGCATCTGAGCCCAGCACGCCTTGTTCTGGATAGGAAAGGGGAGGGCGGGATAAGGTGGAATAACTCTTCAGAGCACTCCGCGTGGTATATTCTGTAGAAACATGCCAATGAGGCAATGTCCCTACGGAGTTGCAGAGGTTCCAGTGAACTCGTGACCTCTGCATCTCCGATGATACAGACAGCCCGCCGCTGTAACCTGTCGAGAGCGTCCAGCAAGTACTGCGCGGAGCCATCCCAAAGATGAGAACAGTACTCCACGCAAGGGCGCACTTGTGCCTTATACAATAGGCACAGCTGCCCAGGCGCGAAGAACCGCCTCACCCTGTTCAGAACTCCAAGTTTTCGAGAAGCTTGCTTAGTGACGCTCTCGATGTAGGTTATGTATTAATTTATTCAAATTTATAATGAAGTAAAATAATGTAATCTCAATATAAGATAATTGTTAAATAACTTGTGAATAATGATGCTGTAGCGACACTGCTGACACTTCAGTTTTGTATAGTCAGGCGCAAGTAGGTATACAGTAGCGCCGCGCGGCAGTCGTCTCTCCGCATAGACTAGTACATATATATTATCGGTAATCTCTCCGCAACCACTCAGTTAGGTCGTAGCCTAATATGTATTATTTATAACTGGTATCAGTAAATATATGTATATATCCACATAGTATACTATCAAGAAGTTATTTCATTTGAACATCCACGAGACCACACCTGTTCACCCCTACAATGTTATTCTAAAATAGTACTGTTTAATGTAATTAATACAATGAATTGAGTGTACAAGATTTATACAGCATTCAGAACACATGATAATACCATACTACACAAATTGAAAGTAAATATGTCATTGGTATGCCTTAAAAAATTAAAAAGCTATTTAAGTATTATGTAAAAGAAATATTTATAAATCGAATAATATGCATTAGAAAACAATAAAACCTTTATATCGTAATATTTCCCAGCGAAATTTAAATGTATCCGGTGTTCCTGCATCAATAAAATACACGAATACAGGCCAATATGGATGTACAAATATCAGCTTTCTATATTCTAATGCTATTTTGCTGTGTTGTATAAGGAATGGCATTGTAGTCAAACCAGTTCAGACTGCACATAAGTTTGCCACGAAGCGACTATCATCAGATCTCCTTTATGTTATTTGGTCTAAAGTTTAGATGTAAACCATTAAACAAAGTAATGAATAAAGACTACTGTTTTTTAAGATAACTACCAATTTCAGTTTCATATTACAATTTCAATAACAAAATCCTAGCCAGTAGAGAATACGTATGCATACTTGAATACTCGCTATAGTCTTTAAGACGCCCGCGGGACGAGATGGGTAGTTATCCTAAAACCGCATACCCCGGGGCCTGTCATTAAACTCTATAATAACTAACATACTCACATGTGGTAATAGAACAGTATGCACGTAATGCAAAGCGAACTTAAATTAATTCGGCGTGCCTTACCTGTACTCGTAGGTACGTTTCATTGCATGCACAATGCTCGTTCCATTCCGCTGCAGGAGGGCGTAACAGGTCGACCTCACTTTCAGGTCAATCTGGCGGATTGTGAATATTGGAGTAAATTTTCTCAAGACCTAGTGAACTAGTGTTGTTTGCTTTTCATTGATACTTCGCCTTTAAACTACTTGAAAATGCCACTGCAGGCTGATAGCTTAGCAAACTTACAACCGTCGTAAAAATGTATAATAGCAGGGGTGCAGTGCTGAATATAAGATAGCCGAAAGTTAAACTGCATATCAAGTAAAGTAAAAGTTTTGAATTGTCCTTAATAGTTGTTAGGGTCTCGATGGTGGATGGTAGACAAATAAAAAGCGGCCTGTATTTTAGCGCTGGTATAAGTATATACAATTTTAAGTGACGCGTTACAAGCAGTGGTCCCGTCGGAGATCGCATCGGCAATGCTTGAGTAAGTGGTAGGGGTCTCGCGGCCACCCACCGCCCGCGCCCCCGCTGCTTCCTCTCGGTCGCCTGCGCAGTGCACTGGCGGCTCAGCTGCTCATTGGCATTGGTCCACTGCGATGGCGAGGATCGAGGTTCGATTCTCGACATAGTGTTTAGTACATGTTACTAATACACGTTAGTTAGTTTTAATTTAGATTTATGCTTTCTTGGTTTAATAAGTAACGATTTCGAAACGCCTTAGCTATATAATAAAAATATTTTCAAATTAGATAATATGCTTAAGTATGCCTATTATCTAATTTGAAAAATGTTTTTAATCGCGAAGAACTTTTCAGACACAATGAATAGACATAAAGTAGGTACACCTAGACTTGGAACAGTTATTAATAGATCAAATAACCGTCCCGTCATGTCATCCCGTGTGGGATTCCAACGTTCAACACTTAACGCGGCGGTAACGACAAGACGACTACTCGATACGAAAATTGAAGAACTAATTGAGTTTATCGATTATATAAACTTCAACGTTCATTACGGTTCTGTAAGGTAAGTGGGAGGGATTTGCGACTTAGGAAAACGCTCACCTGATCTGCAACAGATTCTAAAAGACATATCCTTCTGTTATCTCTTGTGGTCTCAAAAATAAAGCATACTGAGGGATAAAGAAGAAGAGAAATAATTTATAGATTTTCGAGAGATTTGCTCGCGTAAATGTAGGTTAGGTTAGGTTAGATTAGTAACAGTACTTTTTTCTGGATGAAAGGTACCCTAAGTCCTTTTCTGTTCCCCTGACAACGTGTATGCAA